>QLTV01000989.1:117217-130578 GCA_003457575.1 Thermophis baileyi
CCTCAAAAGTATGAAAGGCTGAAGTAATCTATAGGAGTTGAAGATGTTTTCAATAAAATGTCAAATTGAAATTTTTCAATTTACACTTATTTAAAAATGCCCCATCCATTTTCTTGCTGAAATATTTTTTCTCATCCAGAATTTCCATTTCTTGTTCAAACAAATAGTCACGATTTTCACTTTGTAAAGCCACTGCCTTTTTTAAAGCTATTCCACAAAGATTTTTAATGTTCCCAGATGCAAATGGGCTTATTATGAAAAACAAAACAAAACCCACAGAAATGTTGTTCTTTGTCTGGGTGGCAACAGATTAGATCCCAGCTTTAAATTACAAATAACAATTTGAATGTTCTTCAGCATTATAGAATTAACAGTTATTAAAACAATCCTTCAACAGTGAGAAACACTGTTAGCAAAGTACTCTGAGATGGAGTGGACCTTTTAAGGACCCTCTTGTGGGGCTCACACAGACCCCAATTAATCCATCTAAGAATTGTGCCAGTTAAAGCATTTGGTGAAGGAGGAGATCAAGAGGGATCCCGTCCAAGGCTCTGCTGTGATCCTGGGATCTTGCCTGAACTCTTCAGCCTCCATCTTCCCGCACCTTCCCTTTCCCCAAGTTCCCCCCCCCCATCCCTTCCACACTCCCTGCCGCCCCCATCCCGGGCAAGCTGCCATCTGGGACTCGGACCCCTCCCTACCTCCTTCCCCCGGTTCCTTCGCTGGAAGGAGGCTGGCCAGCTGCAGGCAGAGCCTGGTCTTGGGGGGGGGTCTCCATCTGCATTCCCGCAAATCCCCCCCTCAGCAAGGATCTTGGCATGGCCCTGGCAAAGCCTTGGTGCATCCTGGAATCAAAGAGTGGCCAGGGATCTGGACATGGTCAGTCCCATGTGGCATCTGAAGTAACCAACTTGGTTTTCCGTTCTGGGTCCTTCTGTGCCTCTCATGTGCCTCCTTCTCCTTCTGCACCGCGATTGGCTTTTACCCTGTGGAGATCGAGGTTCAGTGGCTGAAGAATGGAGACTGGACCTACCAGCTCCAGGAGATGCTGGAGACCCAGCCTCAGCGGGGGGACCTCTATGCTTGCAAGGTGGAGCACACCAGCCTGGAGGCCCCCATCACCGTCCAGTGGGGTAAGCCCCTCCCTCCCCTCCTCCTCTGGGGACCCCATCCTGCCCTGAGAAGGGGGGAAAGAGACCCTCCCTGTGGGGAGAGCCAGAATGGACCCTCCTGGGGGAAGGTGGGCCTGATTCTCCTGCTCAGGTGAGGCTCCTTCTCCTTCCCTAGAGCCCCTTTCCTCTAGCTCTGCCAGGAGCAAACCCTGGAAGGGGGCCCTGGGGGCGTGATAGGAGTGGCCTTCCTGACTGTGGGGCTCTTCTCCTACCTGAAGAGCAAGAAAGGTGAGTCTGGGGGGCTGGAGGAGAGGTTGTGGGGAGGGAACCATCTAGCTTAGCAGAGGGCCCCCTTGAGAAATATCAATATAAATTTGTTTTTGAGGGGCTATTAAGGGAAGATCCCACAATCTATTATGGGCTATTGATGGGGAGGGGGTCCCCCTGAGTCCTCCAGCCCATGAAGGGTCCTGATTGGGTCTTTTTCTCCTTCCAGCAACTCCCATCCAACCACCTGCAGGTGAGTTTCTCTTCCCCCTCATCTGAACCCCTAAAAATTTTTATTTTTTTATAAAAAGTTTTTTTATTTTTTCCAACAAACATTACATATTTTATGAACAAAGTGTTGTCCGGATCAATCTTACATAGCTTTCCGTATACATAGTCCATTTCATTGTCATCTCTCTGTTTCAATTTCAACCCATAATATTCTCCTTACATATTTCTTTATCGTAACTTATTTTCTTCTTAGTACATACATAATATTACTAATCGTCCAAATTCCTAATCCCTTACAATAACATCAATTAACTATCCTATTTACTACATACATTTCTCATATTTTAATTAAATTTAATTTAAATTGTCTTTAGAAATATAACGAATTTCCTTTTCACATTCCATCTACTGTTCTGTCTTACTCTAATCAGTATACATCATCGTCCTCATCATATTTTCTGTCCCACTATATTTCAACTTTTTCTCATAATTTAATTAATTTAGTTTAAATTGTCTTTGAAAATAAAACAAATTATCCTTTCACATTCCATCTACTATTCTGTTTTACTATAATCAATATACATCATCATCCTCAAATCTTACACAAAAACCCTTTAATTTAATTAACAATCCACAATTAAAAATGTATCAAATTTCCCATCCCACTTTTTCTACTAAATCTGTTTTGCCATAAATAAAATGCATCATCATATATCTTAATTACTACTGAACTATTTTACCATAAACCTTGAACTTAATTAACTATCCACCATTAATAATATTAATACAGTTTTCTTAAGTCTATTAATATGAACCTTATTTTCTTTCTTTCTTTCCACTAGCCTTCCCTTTTTAACCATTTTCCTTTGGTCTCTCAAAAATTTCACTTCTCATTAATTTTCTCCTTTTATTCCATTCCCTTAGCTTCTTCTTTTTCTTTTTCTTTTCTTTTTATGTATCTTATATCTTTTCTCCCGAGTCCTTCTTCTCTCTTTTGAATTTATTATTCGTGTGGTTCTCCCCCCAATTTTCTCTGATCTCTTCCCACTATTTCCCATTTTACCCTTTAATTGCTTCTTTTTTAAGTAATATTCCCCTCTCTCAGCTCTTTTCTTGCCACTGTAAATCCCAGTGAAATCATCCAGTTGTTTTTTGCTTTCAGTCCCTTCTTCTATGTTATTTTCTTGTTCCTCATTTATCTCTTTTACCACCTCCTCTCCTGTTTCTTGCTCTGTATATTCCAACAAAATTTCTGACTCTTCTGCTATTTCATGTTCTGTGTATTCTAACAAAATTTCAGATTTTTTGTCACGTTTTACAGTTTCACACACATTTTTTAACATGACAAATAATTCCTCATACATCCAAAACTCCATATTGCCAATTTAAGCTTTTTATATTATATCACACTAAATTAAAACTTAAGGTCCATATAGTCTCTTTTTTATTTTCAATTTCTATTATATCCAATTCAAATAATAGTCCAATCCAATTCCAAAATTTATTGTCCTCCTCAACTGTAGAAAAACAAAACCAAGCAGTATAGGCAAAACAAACAGTTCTTAAAAGTTCTCAGCCTTTCCACATTATCTTATTACAGCCAAGGTCAGACAGCTGCACTTTCTCTCTTACAACCCACAAATTGTTGCAATATTTTCTTCTCTCCAGTACATGGCACTCTCCACTCCACAATATACTCACACCAGCTGATTGTCAAAGCTGTCAAAAAATAACTTTAAATCCACACACACACACAAAAAAGATTTTCTAACCAGTTTCTTCCTTCTGTTATTTTATATTTTCCAATTGAAATTATATCCAAGGTACAAGTAATCTTGGGCTTTAATAATTTAGCCTCCGTTTTTTTCCCCTTTCCTCTGTACAGTTCCCAAGTGCCAATTAGCTGCTGTTTCAGCTTGGGAAATTCTTTTAAATTCCACATTAAAAATAGCCTTTTACCTGTGAGTTGGTCACTTTCTCACCCGGTTTCAGCACTTTGTCCAAACACCGCTCCTGCACATAAACTTGGTCCGGTTGCCCCAGCTTTGTAGCAGTCATTCGAAGATGGCCGCTGCCCCTGCCGCTGGTCGAAGAGCTGTCTCTGACCGATCGAGGAACTTGCCTGCTCCTCTAGGTTGTCCGAGATGCCTCTCCTTCTTCACCGTCCCTTCAGGACGGTTCTGGTCCGAAGACGCCCCGACAGCGGTTTGTCAGACTGGGTTTTCACGAAGCTCATCGGAGCTCGCTATTTCCCAGCCTGTCTCGCCACGACACTTCCGGTTGAATCTGAACCCCTCCTAAAAGTTATTGGTGGTTTTTAAAATTTAATTGCTCCATTAAAAAAAAAAACATGCCTGAACAAAATCTTGCTGTGCACACAGCAAATTTTTCAGATTTTCGGCAGCTTTTCCCTTCAGAGACCTGAAAAAGTATTGCAATGAAAAACAAAAGCACACCCAAACGCTAAAATCTCGCCCAGAATTTTTCCAGGTTTTGGGAAATTGCAAATGGGAAGGGAAGGAGGGGGCCATTCCTCTCCATTCCTCTCTCGGGGAGGGAGAACCCCAAGGTTGTGGGCTGTTCTTCCTGACCCCCCCTTCTCCTTGTGACATTTCACTCAATTTCCGGCCAAGTGACCCCCAGGCTCCCCCCTTTGCTGCCAGCCCGATCCTAGCCCCATCTTCTTCATTCACATGAAACGTCTGCAGGGAGGGGGAGGGAGGGAGGGGAGCCTCCCCTCTTGATTAAACCTCTAATTAAGTCAGGGAGAATTCCAGAATCCCCTGGAGATGAAATGGGGAGGAATCCCAGGTTCTTCCCAGCCTTTTCCTCCCTGAGGGAGACTCTATCTGTCCCTGCCTATCAACCACCCCCCTGCAGTGGGGGCCTGCCTTGGGGGTGGGGGCCGAAAAGGAAGAAAAATACCTTATTTACACTAAAGGTTTCTCTTTATATTCTGATTTTCTTCCCCATCTCTTTTTCTACAGCACTCATGAATTAATCCTGCTATCCGATGCAAAAGGATATTTTATCTTTAGTAGCTAATGACTCTTTGTCCTGTTTGCAACCTCTAAAAAATGGAGGCTGAAGGTGGCAGGTTGGGGGGAGGAAGAGAATGGCAGCCTGGACCTTCTCCTGCTGAGACTCCCCCCAGCTTCCTTTCAGGGCCTCTCTTTCTTGGGAGGGAGGGGTGGAGACCATCTAGACTGACCCCAGGGACGCTGGGCTGACCTGTCACTCTAGCCCCCTCATCTCTCCTGATTTTGAACCCACAGCAGCTTCATCTGCATCAATCTTCCTCCGAATCACTTCCCTTCCCTTCGCTTTGCTATAAAAGAATAAACTTCAGATGGAGGAAAACCCTGGAATCCATCCTTCCTTCCTTCCTTCCTTCCTTCCTTCCTCTTCCTCTTCCTCTTCCTCTTTTTTTTTTTTGCAATTTTTTTATTTTTTCTCCACATTTCACATCAATACATATACCATAACATCTTATCAAGTATTAACATACATTTATATATTATTATCCAATAAATCAACGTGTTAATCTTACATACATCATTATCGAGTTGCCCGTCTGTTTCCCCCTTATCATATCATGTCACTCCCATCTCTTACCTCCCTCCCTTTTCTCTACCTACTTTCTCCTTCTCTCCCTTCTTCCTACTTCCCTCTTCTTCCTTCCTCTAACTTTCTCCTCCTCATCCTCTCCTCACCTCTCTCTTCTCTCCCTCCTCCTCCTTCTAACCCCTCTCTTCTACCTTCTCTCTTCCTCTCCTCTACCCCCTCTTCCTCCCTCTTATTTCTCCTCTGAGTGTGCCTTGTGGAGGGCAGCGATGTACTGGTTGATGGTCCCATCCTTCTGCTGCATCCGCTGGTGAAACTCATAGCGCCGGACAACTTTGGACGGCATCGGCGCATAATGCGTCTTCAGGGTAGCCTGAAGAACGTGCTACGGCACAGTGTGCACCGGTGTGGGGTCAGAGAGAGACTCCGCGGTGTCAAACACCTCGGGGCTGCAGTGACTCAGGAACAACGCCCGCTTCCTGTTGTCCAGTAGCCCCAAGAGATCGTTCGCTTCAAGGAAGCACTCGAAGTGCCACATATATGAGTCCCACTTTTCCCGGGTGGGATTGAACGGCACCGGCAGGTGGAAGGTAGACATTCCGCACGGTCAAAGGCAGGCGCAATCGTTGCCGCCTGGCTGGTTGTTGCGCTTGAGAGGCTAGTCTTCGTTCTCCTGGTCCCAAGCCCTCGTCGCCACTGTTAGAGAGTGGGAACGACCACAGGAGACTGACTTCAGAACAGCTCTTTTTATTAGCTCAACTCAAGACAACCAGCAAAGCACCGTCTGACAGCTAGCTCTTTTATAGAGGGCTGTCAGACACAACAACCAATAGCGTTTGAGCATTCAAACGCTGGACCTGAGTGAAAACATACAGTTCAGTTCAACTGAAACATAGAAATTCAGGGTTCATTCAGAGTTCAGCTAAGCATAACAATTTATAGTTCATTTAGAGGTCAGTCAGAACACAACAGTTCTGCAACCCAACAAGACAGACAAAGACTTCGAAGGATAATTAGAACTGCAGAAAAAACAATTGCTACCAACCTGCCTTCCATTGAGGACCTGTATACTGCACGAGTCAAAAAGAGGGCTGTGAAAATATTTACAGACTCCTCACAACCTGGACACAAACTGTTTCAACTCCTACCCTCAAAACGGCGCTATAGAGCACTGCACACCAGAACAACTAGACACAAGAACAGTTTTTTCCCGAACGCCATCACTCTGCTAAACAAATAATTCCTTCAACACTCAAACTATTTACTAAGTCTGCACTATTACTAATCTTCTCATCGTTCCCATCACCTATCTCCTCCCAAAAATGACTATGACTGTAACTTTGTTGCTTGTATCCTTACAATTTATATTGACTGGTTCCTACTATGATTTGATTGCTTATTTGTACCCAAACTATCATTAAGTGTTGTACCTTATGATTCTTGACGAACTTATCTTTTCTTTTATGTACACTGAGAGCATATGCACCAAGACAAATTCCTTGTGTGTCCAATCACACTTGGCCAATAAAAAATTCTATTCTATTCTATTCTATTCTATTCTATTCTATTCTATTCTATTCTATTCTATTCTATTCTATTCTATTCTATTCTATTGTAAGAAGAGGCCATGTTGGGGCATATCTCTGTGTGTGTGCTTCCGTGCTGTAATTTACTGATTGCTGTTTGTTTGAGGTCTGACTAAACAATGTGTATGTATATATATTCTTTGTAGATAAAATCACTATTTAAATACAAACCTCTGTTTGCTGTATTTGTTCCTGGGTTGTCTCGCATAGTCACACTGCACACTCTGATCGAGTTCTAGCTGGTGGTACCTGCTGGATCTCCATCCGGGAGGCTTTCAACCAGCCAGGCGGGACAAGGTTTGAACTGACAGGTGGAAGCCCTGACAGCATGGAGGACCCTGCCCACTTCCTCAGGTCCCACAAGATCAAACTGTTCCAGACAACCAGACAGGAACTGTCCCCGGGCACTGAATCCGAGCAACTTTGTCCGTCAGGTGTGGGAGAAACTCCCCTGAGCAGCCCTGAAGGTGGCCAGCCAAGCTCTCCTCCCACAGAAGAGACTGAGTAACACGGAAGGGGGCTGTGGGGGAAACACTAGGACTTCCTGAGGGCTCTAAGTCATGGCCGATGGGAGTCCCCCTTGCTTTGCCTCTAGTGGGGTTCCAGGTGTCTCTTGAGCCTTTTCAGACCCACAACTCCTTCGTGGAGAGAGATGGGAGCAATGGGTCAGGAGGCCGCATGGAAATGACCCTGTCCAGAGCCCTGGCCACCCTGACTCCAGGACATACCAAGGCTTTGGCAGGGCCATGCCAAGATCCTTGCTGAGGGGGGCCTTTGGGGTATTCAGAGGGAGAACCACCACCCCAGACCAGGAAGAGACTTTGGATCTTGGGAAGAAAAGGAATATTTTCCTCCCTTTTGATGTTTGTCATTATTGTACAATTTTCAAGTGTTTACACTGTAATTTAATTTTTACCTTAACGTTCATTTTATACATTTTTTATTTAGGGGTTGTGTTATATTGTGCCCCCTCCAGAGTTCCTCTTTGAGGGAGGTGGAAGACTTGGAAGTATCAATAAATATCAGTAAATACAAATGAATAAATTTCATAGATTTGAGAGGATAGAGAATCTTTATCCGGGAGAATCTTAATAAAGTAAATGAAAGGGGGTCCCGGCATCCCCTTCCCCGGGAAAACCCCCTCCCAGACTCACCTGTCTGACCAATCACAGAACCACTGTGGGAAACCTCATAGGCGCAGAAGCAATCCAGTCTGGCCTTCGCGTACTGCAGGTAGACCAGATTTCTGTTCCAAGCGTCCGCATCCACCTTCCCCATATCCATGAGGTCACTGTCAAAGCGGACGATCTCCTGCCGGTCGTAGAAGTACCTGGCCAGGTATCGCACTCGCTGCATCCCGTTGAGGAAGAGGCAGTCGGTCTTATGCTGGTACAGGAAATGGGCTGGGAAGAGGACGTGAGGGACGAAGAAGGCCTTCAGGAAGGAGTCCAGGACCCATCGTTCCCAGCCGCTAGTAGAGGAGGGGGAGGGACTCGGGCGCAAAAGGGTAGGGGCAGGAGAGCTGCTGCGAGAGACTGATGGCAGACGCCCCCTGGAGGAGGGGCGAATAGGGGGTCCCAGGGAGAGTCGAACTTACCAGGGACCCAGAGAGGGGATGAAAAGAGGGGAAAGAGGGGGGCCTTTCCTGCTGTGCCCCCCCCTCCTCCCAGGGTGGAGAAAGGCAGGCAGACGTTCAACTGGTCCAGCAGACCTCTCTGCCGGGAACTTTAGATCCTGCTGGGGGTTCTTTGTGCCCCCCCCAAAAGTGGCAGGAGGGATGGGGGGAGGGGTGAAGAGACCACCAGAAATACTCTGGGCTGGAGGTAATTTTTTTTGCACATTTATATTTTTAATCTATATACTGAAATATATTATTTATATTAAAAGATTTTAATATATTTCATTTTTAATTATAACCTGTAAGCCGCCCAGAGTCACCTATAACAGAATAGAATAATGGAAGGGACCCTGGAGGTCTTCTAGCCCAACCCCCTACTCAAGCAGGAAACCCTTCCATTTCGGACAAGGTGGGCACCATAACAATGTAATATACCGTATTTTTTAGAGTATAAGACACACTTCCCCCCCAAAAGAGGGTGGAAATGTTGGTGCGTCTTATACACCGAATACAGCCATTTTTGGCCTCCTGAAGCCCCGCCCCGTGCAAAAACGTGTGCGCAGAGGGTTTGGGAGGTCTGCAGAGTGCTCCTGCGGGGAGGGCAAAAACGCCCCCGTTTTTGCAAAACATGGCCCGTTTTTCACAAAAACGGGGTGTGCAGAGGGTTTGGGAGGTCTACAGAGTGCTCCTGGGGGCTGGGGGAGGGCAAAAACTTTTTTTTTCTTACTTACCTCTTCAAAATCTTGGTGCATCTTATACACGGTGTGTCTTATAGTCTGAAAAATACGGTACATAGATAAAAATAAATATCTTATGCCTCCGTCTCCCTCTTCCTTTGGGGGGTATATGGGGAGGGGGAACAATGGGGACATCCGGACTGATCCTTCTGGGGTCTCCCAGCCCCTCCCTCCCCTCAACCCCACCTTCTCTGCTTACCCCCAACTTTTCCTCTCCCCCTAAACTTCAGCCCTTCTAGGATTTGGGGTAGAATTGGGGCTCTCTCCTCTCCCCCTCCCAAAACAGCTCCCCAACATCACCTCAAAGAGAGGGTCTCCACCCCCTTTCACAATAGGGATGAATTTGGGGAGTCAATTGTGGGGAGCAACTCAGAACTCCCCCCCATTCATAAGTTCCCCCCATCTCGATCAGGAATGGGGGATTATGGGATGGGGAGTCTTGCTTTCCTCCCAAAATTCAGAGGGTCCCCCAGAAGGGAACGAGGCTCAAATCTTCCCTGACTTTCACAGCCTCAAGGGGGAAAAAACCTGAAATTTTTAATGCTGCAAAAATTCTTTTTCTTATATTTTTAGTGGCATTTGTGGATTCAGGTCTGAAAATACCCCAGTTTCCCGCTTTCACTTTCCCTCTCCTTCCTCTTTCGATGCAGGAAACTTTCGATGCAACAGAATTTGGGGCCCTGTATTCCGGTATAATGCAGGGCCTGGAAGGTCCCACTCCCACCCAGTCATAGGGGGGGCGAGGGGGGTCTGACTCTGTCTCATCTCAGTTCGGCCGCCTTCCCACGACCCCTTCCCCTCCACAGTCACAATGAAGGGAGATGGCGATCCCTCTTCGTCCCCCTGGGCGAAGTGGGGCAAGGGAGGGAGCGGAGACCATGCGGAGATCAAGCTTTCTCAGGCTCCCGCCTCTCTTGCTTTCGATCCCTTTCCCCACTACTGGGGTCTCAGCCCCGTTCTTCCCCCTCTTCCTTCTATGGCCTAGGTGCACTGATGGCCCCTCCCAGCCCCTCTCCTCCCCCTACTGAGCCCCCCTTACCAGGGGTCTCCTTCCCCCCTTCACTTCTGGGGATCTGGGCCAGTGCCCCCACCAGCAGCATCAGGGGGAGCCCAGCAAAATCTATGGATGCTGCCCCACAAGCGCCCCCAAACAGAGAGGAGAAAGACGCGGATGCTCCCAGCCCCAGAGGCCCAATCGGTGGGTATCGATTGGGGGGGGAGGCATTTTCCTCGCATTTCTGAATTGGGGGTGCCCAGAAAAGCAGAAGGACCAATGAGATTTCTCCCTTTTGCAGCGTCATCGATCTCCGGGCAGAGTCTCCCTTGACTTCAGCCACCGATAAGTGACTTCAGTTCTTTATTTTGCTATAGGGAAAAACACTCTCAGTGGCTGGCCGACAGTGCCCTCTTTTAAAGGGTCCTGTCGGGCAGCCCAGCTATTGACAGCACTTTATTTTCCCACCGCTCACATGGACCAGTGAGCGGCGGGCATGCTAATCCCTCTCTCAGTCCGGACCAAAAGGAAACCTAACATTCTATTTACATATTTAATACCCATCCCCTCTGGAATGGTGTTATAACCATTCATTGATATCTCCAAACACGTAATCCCACAGGTATGCAGGGCGTTGGTGGGTGCAACTTGACCTGCGTGGTTCTGTTGGATGAGCGGCAGCAGCCTGGCCAGTCAGGATTGCTGCCGCTCCAGAGTCAGTGACTGGAATCGCCTGGAACCTCTCCTGGGGCATGGCTGCCTCCACCCAGATGGCCTCTTCCGGAGCTCTTCGCAGGACGCTTGGCCATTCAGGTGTGTGTGTGTGCATTTTATTCGGGTTTGAGTGTAGGCTATCTGGGTTGCTAGTGGCTGTTGTAGTGTGTTTTGCAGTGTTGGACGCTGTTCGGGGCGGAGCACTGTTAAGTTCTATGGGTGTTTTGGAAGCTGTTCAGGGCAGGTTCTCCTCTGTTTGTCTTAGGCTAGAGTTCCCTATTCGGGCCCCGGAATTGGTCTATGTACCTCCTCCAGGTTTTTCCATCCTCTAGCTCAACTCGGTAGGACCAGGGACTGGTGATAGCAATCACTTTAGCCCGTACCCAGGATGGGTCCCTGGCATAGTTGTGGGCATAGACTAGGTCTCCTATTCCAAATGCCCGAGTTTGACTGGTTGAGTCTAAAGAGCCGAGGTGGCGCAGTGGTTAGAGTGCAGCACTGCAGGCTACTTCAGCTGACTGCTAGCTGCAGTTCGGCGGTTCAAATCTCACCGGCTCAAGGTTGACTCAGCCTTCCATCCTTCTGAGGTGGGTAAAATGAGGACCCAGATTGTTGGGGGCAATATGCTGACTCTGTGAACCGCTTAGAGAGGGCTGTAAAGCACTATGAAGCGGTATATAAGTCTAACTGCTATTGCTATTGCTATGGGTGCCTCGGTGTTGTAATTTGGGTGTAACCTGTCTAGTTGTGACCTCAGCTTGCGGCCCATTAATAATTCTGCTGGGCTCCAGTTTGTGGTTGCACTCGGGGTTATGTGCTGTGCTAACAGAAATTGGTCTATTTTGGCTTGCCAGTTGCCGGGGCCCATCCTAGCTAAGGTTTCTTTTGTGTATTGCACCATTCGTTCTGCTTGACCATTCCCAATGGGATGGAAAAGTACAACCGGTTAGGGCATGTTGGATTCCCTGCTCCGCTAGGAATAATGCAAATTGTTTTGCTGTGAATTGTGTCCCGTTGTCAGATACCAGGATGACTAGTAGCCTGTGGGTGGCGAAGAATAGAATTCTTTATTGGCCAAGTGTGATTGGACACACAATGAATTTGTCTTTGGTGCATATGCTCTCAGTGTACATAAAAAGACAAGATACATTCGTCAAGAATCATAAGGTACAACACTTAATGATTGTCATAGGGTACAAATAAGCAATCAGGAAACAATCAATATTAATATAAATCGTAAGGATACAAGCAACAAGTTACAGTCATACAGTCATAAGTGGGAGGAGATGGGTGATAGGGATGATGAGAAGACTAATAGTAATAGTTATGAAGCCTTAGTGAATAGTTTGACAGTGGTGAGGGAATTATTTGTTTAGCAGAGTGATGACGTTCAGGAAAAAACTGTTCTTGTGTCTAGTTGCTCTTGTTTGCATTGCTCTATAGTGTCATTTTGAGCAAGGGTCAGGCAAATGGGCTGTGGAGTGTTACCATTATTATCAGTGTTAATAACTTAGTATCAAGGTTCCAAATAGCATCCAAAATAAAATCAGAGTCCGAGGCAAAGCATTACTCAAAATTCCAATTTATTAACAGAGCCATGTTGGCACGGCTGTGAGAAACCCGAATCTGACGCTCCCAGGGTTTCTCCACCCAGTTGAAAGATCAAGCCCTTTGTCTCCACACCCACAAGTTCATCACGTTAGACACTCGTCTTCTGCCAACTCTTCTGCCGTTACTCCCCTCATCTTCCGGGCAGGTGCTGGACAAAGGATGACCTTGAGAATCTAAAGGAATTTGTTATGGCTACATGTCTACATCCCTCATGCAACAGCCCCTCCCAAATTCCCACAGCAAGAATACATTCTCAAATGTAAAGTGTGGGAGGCCAAAGTCTCTAATAAAATATGGCTTTGGCCTGACAAGGAGTCCATTTCAAGTCTTTGGATATGATAGAACCTAGAAAGTTGAAGGTTTCTACTGTTGATACTGTGCTGTCTAGTATTGTAAGAGGTGGTAGAATGGGAGGGTTTCTCCTAAAGTCTACCACCATTTCTATGGTTTTGAGTGTGTTCAGTTCCAGATTGTTCCGCTCGCACCACAAGGCTAGTTGTTCAACCTCCCGTCTGTATGCGGTTTCATCGTTGTCTCGAATGAGACCAATCACTGTTGTGTCATCTGCAAACTTCAGTAGCTTAACAGATGGATCATTTGAGATGCAGTCATTGGTATATATAGAGAAGTGGTGAGAGCACACAGCCTTGGGGGGCCCCTGTGCTAATTGTACAGGTATCTGATGTGATTTTGCCTAGCTTCACCTGCTGCTTCCTGTCCATTAGGAAGCTTGTGACCCGCTTACAAGTGTGTTCAGGTACCGCTAACTGATTTAGTTTAAAGAATGTCTGGTATGATGGTATTGTATGCTGAACTAAAGTCTACAAAGAGGACTCTTGCGTAGGTCTTTGGAGATTCAAGATGTTGTAGGATGTAGTGCAGAGCCATATTAACAGCATCGTCTGTCGATCTATTTGCTCAGTATGT
>QLTV01000989.1:217569-229593 GCA_003457575.1 Thermophis baileyi
GGAAGGATACAAGCAACAAAGTTAGAGTCATGCAGTCACAAGTGGGAGGAGATGGGCGACAGGAACGATGAGAAGACCAATAGCAATAGTAATGCAGCCTAATGTGAATAGTTTGACAGTGTTGAGGGAATTATTTATTTAGCACAGTAATGGCATTAGGGAAAAAACTCTTCTTGTGTCTAGTTGTTCTGGTGTGCAGTACTCTATAGCGTCGTTTTGAGGGTAGGAGTTGAAACAGTTTGTGTCCAGGATGTGAGGGGTCTGTAAATATTTTCACAGCCCTCTTTTTGACTCGTGCAGTATACAGGTCCTCAATGGAAGGCAGGTTGGTAGCAATCGTTTTTTCTGCAGTTCTGGTACCTTGTGATGATGCGGTGAGCTGTCGGTTCCTTTGCCTACTTCAGTGCATTTGCAGAAAAAAGAGGCCTAAAGTAGTGAGAGATACGTGAGACCAGTAGTGGGAAATCTATCACTATTGATCTCACGTGATCTCGCACTACAGTGCTTTAAGCCTCTGTTCTCTGCTAACCAAGGCCTGCACAAGATCCAGGACAAAATGCTTTGCAAAGAGAGGGAAGCCCTCTTTGTTTTCAAAGACGATTTGGATGATTCTTGGGATCTCGTTGAAAATGAAACTACACTTTTAATTAGGTGTAATACCACAATATACTAATACCACTCTATAAAGACTTAGTAAGACCACACCTAGAATACTGCATTCAGTTTTGGTCGCCACGATGTAAAAAGGATGTTGAGACTCTATTAAGAGTGCAGAGAAGAGCAACAATGTTGATTAGGGGACTGGAGGCTAAAACATATGAAGAACGGTTGCAGGAACTGGGTATGTCTAGTTTAATTAAAAGAAGGACTAGGGGTGACATGATAGCAGTGTTCCAATATCTCAGCGGCTGCCACAAAGAGGAGGGAGTCAAGCTATTCTCCAAAGCACCTGAGGGAAGGACAAGAAGCAATGGGTGGAAACTAATCAAGGAGAGAAACAACTTAGAACTAAGAAGAAATTTCCTGACAGTTAGAACAATTACCATATTTTTCAGAGTATAAGATGCACTCCCCCCCCCCCAAAAAAAAACAGGCTGAAAATTTGGGTGCGTGTTATATTGCAAATGTAGTTTTTTGAAGCCTTTTTTCAGCCCTAACGCTTCGCCTGCTTTTTTCATTGCTGCTCCCTCCAACGATCAGCTGTGCTTAAGAAGCTGTTTTTCAGCCTAACGAGGCACTAGCTAGTGAAGCCTTCCGTGCTTCGCCTGCTTTTCTCATTTCTTCTCTCTCCGACAGTCAGCTGTGCTTTAGAACCTGTTTTTAATCCCCAACCCGGCGCATGTGAGCGCGCGTGTGTGTGCTCTCTCAAAAACAGCAAACTAATTTGCTGAAGCTGACCAGACTAAGGGCACTAGCCAGATGAATACCTCATAGGCAGAATTTTTTTTTTCTTATTTTCCTCCCCCAAAACTAAGGTGCGTCTTATACTCCGAAAAATACGGTAATCAGTGGAACAACTTGCCTCCAGAAGTTGCGAATAATCCAACACTGGAAGTTTTTAAGAAGATGTTGGATAACCATTTGTCTGAAGTGGTGTAGGGTTTCCTGCCTTAAGCAGGGGGTTGGACTAGAAGACCTCCAAGGTCCCTTCCAACTCTTATTCCATTCTATTCCTTAACTCAAAACTGACTGAGTGAGATTTGCATATATATACTGTAGATAATTGTAAAGAAAGAGATGTTTTCCAGATATTTTCAAAGCTTCCATGACTCATGAATATAGGAATCATCATGTCTATATCACACCCCTGTAAGAATGCAAACAAACAACCTAATAGAACTTCAGAGAAATTCAGAAGGAAATTCACTTGAATTTCTACACTTTGATCTTTTTCTCTAACCTTGTTATCATTTTCATTTCCCTTTTGCTTTGAAGGTAATAATGGGCAGGAGAATCAAGATTCCTGTGAACTGTTCCAAGTTATCAGTGCTAAAGATGGAACGGAGAAGTTTGGAATTCGAATGGAATTTGAAAGCCATGAGAGAAACCAGTCAAAGAATTGGAATCAGGAAAGCTCATCTTCCACTGATGCTCCGATGCAAGACTTTCTTGCCCAAGAAGAGAAAATAAGGAAAAAATATACTGCAAAAAGTGTGAAGGTAATCAAAGCTAAAGTACAAGTAAATGAACACTATGTAACCCAAAACAAAGGAGAAGATGCTATAAGAAGACACAACAGACAAAATTACAATGGGACATTCATTACTTCTCTTGGAAATAACTTTCTTACATCTCAAAAAGTGATTGACACAAAAGAGAGGCCTTATAAATGTTTGGAATGTGGAAAATGTTTTAGAAGAAGCGGGCATCTTACTTCCCATAAGATGATCCACACCGGGGAGAAGCCATATAAATGCATGGAGTGTGGAAAGACCTTTGCTCAAAGAGCTTATCTTACTTCCCATAAAAGGATCCACACAGGGGAGAAACCATATAAATGCATGGAGTGTGGAAAGACCTTTGCTCAAAGAGGTACACTTACTTTCCATAAGATGATCCACACAGGGGAGAAACCATATAAATGCATGGAGTGTGGAAAGACATTTGCTAAAAGAGGTCATCTTATTTCCCATAAGATAATCCACACAGGGGAGAAGCCGTATAAATGCATGGAATGTGGAAAGAGCTTTGCTGCATCTAGAAAACACAGAAAGATCCACTCAGGAGAGAAGTCATTTGATTGCATGGAATGTGAAAAGACCTTTGCTCGTAGATGTAATCTTATTTCCCATATAAGAAGCCACACAGGGGAGAAGCCATATAAATGCATGGAGTGTGGAAAGACCTTTACTCAAAAACGTAATCTTATTTCCCATAAGATGATCCACACGGGGGAAAAGCCATATAAATGCATGGAGTGTGGAAAGAGTTTTACTCAGAATGGTTATCTTACTTCTCATAAAAGGATCCACGCTCGGGAGAAACTATATAGCAATAGCAATTCCACTTAGATTTATATACTACTCCACAATGCTTTACCACACTCTCTGAGCAGTTTACAAAGTCAGGATATAGTCCCCAGCAATCTGGGTCCTCATTTTAGTGACCTCAGAATGATGAAAGACTGAATCAACCATGAGCTGGTCAGAATTGAATCCTAGCTGTGGGCAATTAGCCTGTAGTACTACATTCTAACCACTGACCCACCATGTCTCTATAGATTTGTATGTGTTTGCATATTGTGCCTTTCTGATCCAAATGAGACAAGGTTGAATAAAAAAAAATGAAATTTAATGTGGAAAAAAGTAAGATTTTACACCTGGGCAGGAAAAACAGATTACATGAAACCTGGCTCAAAAACAGTAATTGTGAGAGGGACCTTGGGAGTTTGAACTCTCTTTCTGTCTGGAATCCCTAATATCCCCCCCCCCTGAAAATCCACCCAAATATGATTTTTGGGAGGGGTGGCAGGGGAATCCAGCCAGGTCTCTCTCTCTCTCTCTCTCCTGCTGAACACAGGCAGTCCTCAACTTACAACAGTTTGTTTAGTGACCGTTCAAAGTTACGGCAATGAAAACAATTACTTATGACTGTTTTTCACACTTACGACCGTTGCAGCATCCCCAGGGTCACATGATCAAAATCCAGATGCTTGGCAACTGACTCGTACTTGTGACGGTCGCAGAGTCCTGAGGTCACGTGATCCCCTATTGCAACTTTCCGACAAGCAAAGTCCATGGGGAAGCCAGGGTTCACTTAACAACCGTGTTATTCATTTAACAACTGCAGTGATTCACTTAACAACTGTGGCAATAAAGGTCGTAAAATGGGGCAAAATTCATTGAACAAAGGTCTCACTTAGCAATAGAAATTTTGGGCTCAATTGTGGTCGTAAGTCAAGGACTACCTGTATATACATATATCTCTTTCTATCCCTGATTTATTTTTATCCCGTTCGGGAATCTCCTGTCTCCCTCACGGAGGCTCCGCCCTCCCTCTTTCCAGCCAGAAGCCCCTTCCTTACTTTCTGGCGCCCAGAAATGCTGTTTTTGGCCTTTTACGATAAAAAATGTGTTTTCTTACCCAAAATAAAAAAAAAGAATTAGTGGAGTCTCTTTTTTAAAAAAAATTTTTTAATAAAATAATCTTTATTAGGTTTTTTCGTTAAAAACAACATATAGAACAAACATACAAAAAATACATAAAACAAAAACAAACACACAAAAATTACTAACCACTTTTACAGCTTTTTCAAAGTATTTCCTAATCTATTTACAAATTACAATACTTCTTATTTTTATGTTAACATTCGTTAATATTTATCTAAATCTATCTTTAAAGAATTGAATCTCATAATATATTTTCCACATCTATTTCTTCCATTTTACTTACATATAAATTACTTGTTTATCATAGGAAAAGAGAGTGAGAACATTTACGGTTTCGTCATAGATAGTCCCCTTTTATAACCAAATTTGAAGTTTTTTGTTGTGTTTTAACCACAACAAATTAGTGGAGTCTCTTTCGCCTATTGTCCTCTTTATATGGGTCTTCTGCTTCTTTTTCTTCTTCATTCAGATTCATTTCCAGTCCAGCAGCTTTTCAATCCAATAAACAAACAAATGAGTAACGGAAGCAGGCTAGAATTTGTAATCATGATTCAATGCTTAAACTGAGATGCAAAACCCCCAATAATAGGAATCCTGATCGCTTCCGTCTTCCTTCCTGGGGAGGCTCCTGATTTGGGGGGGGGGAGAGTCCAGAAACACCCACAAACCTTAAAACTGAATTTTGGGTCATAAGAAACAAATCCACCCTCCATTCAGCCCTGGATTCTTTAATTCTCTGTTCCAGATTCCTTCAATATTGCCTACATTAGTTTTTCTAATTTTATTTCTTTGTGTAATAAAAATCTTACATATTTCTATCAACTGACGGGGTTTCAGAGGCCAAGCATTGGGCAAATCAAGGATTTTAGCTGCCCTTGTTGCCATTCGGCCTTTACAGGAAAATTATATTCATTTATTAGAATCAGATAACTCTTTAAAGCATCATTACTTAAGAACTAGTTAAGTTTAATGTTCCCATTGTGAGCCCAGAGATTCTCCAAAAATAATGTGTCACCATAGAATCCAATAAGATGTTTCTTCCATAAGAGGAAAACCTCCAGATCCTAAGAGAGAAAAGACTTAGAGCATTGGCTCCTTCTGGAAATTATTGAACGTTTTAGGGGAATCAACAGAGATTTTGTTCTCCACAAATGGGCCGTTTTTGCCTGGTTTTGGCCTGCAGAATGCTGCTGGAGGCGGGGGAGGTGAAAAATGGGGTGCACAGATGCCCCAGGAGGCCAAAAAAAGGGGGGGGCAAAAGCAGCCCATTTTTGGCCAAAAATTGGGCCATTTTTGCCTGGTTTTGGCCTGCAGAATGCTGCTGGAGGCGGGGGAGGTGTAAAATGGGGCGCACAGATGCCCCAGGAGGCCAAAAACCGGGCAAAAATGGCCCGCCTCCCCCACCTCCTGCAGAATGCACCTCCCCTGCCTCCTGCAGAATGCACCTCTCCCGCCTCCTGCAGAATGCTGCTGGAAACGGGGGGGGGGTGAAAAATGGGGTGCACAGATGCCCCAGGAGGCCAAAAAATGGGCGAAACCCCCATTTTTGGCCAACAAAAATGGGCCATTTTTGCCCATTTTTTGCCTGCAGAATGCTGCTGGAGGCGGGGGACGTGAAAAATGGGGTGCACAGATGCCCCAGGAGGCCAAAAAAAAGGGGGGGCAAAAACAGCCCATTTTTGGCCAAAAAACAGGCCGTTTTTGCCTGGTTTTGGCCTGCAGAATGCTTCTGGGGGCGGGAGAGGTGAAAAATGGGGCGCACAGATGTCCCAGGAAGCCAAAAACCAGGCGAAATTGGCTGGCCTCCCCCGCCTCCTGCAGAATGCACTTCCCCCACCTCCTGCACCTCCCCCGCCTCCTGCACCTCCCCTGCCTCCTGCACCTCCCCCGCCTCCTGCAGAATGCTGCTGGAGGCGGGGGAGGTGAAAAATGGGGTGCACAGACACCCCAGGAGGCCAAAAAACGGGTGAAAACAGCCCATTTTTGGCCAAAAAAACGGGCCGTTTTTGCCTGTTTTTGGCCTGCAGAATGCTGCTGGAGGCGGGGGAGGTGAAAAATGAGACCACAAAATGGGCGAAAACTGCCTAGCCACGCCCACCCAGTCACATGACCACCTAGCCACGCCCACCCAGCCGGTCCGGCCCCCCAACAGTCTGAGGGACCGTGAATTGGCCCCCTTTTTAAAAAGTTTGAGGACCCCTGATCTAGACTGTCCCCAGGGATGCTGTGCCAACCTGTCACACTAGCCCCCTCATCTCTCCTGTCTTTGAACCCACAGCAGCTTCATCTACATCATTCTTCCTCTGAGTCACTTCCCTTCCCTTCGCTTTGCTATAAAAGAATAAACTTCAGATGGAGGAAAACTCTGGAATCCTTCCTTCCTCTTCCTCCTCTTTCCTGCCCCCACAGGAGGGTCCTCCCTCCGCTGCCTCAGGATCCACCATCCCGGCTACTTCGGTCCGAAGCCAGAACTAGTTCGGGAGGAGGGTGGGCAGATCCAGGGAGGGGAAGGGGCTGGACCCCCCCTCCTGCTTGGAGGCCCCCTTGCTCTCCTTCCCCTCAAGCCCCGTTTTGAGGAGCAGAATGCCAGCAGACACGGTCCTCCCCAAGCACATATCAGGAGCCATTGGGGGGCACCTGAGACTCCCCCTACATTCACCCAGCCATATCAGCCATTTCTCTCCTTCAGAACCAGAGGGTCCTGCCCAGTGGTGAAATCCAATTTTTTTTACTGCCAGTTCTGTGGGGCGTGGCTTGGTGGGCGTGGCTTGGTGGGCATGGCAGGGTAAGGATACTGCAAAATCTCCATTCCCACCCCACTCCAGGTGAAGGATACTGCAAAGTCCCCATTCCCTCCCCACTCCTGGGGGAAGGATATTGCAAAATCTCCATTCCCACCCCACTCTGGGACCAGCCAGAGGTGGTATTTGCCGGTTCTCCGAACTACTCAAAATTTCCGCTACTGGTTCTCTAGAACCTGTCAGAACCTGCTGGATTTCACCCCTGGTCCTGCCCCATTTTTGGCTCCCTCCATCCCTCCCTCTTTGGGGCTCAGATTCTAATGGTATAGGGTCTCCTCTGTTTGATAGTATAAATGGTATAGGATCTCCCCTGTTTGAGGAGGGGGTTGGACTAGATGACCTCCAAGGTCCCTTCCAACTTCTTTCATATTCTCTGGACTATCTATGAACAGCTCTCCTCCAGATGAACTCCAGCCTATCCAGGTCACCCTTCCAAGGTGCCATGGCTGGTGAGGGGTGAACTTTGGGAGGGCGAGGACTACAACTCCCCTCATCTCTAGGCAGCAAGGGGGTGTCAAGATGCAGCCATATTCAGACAACATGCATGACCAGGCCAGGGAAGGGCCCTCCTGACCTCTGCTGCATTCAGACCAAGGGAAAACACCTTCACCCTCCCTCAATGGCTCCTGCGGGAAGCTGTGGGGTCTCGGAGGCTTCGGGAGTTGTGGGAACCCAGCCTGGTGGGCAGCTTCCTTCACAGCCTTTAAATGGCCTCCCCCAAAACATGGCTCCAACTCTTAGGGAAGGACCCTGAAAAGGGGTCATTTCAGAGATGGGGGGACACCGATGCCTCTGCACGGATGCTCAAAGTACGAGGAAGAAACGGGGTGAAGGTGAAACCGACCATTTGTAGAATGGAGAATCAAACTAGGGTGGTTGGTTGTTTCCCAGGAGCAACTATCAAGATGTGACTGAGGGGCTTATTAAAATAATGGCGTCCACAGATTATTATCCCTTTTTCCTCTTTCATGCGGGGAGGAATGAAAAAGTCCCTGGAAACGATGCCAAGAGATATGGGGGAGGGTCCTTTGGCTGAGAATTGGGGAGGGGGGACCAAGGAAGAGCCACTGCTCAGACGGTGGAGCTTCCTGAATTCTCGGCTTGGGCCAGAAGAAAAGGGAGGATCAGGGGTCTTGGCTGGGCTTTGGGTGGGGGGGCAACTCCACTTGTGACCAGGGGTGGGATTGAAAAATGTTAGAAACCGGTTCTCTGCCCGGTTGCTGGGTGGGCGTGGCCATGGGGGTATGGCCTACTCGGCCTCCTACACCACAGCGGGGTGGGCGTTTTCACCCTCCCCAGGCTCTGGAGGCTTTCCTTGAGCCTCTGGGAGGGCGAAAACGGCCTCCCCCGGGCTCCAGAGGCCCTCCGGAGGCTGGAAACAGGCCCATTTCCGTTACTTCCAGTAGGCCCATTTTTCACCCTCCCCAGGCTCCGGAGGCTTTCCTCGAGCCTCTGGGAGGGCGAAAACGGCCTCCCCCGGGCTCCAGAGGCCCTCCGGAGGCCGGAAACAGGCCCGTTTCCAGACTTCCGGTACTTCTGGTAGGCCCATTTTTCGCCCTCCCAGAGCCTCTGCATGGGCCCTGCATTTATCTCGCATCCAAAACAGGCCGCATGGAGACTCCTGGGAGGGTTGGGGCAGGGTGGGTGGGGTCAGCCAGTCCTTGCAACTACCGGTTCGGCGAACCAGATGTAAACTTAACATCCGGTTCGCCTGAACTGGTCTGAACCGGCTGAATCCTACCCCTGCTTGCGGCCCTTCCTGGAGGGGAAGACCGACTGGAGTCTTATTCCTGACCTTGGGATCTCGCTTGCTCACTTGTGATCTCACAAGCAGATCCCGGAGTGGGGCAGCGTCTCCAAGGATCACCCCTCAGCTGACAGAAGCCGAAGTCCAGAGAAGGTCGATCAGCCCGGGAGGGAAGGGATCGTCCGAAGCCTCCGAAGGGGATCCGACTTGGAAGTGATCAGGAGGGATTTCCTGGCTGTGAGAACCAGTGAATCAATTGAGCAGCCCCCCATCTGGAATTGTAGGGGGAGGAAGTGGGCTCCATCCCTGGAGGTCTTCAAGAAGAGATTTGACAGCCGTTTGTCTGGGGTGGTATAAGGGCTACTGCCTCGGCCAGGGGGTTGGACTAGAAGATCTCTAAGGTCCCTTCCAGTCTGAGTCTCCCTCTCCCCATTGGCCCTCCCCCCACTGAAGCCTTCCGTCCACCCAGCCCCTTCTGCATGGGGGGAAGGGGGGAGAAAGCCTGGGACTGTCTGTAAAAGGGGAAGCTGCTCCGGACACTCGGGGCTCTGGGCTGAACCCCCAACAGGCTCCACTCCTGCACTCCTTCAGGGAGGTGATTCTCCCCCCCTCTGATTTGCCCCCCCCCATGAGATCAACAGCAGCCATTCTGGAACCCAAACCGAGGTGGCGCAGTGGTTAGAGTGCAGCACTGCAGGCTACTTCAAGCTGACTGCTAGCTGCAGTTCGGCGGTTCAAATCTCACCGGCTCAAGGTTGACTCAGCCTTCCATCCTTCCGAGGTGGGTAAAATGAGGACCCAGATTGTTGGGGGGCAATATGCTGACTCTGTAAACCGCTTAGAGAGGGCTGTAAAGCACTGTGAAGCGGTATATAAGTCTAAGTGCTATTGCTATTGCTAAACCAGCCTATTTGCAGTGGGTCAGAAAACCCCACAGCGCTGGGGGTAAGACCTCTCCTCCGGCAGCCCCTGTGCCAGGAACAAAGGGGGTCAAAAGTCAGAGGCTTCCCTGGAGGTTTCACCTGGGGGCCAGAAAATGTGGTGATTGGTTGCCTGAGGGGTTGGGGTGTGTGTGCGTGTGTGCATGTGTGTGCACAGTCACCAGCTCATCCCCACTCCCTGCAGAGTCCAAAGGCTGCTGGGGGCTCCCTCCCCCCAAATTGACCCTGGCCCTCTTTGCCCTTCTGGAGTCTTGGCAGCCCCAGCCTGGATTCCCCCTGGGCACTGCGGGAACTCAAACGGCATATAGTCTACCAGGCAAACTCTGCCCACAGCCAGGAGTTCGATCCTGACGGTGCTCAAGACTTGACTCAGCCTTCCGTCCTTCAGAGGTCGGTAAAATGAGGACCCAGATGGTTGGGAGCAAGAGGCTGACTCTGTAAACCACTTAGAGAGAGGGCTGTAAAGCACTGTATAAAGCAGTATATAAATCTAAGTGGTATTGCTATAGGGAACCTCACTGCAAAGGCGAGTGCGGTTTCCTGCCTGTTTCTATGCCCTGCCAGAGTTGGTGTGTTTCCCTCCTTGATGGATCCTTGATTGGAGTTATTTTTTTTTTTGCCTTCGTGTTTGTCTGGTGCTCATCCCTGCTTATCTGATGGCTGTTGGAGGAGAGGCGTGTCTTTTTCTTCCCTTCCGAGGTTTATTATTGTCTTTTTCGAATGGTGTGTAAATGTGATTTATCTCTCCGGGTGTATTGAAAACCAGAGGTTTTCCTTTCAAGATTACTGGACAAGGAACTTGAAATATAAATTGGAACTTTATTACTGCACATGCTGACTGCAGCCAGAATTCTTTATATGCAAAAATGGAAAGAAACCTCCATCCCCAGGATGGAAGAAGTGATGGAATGAAAAAGTTGGTGGAGATGGCGAAATAAACTTTTTGACCAGAGGAAAGAATAGATATCCAGCTGTTTTTCTACCTGGAAGCCACTTCTGGACTTTGAGCTTGAGGCAGAAAAAAGTGAAATCTGGACTTTTGGGATTTACTGATTAAGTTAAGTTGTTGTTATAGAAATGGTTAATATTTACCTACAGAAGAAATAAAAACCGAGGCTACAATTTCACTTTGTATTTTATTGTGCTGGGGAAAAGTTTTTTTCCTCTTTTTTCCTTTTGCCCTTTATCCCCCACTTCTCTTCTCCTTTCTTTCCCTTTCCCATTTCCTTACTACTTTTATTTTCTATTTTATGCCGTTATATTCTTAATGAAACATCATAAAAAGCAGCCTTTTGTTTTAGGGGCGCTTCCTGTTCCACAGCCAAAATAGGCAAATCTCATCACGATTCCACTCTATAGCTGCACAATCATATGGCAAAATTTCTTCCAAAATGTTACTTGATATATTTTTCTGCTGAAAGTATAGATTGTTGTGCATTATGGCAAAGATGTCGAAGTTCTCCCAGGAAAGGAGCGGAAAGCGGAGGAGAAACGGCCGAACTTGTTTCCGGGATCTTCATTCGGGGCTGCTTTGCAAGGAAAAGGGGGATCCCGACCCACAAAAAGAAAGAGGGAGATTCCTACACATTTGGGGTTCAGGGGCGGAGAATTGGAAGGAGGTGCTTCGTCCAGACATTCTCAGCAAGGGAGACACGTGTTTCAAGGAAGGAAAATACCATTTTCTCTTGTAAAGTCAAGAGATCCCTACGGAGATTCCCCCATGAAGGGGGGGGGCTGGGGAGAGTGTTACGTATGGCCGTACATAGCACGGATTTGCATAACTGCCACTGATTTGCTAAATAAACTGCTGTCAGTGGCTGGCTAGGCTATAGGGATGCCTATAAGAGAGGCATCCCTGCAGCCTGCCGGCAGTTCCCGTATTGCTACAGCTTGGAGAATAAAGGTGCTGAACTGTTCCTGTGTCTCGTTCCTTCTTTTGCGCCCAAATTTAACACTGGCGACGAAGGTGGGATTTGAAGAAGGACAACAAAACAAAGGCACCTCGTGGCATCCGCGGCCATATTAGAAGCAAGCATCGTTCTGCTCCGGCCAAACTTGAGGATGGCTACTCACACCTCTCCAGCAATCTTCGACCCGAAGATGGAAGAATGGCACACCTACATGAGCCGATTCCGCATGTTCCTGGAAGCCAACAACTTCCAGGATCTGCCAGACAATAGGAAGAGGGCTCTCTTTCTAACCTACTGCGGGCCAAAAATTTATAAAATGGCATAGACCTTGGTGGCCCCCACGGATATCGAGTCCATTTCGTGGACAACTCTACAGACAACCTGTTCTGCCCCAGCAACGAGCCACCGATAATATGCACACACAAACTGCCAAACACTGTTCTTTTACTAATAAGAAAGATCTACTAATAATTTCTTAGGAGTGGGGGAACACAAAAACAAGGCAGAATAGTCTTT
>QLTV01000989.1:257700-267718 GCA_003457575.1 Thermophis baileyi
CTTTATGTAATGTATGAAGCGTGTTGGTCCTAGATCGCTGCCTTGAGTGACACCACTATTGACAGGTTCAGGATTTGATAGAGAACTCTCTATTTTAACAACTTGTTGTCTGTTTGACAGGAACGCAGTTATCCAATCATGTAGGGGTCCAGAGATGCCATAAGATTTTAGTTTCAGAAGTAGTTTGTCGTGTACCACTGAATCAAAGGCTTTACAAAAGTCTATGTAAATTGCGTCTATTGCTTTACCCTGATTGAGTTGTGTAGTCCATATGTTTTTGCAGTGTAGGAGAAAAGTTTTTAAAACTTTTAAAAAAAAGTTTTTTTTTCTGGAAAAAAACTTAAAAATTGGTTGGAAGATATTGTACAGCATGAGATTGAGATGACACAAGAATTATTTTTATTGGGAATCATTAGAGGAAAGATTAAGAAAGAAAATAGGAGGCTCCCAGCCCCTGGGGTGGGGGCTGGGGAGAGGGAGCGACCGGGGAGCAGTCGGGACTCAGGACCTCAGAATGTAGCTCCGGTTGGAGCGAAGTATTTTTGGAGTACTGGCTTAATGTCAGGTTCTAAGTAATGCGCCCATCACAAATCAAACTCCGAGGCATTGCATTTCCTCAAAGAACAAATTTATTTAGATACACCATCTTGGCATTACTGTTGGAAAGCTGGTACTGAAAGTTACCCCGCTTTCCACCTCAATATAAGTTATAGTTTTTCATGTTTCCAAAACAAACTGTCACATTACCCAACCAAGATGAGAGCCGGTTGCCAGGCCACTTCTCTCCTCCTACTCCTCCGGTCAGCCAGCCATTGGAATGTACTTGACTCATCAGCTAGCTATGCTGTTTTGGCTGAAGGCTCAATCCTCCTCGGCTCTCCCCCCTTCAGCTCCAAACTGTGTCAAACTGAATTCATGACAGAATCCCCAAGGATACAAACAATCCCACACCCCAATCAAATTCAGGCTTGACACAGAGTCTCTGGGGGCGGTCCAGATGGTCTCCACACCTTCCCTCTCCCCCAAATGAAAAGAAGACCCTGAAAGGAAGCTGGGAGGGGGTCTCAGCAGGAGAAGGTCCAGGCTTCCCTTCTCCTCCTCCTTCCAACCTGCCACCTTCAACCTCCATTTTCAGACTTTGCAAAAAAGCCAGAAATTCATCAGCTACTGAAAAAAACCCCATCCTTTTGCATCTGAGATAGCAATAGCAGTTAGACTTATATACCGCTTCATAGTGCTTTACAGCCCTCTCTAAGCGGTTCACAGTCAGCATATTGCCCCCAACAATCTGGGTCCTCATTTTACCCACCTCGGAAGGATGGAAGGCTGAGTCAACCTTGAGCCGGTGAGATTTGAACCGCCGAACTGCAGCTAGCAGTCAGCTGAAGTAGCCTACAGTAGCAATAGCAATAGCAATAGCACTTAGACTTATATACCGCTTCATAGTGCTTTACAGCCCTCTCTAAGCAGTTAACAGAGTCAGCATATTGCCCCCAACAATCTGGGTCCTCATTTTACCCACCTCAGAAGGATGGAAGGCTGAGTCAACCTTGAGCCGGTGAGATTTGAACCGCCGAACTGCAGCTAGCAGTCAGCTGAAGTAGCCTGCAGTGCTGCACTCTAACCACTGCGCCACCTCGAGATCAGGATTAAGTCACGAGGGCTGCGGAAAAAAGAGACGGGAAAGAAAATTAGAATATAAAGCGAAACCTTCAGTTTAAACAATCTATTTTCAGAGGGTCTACAGGAAAAAGGGTGTTCTCCGCAAGCGAACGAGGCTTGGCAAGTGATGGAAGAAGCGGCTGCAAGATCTCCACTGCAGTGCTTTCCGGATGGGACTTCTTACAGGTAAGAAGAACCATCCGGTCCATTCCCAAACCACTTCGTCCCTCCTGCGCCGATGCCCCTCCACCACAGCCCTTCAGCCTAGCGCGGTAGGCCGCAAACCGAATAAATTGCTTCAGCCAGGGGGGCGTAGTTTGAGGCCAGAGGGGGGCAGCGGCATGTGGGTGCAGGCGTGGGGCAAGGCCGGAGCAGGGGAATGGTGCATTCCCCGACCCAGCCGAGGTGAAGGGCAAGCAGATGGAGGCTCTGGGATAAGGCCAAAGCCGGGGAATGGCGCGTGCCTGGTCCCCAACCAGAAGCGAAGGGCGAACGGGTGACATGCTTACCTTTGGTGAGCAGAGCGGGTGAGGCGCGGAGGCGAGGCGCGGATATTAGCTGGGCCGCATGGCGAAGGCAAGATATATAGGGCAGGATAGGGCTGGGCAGGGTGGGTGGGGCAGGATGGGCGAGTGGGCAGGGGGCTAGCCAGAGGTGGTATTTGCCAGTTCTCCGAACTACTCAAAATTTCCTGTCAGGTTCCGGAATGGCGCGGTATAAGGAAAACCCCAGACAACTGTTCTTCGTGGTTGTAACACCTTTACTTTCCACGCTCCGGCACGCTCCAACAATTACCCAGTGCAAGCGAAGTGAATTTATTGTCAGCTCTAGCTGCTCAGTATTCCCCACCACTGTTTTAAAGGCTCCCGCGCTCCACCCCGCGACTCCACCCTTCAATTCCACCCTCCCAGCCATGCAATTAACTCACAGACCCAGTAATTAGCTCACAGACCCAGCTGCTCCCTATGTTTACATTAGCAAGTCATAGTGAGATCTGCTTTCCTCCTGACTCCACCCCAGTCTTGTCAGACGCCTGGCTCGTCTTCACAGGCAAACATCAGCTACTTCCGGCCCACCTCTCAGCTGAGCGGCAACTACAGGAGCCAGGTAGGTGGAACAGCTCGTCCTTTCAGCGTCCATCTCGCCCATCTGACATGCGCCCACCACCACCACTAAGCCGGCGTCTGGAAAACAAAAACCACAGTAAGGTAGGTCAGTGAACCTGCGTACCCGGCCCTTGGCTTGGCCGGGTTCTTTTGATAGAATCTAGCGACCAACCGAGCTGCATTCACATCCTGGCAAGGTACCCAGGATGCCTCTGACAACAGGTAGCCCTTCCATAGTAGGAGGTATTGTAGGCGGCCCCGATGCCAACGAGCATCCAGGACCTCTTCCACCTCATAATGTTGCTCCCCCTCATCAACAGGGGAAGGCGGAAGGGCTGGGAGACATCCTGACAGGACGTAGGAGGCTACTGTGGAAGACTGGGTGTGTCTTTCCTAATAACGGTAGGAGCTGTAAACGGACAGTGACCGGGTTTATGACCTTTATTATCGGAAATGGTCCGATGTATTTGGATGCAAACTTTTTGCAAGGCACCTTTAGGTTAAGGTATTTAGTGGACAGGTAGACTTTTTGGCCCACCTGGAAGGGAGTTTGTGGCCTTCTCTGCCTGGTATTATCTGCCTGGTATTTGTATTTTTGTGCTGCACGCCGTACAGCTTCTCTGACTGTTCCCCACACACATTGCATTCGCGATACCCATTCCTGCAATCCTAACTCCTCGGCATTCGGTTGAGGACATTCAGGTATGGGGACGAACTCAGTACCTGTGGCTATATGGAACGGGGTGAATCCGGTGCTACTATGGATGGCATTGTTATATGCCACCTCCACGAAGGGGAGCAAGTACGCCCAATCAACCTGCTGGTGCTTAACGTAGCACCAGATATACTGCTCTACCATTGCATTGGTCCTCTCAACCGCCCCGTTGGTAGCCGGGTGGAACGCCGAGCTGAGACCCTGGGAAGACCCTATCATGGCCAGAAACTTACGCCAAAACTTGGTAGTGAACTGTACCCCCCGCTCAGATACAATTCTCCGTGGCACCCCGTGGAGATGATATATATGTGCTATGAATAGTTTGGCCAACTTCCTGGCTGATGGCAAACCTGAACATGCCACAAAGTGAGCTTGTTTTGAAAAAACATCGATCACCGTCCATATGACCGTGTTACCCTGGCTCTCTGGTAGGTCCACAATGCTATCTCCTCCCAAGGCTTAACAGGAGATGCCACTGGTTGTAAGAGGCTGAGAGGTTTGCCCGGTTGTTTCTTCATTGTGGCACAGGTTATGCAACTGCGCACATAATCCTCGACGTCTTTCTTGAGCCGGGGCCACCAGAACTGATGATTTGTCAGATGTAAGGTCTTGAGAAATCCAAAATGTCTGGCTACACGGACGTCATGACAATGTCACAGCACCTCAAGCCGGAGGACGTTGGACTTTGGAACTGTTCCACGCCAGACCGTCCCTATGACTGAGTGTATGTTTATTGGTTTAGAACCACTCATCGGTCAGAAGCGCCTGCTGAATGTCCCGGGTTATATCTATCACCTGTGCTTTCAGCTGAGCGGAGCCTACTGTCTGTTGTGCTGGACTTCCCGCAGGTGGTCATGCTGGAATTATAGCCTGCACTACCTCATCCCGGTCGCTGGCATATTGTGGCTTACGGGACAGGGCATCTGCCAAAAAGTTTCTCCCTCCGGGTATATATTTCAACCAGAAATTAAAGCACTGGAAATATAATGCCCACCTGACCTGCTTGGGCGAGAGCCTACATGGGGTTTGGAGGGCCTCTAGATTCTTGTGGTCCGTCCAGACCTCGAAGGGCAAACTCCCACCTTCCAGCAGGTATCTCCATGTCAGCAAGGCTCACCGAACCGCAAATGCCTCTTTCTCCCATATGGCCCACTTGCGTTCGGTGTCATTCAATTTGTGGGATGTGTACGCACATGGTTGCAAACTTCCCCCCTCGTTATTCTGCAAAAGAACTGCCGCCACATCGCTGGCATCTGCCTGCACAACAAATGGCTTGGTGGGGTCTGGAGGTTTGAGTACTGGCTCTCTTGCAAACAACGTTTTCAGGTGTTCAAAAGCTTGCTGACAGGCTAGGGTCCACGGCACAGGGTGACCCAGACGTGGCTTCCCGACTAACTGTTTCGTCCGTAGAAGATCCGTTAATGGGAGAGCCACGCGGGCAAAGGACGGGATGAACTGGCGGTAAAAATTCGCAAACCCCAAGAAGCTTTGCAGTTGTTTATGCGTCCTTGGGGCCTGCCAGTCCAAAACGGCCTTTACCTTCACGGGGTCCATTTCTACACCCTTCGGAGAAATGCGGAACCCCAAATAGTCCAACTGCAATTTGTGGAATTTGCATGTGGACAATTTGACATAGAGTTTAGCGGCTAATAGTTTACCTAAGACCTGACGCACCAAAATAACATGTTCCTCTAGGGTTTTTGTGTAGATTAAAATGTCGTCCAGGTACACAAGCACACCATTATACAGATGTTCCTGCAGCACTTATTAATAAGTTGCATAAAAACAGCAGGTGCCCCTTCAGAACATTCCATCACTCGATGCCCAGGCTTCCCGCATTGGAAACATATCATCGGAGCCCGTGCTGGTCCGGTGGTGTCGGGTGATGGCGGGTTATGGCGCAGAACCAGTCCGATCGGACTGAATACCTCCTCTGAGAAAGCTGGATCCATCTTGGGGGGGGATGGTGACGGTGGGCTTGGCTGGAGGGAAGCAGGAGGCGGCACACAAGAGGCACAGAAGGACGCAGAACAGAAGACCAAATTGGTTACTTAAGATGCCACATGGGACTGACCTGGCAACCCTTTGATTCCAGGATGCACCAAGGCTTTGGCAGGGCCATGCCAAGATCCTTGCTGAGGGGGGATTTGGGGGAATGCAGAGGGAGAACCCCCCCCAGATCAGGCTCTGCCTGCAACTGGCCGGCCTCCTTCCATCCCAAGGAACCAGCCATTCCCGGGGAAGGAGGTGGGGAGGGGTCCAATTCCCTCTGAAGGAAGAGCTTATCCCCCCTCCCCTCTCCGACCGAAGACTGAATGATGAGAGAAGCACTTTTGAGGGGTCTCAAGGTTTCTCTTGTGCTGTGGAGGATCCTCCCTGGGGGGCCTTTGGGGGTATTCTGAGGGAGACCCTCCCCCCAGACCAGGCTCTGCCTGCAGCTGGCTGGCCTCCTTCCAGCCGAAGGAACCCGCTGTTCCCGGGGAAGGAGGTGGGGAGGGGTCCAAGTCCAAGATGGCAGTTTCTCCGGGATGGGGGAGCAGGGAGGGAGGAAGGGATGGGTGGGATCTTGAGGAAAGGGAAGGTGTGGACATATGGAAGCTGAGGAGATCAGGCAGATCCCAGGATCACCGCAGAGCCTTGGATGGGATCCCTCTTGATCTCCTCCTTCAGTAAATGCTCTAACTGGCACAATTCTTAGATGGATTAATGGGGGGGTCTGGGTGAGCCCCCCCCAAGAGGGTCCTTTAAATCTTCACTCCAGCTCAGAGTACTTTGCTAGCAGTGTTTCTCACTGTTGTTTTTAATAACTGTTAATTCTATGATGCTGAAGAACATTCAATTTGTTATTTGTAATTTAAAGCAGGGCTCTAATCTAGTTGCCACCCAGACAAAAAACAACATTTCAGGTGTGGGTTGTTGTTTTTTTCATAATAAGCAAAATTGCATCTTGGAACATTAAAGATCTTTGTGGAATAGCTAAAAAAAGGCAGTGGCTTTCCAAAGTGAAAATCGTGACTATTTGTTTGAACAAGAAATGAAAATTCTGGATGAGAAAAAATATTTCAGCAAGAAAATGGATGGAGCATTTTTAAATAAGTGGAAATTGAAGTTTTAATTTGGCATTTTTATTGAAAACATCTTCAACTGGTATAGATTACTTTTAGTAGGTAAACAAACAGACTATCAGATGGCATGAATCATTTTTATGGACCAACCCAAAATTAACCTAATTTTAGACAAAAATGTACTGATAACATTTTGGGGTTCCAATTTGATGAGAGGGGAGTTTCTGGAGAAAAATTTTAATTCACGTCTGGATCCACTAGTGCAGAGGTCCTCAAACTTTTTAAACAGGGGGCCAATTCACGGTCCCTCAGACTGTTGGGGGGCCGGACCGACTGGGTGGGCATGGCTAGGTAGTCATGTGACTAGGTGGGCGTGACCAATTTAAAAGTCCATTAAACAATGCACACAAATTAAACTTTAATTTGTTTTGCTCCTAGGGGTGTTTTATTTGCTTTTGTTTGCATGTTGCTCTTTTGGTTGTTTTCTTTTTACTAGATAATTTTTTCAGTTGTTTAGAAGTCTAGTGGTCAGGAAACTGTTTTGTAGCAATTCTTCTCAGCCCCAAGGAGCTTGAAAAATCTCAATCTCTCTCTCTCTGTCTCTCTCTATCTTCTGGAGGTGGAGGAAGTGAAAAACGGGCCATTTTTGCCTGTTTTTTGGCCTCCTAGGGCAGTGATGGCGAACCTATGGCACGCGTGCCACAGGTGGCACGCGGAGCCATATTAGAGGGCACGCAAGGCGTTGCCTTATGTCAGCTCCAGTGCGCATGTGCGCGCTGGCCAGCTGATTTTCGGCCTTGGAGAAGGCCGTTTTGCCCTCCGGAGGCTTTAGGGAAGCATCCTGAAGCCCCGGAGTACAAAAAACGGCCCAACGGGCAAACCGGAAGTTCGGAAAAACGCACTTCTGGTTTGCCGTTGGGCTGTTTTTTGCACTCCGGAGGCTTCAGGGAAGCTTCCTGAAGCCCCGGACTGCGAAAAAAAGGCCAAACGGCAAACCGGAAGTTTGGAAAAACGCACTTCCAGGTTTGCCGTTGGGCTGTTTTTTGCACTCTGGAGGCTTCAGGGAAGCTTCCTGAAGCCCCGGAGTGCGAAAAACAGCACAACAGGCAAACCGGAAGTGCATTTTCCGAACTTCTGGTTTGCCCGTTGGGCCGTTTTTCACCGTCCCATGCTTCAGTGAGGCCTTTGCGCATTCGCGGGGGGGCGCATGCACAGGGGGGTAGTGGAGGGGGGGTTGTGCGCATGCGTGGGTGTGGGCATGCACGCACGCGCGCTAGTGCGCGCACACCCCCTTTTGGCACGTGAACCAAAAAAAGGTTCGCCATCACTGTCCTAGGGCATTGTGCACCCCATTTTTCACCTCCCCCGCCTCCAGAAGCATTTTGCAGGCCAAAACCAGGCAAAACGCCACATTTTTAGCCTCCTGGGGCATCTGTTCACCCCATTTTTCATCTCCCCCACTCCCAGAAGCATTCGGCAGGCCAAAAATGTGCAAAAACGTCCCTTTTTTGGCCAAAAATGGGCCATTTTCTGGCCTACTGGGGCATTGGTGGGCCCCGTTTTTCACCTCCCCCGCCTCCAGAACATCTCTGCAGGCCAAAATTGTTGGCCTTACCTTTCAGTTCCAGCCCACAGGGCTCGCGAAGGTAAGTTCTGCGCTTGGCCAAAGGGTGGGCGGGGAAACCTTGTGGTCCTGCGCGGGCCAGATTTATGGCTTTGGAGGCCTGCATGCTGCCCGCAGGCCGTAGTTTGAGGACACATGCACTAGTGAATTGGAAGAATTTTTTTTCTTTTTAAAGACCACCCCCCCAACCTTTTCCTTCTGTCCATCCAGGAATTAACGGAGCCCTGGTGCCTGAAGTCCTAAGCCCGGTACAGATCCTTGGCAGCTGGCGCCCCTATCTGCACTTTCAGCTCAAGCAGGAGATCCTATACCATTTCAGGATCTATTGATATTCCTATAGGATCTATTTCAGACAAGTGACTATCCAGTCTCTTCTTAAAAACGCCAGTGATGAAGCAATCGCATTGTTCCACTGGTTAATTGTCTTCACTGTAAGGAAGATTCTCGTTAATTCGAGGTTGCTTCTTTCCTTGATTATTTTACATGCATTGTTTCTTGTTCTACCATCTGGTGCTCTGGAAAATAAATTGACCCCCCTCCTCTTTGTGGCAGCCTCTCAAGTACTGGAATACTGCTTTCGTGTTACTCCTAATCTTCTTTTCTGTAGACAAGCTACACCCAAAATCCTGCAACCATTCTTCATGTTTTAGTCTTCAGGCCTTTAATCATCTTAGCTGCTCTTCTTTGCACTTTTTCCAAAGTCTCAACATTGTTTTTGTAATGGGATGACCAAAACTAGATGCAGTATTCAGGTGTGGTCTTACTAAAGTTTTATAAAGCGGTACGAATATTTCACGTGATCTTGATTTTATGTCTCTGTTTATACAATCAAGGATTGTATTAGTTTTTTTGGCTTTTATAAACCGGTACTAATACTTCATGTGATTTTGATTCTATGCCTGTGTTTATACAATCAAGGATATTAGCTTTTTTGGCTGCTGCTGCACACACGTGACTCATGTTTAAGTGATCATCCATTCAAACTCCCAAGGTCCCTCTCACAATTACTGTTTTTGAGCCAGGTTTCATGTAATCTGTTTTTCCTGCCCAGGTGTAAAATCTTACTTTTTTCCACATTAAATTTCATTTTTTTTTATTCAACCTTGTCTCATTTGGATCAGAAAGGCACAATATGCAAACACATACAAATCTATAGAGACATGGTGGGTCAGTGGTTAGAATGCAGTACTACAGGCTAATTGCCCTCAGCCAGGAGTTCGATCCTGACCGGCTCATGGGTGATTCAGTCTTTCATCCTTCTGAGATCGCTAAAATGAGGACTCAGATTGCTGGGGACAATATGCTGACTTTGTAAACTGCTCAGAGAGTGTGGTAAAGCATTGTGGAGTGATATATAAGCCTAAGTGGAATTGCTATTGCTATATAGCTTCTCCCGAGCGTGGATCCTTTTATGAGAAGATGACCATTCTGAGCAAAGGTCTTTCCATACTCCATGCATTTATACGGCTTCTCCCACGTGGGTCATCTTATGGATAGTACGTTGCCTGCTTGTTCTAAAACATTTTCCACATTCCAAACATTTATATGGTTTCTCTCCTGAGTGGATCTTTTTGTGGCTTCTAAGTCCACTGCTCTGAGTAAAGGTCTTTCCACACTCCATGCATTTATACGCCTTCTCCCCTGTGTGGATCATCTTATGGGAAGTAAGTGTACTGCTATGAGTAAAGGTCTTTCCACACTCCATGCATTTATACGCCTTCTCCCCTGTGTGGATCATCTTATGGGAAGTAAGTGTACTGCTATGAGTAAAGGTCTTTCCACACTCCATGCATTTATATGGCTTCTCCCCTGTGTGGATCATCTTATGGATAGTAAGTTGCCCGCT
>QLTV01000991.1:16434-36434 GCA_003457575.1 Thermophis baileyi
GAAAGTCTATGCCATGTAAATAATGTCTTCATCTGTAACAGACACTTAGCTTACCATCTCTAATGAAATAATACAGTCCCTTTTTTAACTACTCATTAATTTTCAAGCTTTAAGTGTCAATTTATCAAGCCCCATCACATAGTTTCGTAGCAAAGCACGGGTACCAGCTAGTATGTATATGTATATAATCACATGATATGACACCGACGTGGCAATGTTGAAAGACAACATTGAAGAACATTTGAAGTGATTCCCAAATATTATTTCATTATAAGCCTTCAAAGAATCACAATGCAAACTCATGTTCTTGTCCTCGTTTTGTTGAAAGAGTAGGAAACTGTCAAGTGTGAACAATCAGATCCACATGTAAAGAGTTTAATTAGCTATTTTATTGCTCCTGCCTATAATATATAAATCTTCTCAGGCTGATGGTTTCACTTGGGTCAGACTAGATAAAGTTCAACGGTATTTAAGAGGGGCCGGTTCTTACCTACATAGAGATTCCAGACTAATTTCCCACTTGGCTTCTTCCCGTGGCTCAGCCAGTCTCTCTCTGACAAATACTAAATATATAATGAAACATTCAGCTCTGCGTTTGGAACAAAGGACTTCATTATACAGGTAACACCAGTCTCAATGAAACCTAGGAGGAAAAAACAGATTTATTTCGCCTAGAAATAAAAGCCTGTTTGCCTAAGGCAAATCCGGAAAATGACTTGTTCGTTTAATATATGCTTGAATCTATCTTTAGCGACAAAAATATAGCAGTCATCAATAATGCAGTTTTATTTAATAGGTTTACTGACCCTGAGATTCATAGACTTAGAGAACAACACTTGTTATTAGAATGGGAGATGAAAATTAATTATCTTTTTTTTTCATGGTGAAAACCTCTCATATCCTGGGCATAAATTGTTGCTACTTCTACCCTCAAAACGACGCTATAGGGCATTGTGCATCAGAACAACTAGACACAATGACAGTTTTTTCCCTCCATGCCATCACTCTGCTAAACAACTAATTCCCACAATACTGTCAGTTTACTAAGACTGTATTACTATTCTTCTTCTCGTCTTTCCTATTACCTATCTCCTTTTCTACTTATGACTATAACTTTGTTGCTTGTATCTTTAGGATATATATATATTGCTTTATTTAGTTTCCCAGTATGATTCATGTTGATTGTTTATTTAGCATCCTATGACTATCTCTAAGTGTTGTATATTATGATTTATGATGAATGTATTTTTATGATGACTATGATCATGATTTATCACTTATAGCAGAGGTGGGTTCCTCCCGGTTTGGACTGGTTTGCCCAAACTGGTAGCGACCTGCTGGTGATGTCACAATGACGTCACGAATCCAGTTCGGTCGGTGCCGGTCCGTGGGCGCCGCCATCTTTTTCTTTAAATTTTTTTTAATTTTTTTTTAAATTACGGGGTTTTTTTCGCCGAGTATCCGGCACTGCGCATGCGTTGCCATCTTGTTTTTGGCTTTTTTTGGGGGGGGGATTTTTTATTTTTTTGTATTGCGCATGTGCGCGCGCGCTCCCATGAGGTGTGCCCACACGGTGCGGGAGGAAGCGAACTGGCAGTGAGGTAAGTTAGAACCCACCCCTGACTTATAGCTTTTATGTACACTGAGAGCTTATGCACTGAAGACAAATTTCTTGTGTGTCCAATCAGTCTTGGCCAATAAAGAATTTGTTCTGACCCAGCTCCCCAAACACGACAAACTCTCTGTATTTAAATCAATGATTCCTTTATTAGGAGTGCCAGCAGCTCCAGCAAAAAGTTTCTCTCTCAACACAGGCTAATGTCTGTCCAGCAGGGAGATGAATAGTTGTCTGCCACATCTATTCATTTCCATCCACTGCCTTTTATCCCCAGAGCTAGGGTGGGGCTTCTCTAGCAGCGATGGCTCTTCCTTCCCAAGGATCAGCTCATAGATTTCCACTGCTCTCCTCTCCTTTGCCTTCTGCACATCCACGCATCAGGCACTGGGCCCAGCTGTTCCTCCTCTTCCTCATTAGCCATGTCCAGACCTGGGGGATGTTGACTCTCCATCTGAGGGCTGATGGATGGCCCAGGCTCCACCTGTGTCTCTCTCTCTGCCAGCTCCATTCCCTCTTCCCCCTCGGAGCTCTCAGGTAACCTTGATGCTCACCCTGACTCCCACGCCTCCTCCTCATCTGATTCGGCTGCTGGAGGGGCCGACAGGCCACAACATAATTCTATTTTTCTTCTTTCTTGAATAAAAGCTCTATGTAAAAGCTTCTTGTCTTTTACCAACCACAGCCATGTAAGATAAGCCAAAAATGCACAAGTTACTGAAATTTAGAAACGTTTTACTAAGGTATATGTCACCATAATGCCTGGTTGTAGTAAAACAACAGCTAGTTCATCAAGATAAGGGGGAAAATCCTCAGAAATTTCTTTGCAGAATAATTTACAATGCTCAGCTAGTCTACTCCAGGCTAAGACTAATTCCTTGGCCAAAAAAAAAAAAAAAAAAGTGGACAGATAATTCTTGCATAAGGATTTTTACTGACTTCCAAGGAAGTCTAAGTTCATTCAGAAAGGGTTTGAAAATGTTCACGGAGAAACTTTAGATGAGCATGAACATGATTTATGCTCCTGAGCAGAATGGAATGTTGATGCGGAGAAGGTTGAATTAGCCTTTCATTAGGAAAATGATGTATGAATCATAGTAGCCATGAGATCAGGTGGTGGATTAAAGAATAAAAGCATTGCTGTGCACAGGAAGATAAGCAGAGATGGAATTCAGCCGGTTCGGTCTGGTTCGGGCGAACCAGTAGCGGAGACTGTGGGTGCACCCACCCGGACGTAATGCCATCCTATTTAGCCACGTTTTCGAGGCCAGGCGCATGCACGGAAGGCCAGGCGCATGCGCGGAATGCCAGGTGCATGCATGGAAGGCCGGGCGCATGCAAAGAAGGCACGTGCACGAAGCGAGCATGCGCATGCACAGTGAATCGGTGGTAAGAATATGTGAAACCCACCCCTGAAGATAAGTACCAGTGTTACCCATGCTTGCATCCAACTCACAATTTCAATTCACAGTTGATGGAGAAAAAAGGAAGGATGGTTAGACAAGATAAGGAGCTTGCCACATGAAATTTGCCCTCTGGAAGAAAATTATAACAGAAACAATTCATTTCTTTAAAAACAAAACAAAACAAACCTGGAATATTTTTAGTCTGGTCGAAGGACTCATTTGCCAAATCAAAAGCCCCCATCTAATATTTCAGAAAGGTCTAAGAGATCAAGTAATTTTTTTTTACACATTCAGAGACACTAATTTCTGTCCAAGCCTGGGGCATTGACTACCAGTTAAGAATAATTTCTACCTGAATAAAGATCTGGATTGTGTCCTTGACAGCTTGAAGGGTTTTCAGTCCTAATACTGTATAAAGAACTGAATATTGACTCTGCAGATCTGAAGATTTATATGTACTGAGTGAAATCCATTTGCTCTGTTTCTCTCTAACAAGTCCCTGGATAATGTCTAATTCATTCAGATTGCAGCAATTTATTCACTGACTACCCCCAGAGTGTGGCCAACATCTGAAAGGCTTCATAAAAAAAAAAAACCAATTCCGTGATTATGTGTGCCCTAAGATAATGAAAATGCAGTAATATATGCATAGGTAGATAGTTTTGTTAATAGATCAAGGACAAATTACCGCCATGTTAACTCAATCTTGCTCTGTCAACAGATTAGGGTCATCGACTGATCATCAATTTTTATTTATGGCTTTATAAATTTCAACCCAATAGGCCAAATTTAGACAGTGGAAGGAGGAACAGGCAGGAGAAGAAATGCCCATGATTGAAAACAAGAGGAATAGGAGAAGAAATGTTGGATGTAAAGTTGGAGAGGAGAAGAATCCATGGCCGTTTATATAATAAATGGCAACTCAGTCCAGGAGGCAAACTTTCAAAACCTTCTAGAAATGCCTGTAGGAGATGACCTGGCTGAGCTAGAGGGAGGGGTCAAATGCACCATCAGTCATGAGTCCCTGTGCGCCCACATGAGATCTAAGTCCAGCCCACCTTGAATGACTTCTTAATTCCCTCTTATTTCTCTTGACCGTTGGTAGTTCAGATTCTTGTAGAAAGCTTAAACTTGCAATAGATCTTTATACTTTGTACTCTTTATACTTCTTTGAACTGCCTTGACTTCCCCGGCGCTTGACAATACTAGTCTTAATAAATTCAGTAATAAATGAGAATTGAAAATTCCTCTTGTATTTTCCAAAGTTCTCAACTTTTACCTCATTCTAGCATTAAAGGACTGTTATTGAAATTTGAATAAGTCTCGCTTCCTTAATAATCTCGTGCAAACATGTGAGGACTGAGAACATCCTTCCTTTCCTTTTCCCTTTAAAGGCCAGACTCTGGAAGGAATTATAAGTATTTGAAAAGGACTCATCTGTTGCAGTGCATGGCGATTTGGGGGACAACTGAGAGAAGAAAGAAGAGAACTCAAGGAAGGAAGAGGAAATGCTGAGCACTCAAAGAAAACGTTGTGACGATGTAGCAGTAATGAGAACTGGGCAGCATCAGTAATGAAAAACCTCAACAACAGCAGAGTTGCCAATGAGATGTCAATCAAGTGCTTACAAAATGGCTTACCGCAGGAGCAATCCTAGGAATGGTCCCAAGTACTGGCATTGGAAGAGGTCCAAAAGTGCCTACAAGTCATAATAGCCCAGAGTTGGTCAGTGCGAAGAATTGGATTACACATTAAGTTCCGATTAAGTTGATGTATTACTTAAGTCTATACACAAGAATCTAGTTCAACTAACAGTCAGCACTAAATTGGCATTCGGTAAGAGTCAATGGAATTCAAGACATATTGGACTTGGATCGCTTGTGGGAATGTAAGCACTCTAGGTTGATACCTCTCTTGACTCCACCCCCAGACTCTGCCTCTCCTTCTCCTACATCACCCTCCCCTCCAACCTGGTATGTCTCCAGATTACAAGCAAGACAGAAATTTCAGTTACGTCTAAAATTTTCAGAAAATAATTACCTATACAATTGCCTGGGGAGGGGGGGAACCCTCTTGTTTGCTCTTCTTAAGTCTTGTGTAAACTGGAAAATATCTGACAAAGTTATTCGCCTAAGACTCTAACTGATGAGATTGGAACACTTTGGAAAGCCACATGAATTTAAGCATATTCACTGAATAAACAAATTTGAATACCTTCCAGTTTATTTTGATAACTTGTCTGATTTCAGAATCTAATCTTATAGTCAGTCCTGTAGAACAATGGTAGCCATTCTACATACATTAATTTTTGGGATATAATATTGAACTTTACTGGGTTTACATTTGAGTCAGATACTCAGACACCTGATATATAGGATGGCTTTGTAAGTTCCATTGATCTTAATGGGGCTTATTTTGAATCTCTCTATATAAAAGCCAAATACCACTCCCGCATCATCACAAAATCTCCAGAACTGTAAAGCCTACAAACTTGAAACTTGGCACATATGTTCCTCTTGGCTTCTAGGTGCTCGCTAAGAAAGGATTTTTCTAAATGACCATCAGATCATTAGTTATTTCTTATATTATTATTAACACACTCTGATGCTAAGGAGTTAGACGTTCTACTCCCCCTCCCCACCTGAAAAGAACTCTGTTCCAACTGCCAGTGGCCGTGGCTAGCGCGTGACTCATCCAGCCTGCGGGCTGGGAGTTTAGACATTCTACTCCATGCTAAGGAGTTCAATTTCGTAGCAAAGCACGGGTATCCAGCTACTAGTATATAATAGCTCTGGGTAAATAAGGAAAATTCTGATCCAGATAAATCAGTCTAAAAAAAAAGTCAGTCCAATTCTCACATTCACTTGTACATTTAAGGATAGGGGAAAAGTACCTAATTTGAAGAACTGAGTCAATTTGAAAGATTGATTGAATTAAGAATTTCATGAAATTGCCCTAGGAATTCTATGACTATCCTACACTTAACCTAATGGTGCCATTAAACTTTTTTTATTGCATGCATTAAAACAACATATTGGTCTCACTGTGATCGGATAAATTGACAAATTTCACAATATGATCATTATCTCATTCCTACCTATCTGCCCATCCATCTAATCCATTTACCTCCACCCACCCTCCATCCAAAAGTGCTGAAGGATCACCATAGAAGGTCATAGAACTGAAAGATTTCATGGTCTGTGGTTATTTGTTCCAATCAGTCCAGCAGTTCATCACCAAGTGAATGGTTATTTTGAGTAAAATTATCTATCTAAATGAGATGAACTAATGTTATCTCCCGTTAGTGCTGCTCTTTGAAATTTATACTTTGAGTTATTCATTTCCATAAATAGTTTGCAGAAGACTAGCACAGAACTGACATGTGCCCATTATCTTGTTACTAGGCCTTCCTGATTTAAATCTACTAGGAATGCAAATAACTGATAATTTTAGACTCATTAAGTAACTCTCCAGAGACTTATTGTGGCTAAATGTTCCAATGGGCATGTTAAGCACTTCGAATGGGATCTGTAGAATTCTTTCCAAAATCTGTAAATTAAGGTTCTGAAGAATGCCATGCAGTATGCATAATGAAACCCCCAGATGTAAATTAAAAAGATTTATACTGCTATATTCTGCTTACGTTATTGAATCTGAATGCTTCGCAGGTTTTTATGAAGCAAATAAAGCACTGGTTTTTTTCCCCTTGAATTTCCTTCTAAATAGTCACCATGCAATCGTTCTTACAATGCTCCCTTCACATATTAAAGACAGAATTGTTCTTTCTGGTTATATATCATATTAAAGTTTTAAAAGCCCAAGGCACCGAAGCCAAGTATTGAATTGGTAGCAGTAAGCCAGTTTGCAGCTTTTTAATCAGTGTAGTCGTCAGTTTAATCAACTAACACTTCAGTTGTTGAATCAGTGGGACACAGATTCATTTTTGAGATTCTGGGAAGAAGAAGTATGCTATTAGAACATGAAATGAGAACAAAAACAATTAAAGGTTGGTTTTTCCTTCTGTCTAGGAATTTTTGCCAGGGTGCATAAAAGTTAAACGTGCTAAATTCCTCTATGTTGGTCAACATGGTATTGAATAAATACTAATATTTAAAGTACTGCAGATGACATTGATGGATTGATGGGCTAAGTGATTAAAAGGCATTTGAGTTGTTAATGAAATGGTGACTTAATAATTAAGGGAAGTAATTTACCGATACATGTAGAGAGTGAAAATAATTTAGTTTTTGTCATAATGGATTGTAGGCTAGTTGGGACCATCCAGATTGCTAGCTTCCAGCAAATATTCAGACATCCCAAATTTAGTATATACTGTATGCCGACAAAGTTTGCACAGTAAACAGCCGATTGCCCTAGACTTTTACCCTGACCTCCTATTGAGATAGAATTTTACCTAACAACTATCATATTAAGAATAGGTTAAAAAAAATCAGCATTCTCAGTTAATTATCACTTGACAACTTCATCTGTTATTGGAATGGAAACACAATTCTTGAAATAGCAATAGCACTTAGACTTATATACTGCTTCACAGTGCTTTTACAGCCCTCTCTAAGAGGTTTTACAGAGTCAGCATATTGCCCCCAACAATCTGGGTCCTCATTTTACCCACCTCGGAAGGATGGAAGGCTGAGTCAACCTTGAGCCTGGTGAGATTTGAACTGCCAAATTGCAGGCAGCCGGCAGGCAGCAGAAGTAGCCTGCAGTACTGCACTCTAACCACTCTGCCACCTCGGCTCATAGTTTCTAATTGCACAGAGTTTCTGTCAAAAGATTTAACTTAAGACTTAGTCTCCGACTGAGTGACACATATGTATCCCTTCCAGCGGTGGGTTGCTCCCAGTTTGGCCCAGTTCTAAGAACTGGTAGCACTGGCTGCAGGAGGTTCCGCCCACCCACCCGGGACGCTTCTGTGCATGCGCAGAAGCGTGCGCGTGAACCGGTAGTAAAGGGTTTTAGAACCCACTACTGATCCCTTCCTATCTCAACTTGAGACAATTGAAACTAAATAGATAACAACCTCCTGAAAAGCATTGAGTCTGACTATGTTGAAATATACCTGGGGTGCAAAAAACATGTGCTGAAAAAACTTGATCTATATGGGCTTGTTTATTCATATCATCATTACATTCCCAATACTGAATGGGAAAGGAAGGGGGAAAGGGGAAAGGGGAAAGGGGAAAGGGGAAAGGGGAAAGGGGAAAGGGGAAAGGAGAAAGGGGAAAGGGAGGAGGAGGAGGAGGAGGAGGAGGAGGAGGAGGAGAGAAGAAGAAGAAGAAGAAGAAGAAGAAGAAGAAGAAGAAGAAGAAGAAGAAGAAGAAGAAGAAGAAGAAGAAGAAGAAGAAGAAGAAGAAGAAGAAGAAGAAGAAGAAGAAAACTTGCATTAATGTGCCAGTCTGGTACTCAAGAAAGGCAAGACTAGAGAAGAAGATAGACAACAGCTAATGAATAGACAGGCCATTGACACATAATACTTAAAAATATATGGGATTAATGGAAATGTTTGATTATCGTACGCCCAAGTTAAAAATTATCGTACGCCCAAGTTAAAAAAAAAGATAAGTAGTTCAAATTATACCCAACATTCCCATAGAAGACAATATCTGTAGCTCAGAGTTGAGCTGGGGAGTTCCTGGTGCTGCTGTTGATATTAACCTAGCTGGCTAATGGAAGCAAGTGGATAAGCAAACAAGCAAGCTCAGAGAGTACCCTGAGCTCCTCAGATTAAACGTGTCCAAACATTTTAAAATCTAGTTAATGCTGGAAATGTTGTTAAGACAATAAACACTTCGGCAAGACCCATAATTAGGTATACCGCAGGGATAATTCACTGGATCCAAGTTGAATTAGACGATCTTCGTAGGAAAAACAAAAACCAAGGACATTAATGACCATATGTTACACACTTTGCCCAGAAGATATCCACAGCCTCTGTGCATCCAGAAATAAAGGTGAGAAAGGACTACTACAAATAAGGAAAAGTAGAGTTTGAATGATTGCATTCAAAGGGAAAGGGAAACGCGAGAGAGCTGGGCGGTTGAGACGTTTGATATATAAATTTAATAAATACATAAAAATAAATGAACTGAAAAACAAGGAGGGAGTGATTCAAAGATGGATTAGCATCTGGAGCAGGCAGCAATTCAACGGCCAGAGTCCACATGATGTTGAAGCAAAAGCAGATAAAAAAATAATGATAATAACATGGTTGTGATTGACATCTGGAACACCAATTATCTGATATTAAGGATAAAACTAGACCATCTGATTGAAGGCATACTCAAATCAGGGAATAAATAATGCCATGATGGGGTTGCACTGGTTGCACTATCGGGATGTATGAAGAAAATTTGAGCTTTACTGTTTGCAAAATCTCATGGAGGACATGCCCGCCAATGCTTTACAAAACAAGGTATCAAAAGATTATTATTATTTTTTTTTTGCAATTTCAGAATTCAAACTGATAGGCGCTTAGAACATAACACACCAGATTCCACTATTAAAGAAAAGAAGAAGGTGCACTTCTGTTGATGGAGGAATGTCTGACGATAGCTGACTGGATGAAAAACAGTGGAGAAAATAGCAAAATTCAATGATTTATAAACTGAAGTAAAAGATTATGGAGGGAGAGAAAAAAAAAGATTGTCATGCCAATTGTAATTGCAGCTCTTTGTGCAATCCCAAAAAGAACATAGAATAATAGAGTTGGAGGTCTTCTAGTCCAACTGGTTCAAGCAAGAGGCCCTATACATACCAGCAATGGTAGCACAGTGGTTAGAGTGCAGTACTGCAGCAGTAGTGGGTTCTAAAATCCATTGCTACCGTTTTGCGTGCACGCTTGCGTGCACGCAACGCTTCTGCACATGTGCAGAAGCTTCCTGGGTGGGTGGGTGGAGCCTGCCGCTGCCGCTACCGGTTCTAAAAACCAGGCCGAACCGGCAGCAACCTGTTGTGACCCAGCGTGGCAAGCCCCCAGGAAATGACACACACACACACTGTTGTCCAAAATAAAGAAGGCTTTATCTCTAATAAATGCTTAGTAATAAGTTAATTTCAGGGTTTCTCCCAAAGTGCTTGTTGCAAATCACAGAACACTTTGGCCGGGATTTCAAATACAAAAAAACACAAACAGATCATTAAGTCCTTAAATTCCTCACTTGCTGGAATTGGCCGAGAGCCCGGACTGGAGTTAGTCCAACTGATATCACCAAAAGTGTAAACAGCAGCCAGGTAAAATACATGTGTTGTTTCCAGCAAGAGTGTCCGTTGTGATTCAACCTTATATAGTCTTAGGGCGTGGCACCTCTGCCTGCAGGTTTACCTGTGAGGAGACCTCCTTCTACAAACCCACTCTTGCCGGCTAGCTTCCCTGCGTGCCCTAGCCTCAATCAGAGGCTCCTCCTCTTCCCTGGAGTCACTGAAGGTGCAGAAGGCCCTGGTTGACTATCGTCCTCTGGCCCTGCGTCCTCCTTGGTCTCGGACTCAGGTGCCGGAGGTACAGACTGCTCTTGCCACCCCATGGTCGGTTCTTGGTCTTCCGGATCCATGAGCAGCTGCGTGGGACTTGGGCAAGCCACAACACAACCCATCGCTGTACTGCAGGCTACTTTTGCTGACTGCCGGCTGCCTGCAATTTGGCAGCTCAAATCTCACTGGCTCAAGGTTGACTCAGCCTTCCATCCTTCCGAGGTGGGTAAAATGATTGTTGGGGGCCATAGGCTGACTCTGTAAACCGCTTAGCGAGGGCTATAAAGCACTGTGAAGCAGTATATAAGTCTAAGTGCTATTGCTATTTCAGATAAATTGTTGTCCATCCTCTTTTTGAAAGCCTCCAGTGATGAAGTACCCACAACCTACTGCATGGAGGTAATTACTAACGATTTAGAAATTTTAAATTTACTGGCCCTGACCCCATTAATTTTGCAAAAGTTGACTGCTCTTGAAACGTTCGTCAGGTTACAGTAACATCTCCATGACTCTTTGGTCCTCGGAACCCAAATCATTGGTGTCAATTTAGATTGAAATATTCATTTGGATGAATAAATGCAATGTGCAAGGGGGGTGGGGTGGAATATAAGCCAGCCATTAACTGAAGATTCTGATGCATTCAGGAAAAAAAAATACATCTGCAGGCATTCTGCTGAAAGGAGCTCACAAGCAGCCTCCAAATTATATGTCACCTCTTCAATCTGAAAGGATTTTACACGAAAAATTCAGCACAGCGTGTATCTGATGTGCCTTCCTCTTATCGTCAGTGAAGTTACTTGACTCGGTTCCCTGACCTCCTCTAAAATAACAGTTATTGCTGCAGGAAAAGGGACATTTGTGACACTTCTAATCCTTCCTAGGGATGTTTTTGGTCTCTTAGCTTTGTTCATAATTCTTCAACTGTCTTGCCTGAGGAAAAGTGGACAAACCCAACTTTGATTATACTTTAATTCGAGTTGATGTCAACCTGGGGAGGTGTGAAAACTACAACCCTGGACCTTTTTATTATGATGGTTGGTATCACAGCCAGCCCGATGTTTAGACCAACTTTGGCATTTTGGTCCACCTATGTCAAGGACCTGGGATAGGCAGAGGTTGTTGCTTAATAATATTCAAAGTATTGTTGCAGGTTGTCCCAAAGGTGCTTTTTCAAGAGGCAACTGGACTTTCTGGTTTTTCTTTGAAGATGTTTCTTTTCTTCATCCAAGAAGTTCAGTTGCCTCTTTAAAAAAGCATCTTTGGGACAACCATGACCTGGATGACTGAGAATCTCCATAGACATTGAGTTGTTCCAAGTAAAGCTGCCTTTTGCAACTGAGTGATGATATGATGATGATGATGACAATGATCTTCATCTTCATCATCATCATCATCAGTTTCAGATGTTTGTTCAAACAAGAATCTCCACATTTTATCCCCCTCATTGGACAAAGTGAGCATTCAATAGATCTTGAAGCACTCGAAGATACCGTTGTAGGCAGAGGTGGTATTCAGCCGGTTCGGACTGGTTCGGGCGAACCGGTAGTGGCGACCTGCGGGTGGGCCTGCCCACCCACCCTGGCACTATGCCGTCCTATTTAGGCACATTTTGAAACCGTGCGCATGCATGCAAGCCGCGCACGCGAGCAAAGCGCATGCGCGGAAGGCCGTGTGCATGCGTGGACGGGGTGTGTGTGAGCGAAGCGAGCGTGCTTGTGCGTGCACTCATTATTTGCGAACCGGTAGGGAAAGTAAATGAATACCATCTCTGGTTGTAGGAATGCCTTGATCCTCACGCAGCTCTTCAATTAACTAATTTTGAACTAATCTACCTTCTTCTTTTTCCCCACTTGAGGGAAATGTCATTTTCCCTCACAACTCCTGCAAGCTGCCATGCTTTGAAGATTTAACAGCAAGATAATGAAAACAGGAGTTTGTGATTAAAGGAACAGAGACAGATGTTGCTTGAGTAATGGGATTTGTCATGACTCTGCAGGAAGAGTAGAAAGCCCCACTAACATATGACTCCTGTCATTAACATTTTTAATGAATGCTACTGTAGGTGGCTGTGCACACAAATCCTAGTAAGTAAACTCTGGAGAATCAATTCACTAAGTACTTAAATTCCAATTACTTTTAAAGAAGTGCTGAACAACAGAATCCAACAGATATTACCTATAAAAATGACTGTGTTTCTTTCCCAGGTTTCTGTTTGTTAAAAAAAAAATTATGTAACACCAATTGGGGAGGGGAGCTTAAAGCCTCCGACTTTGATTGAGTTCCCTCCAGATTTCATGAACATAGCTGCCCTTCGGTCTGACATAGATTCACTTCTTGTAGGGCTGCAGAATGATAGATGTTATATATTGTGCACTTTATTAGGTTTGGAGTTCATCCAACTCCCAGATGAATCTGGGCTGCCTATATTCAAAGCCGGGGAGTCACCATGTATGAGTATCAGTATTGCCTCAGATAGAAAGTCCATACAGAGAGTGGTAAGGACAGCAGAGAAAATTATAGGAAGCTTGCTTCCCGTTATTCAGGATATTGCTCATAAGCCAGAGGTGGGCGTCACATAATGTAACAACCGGTTCTCCCAGTACCAAAAATGTGAGCGTGCGGCCTTCTGCGCATGCGCTTCGCTCGCACGCCTTCCGCACATGCGCACAGCTTCAAAAACATGGCGATATAGGACAGCATAGCGCCAGGGCAGGTGGGTGGGCCCACCCCACCCGCTGGTCACAACTACCGGTTCGCCTTAACCGGTCCGAACTGGCAGCAGCCCACCACTGGCATAAGCACTATGTGTTTAAGAGCTCGAAGCATGGTTAGAGGTCCCACACACCCACTTTACGGTCTGTTTCTATTGCTCCCCTCTGGGAGGAGGTTTCTAGCAGGACTACCAGATTCTGTAACAGATTTGTTCCCTATGTCTGGTAAACTCCCAAGATTCATTTTTCTGAATAGAATAATAGAATAGAATAGAGTAGAGTAGAGTATAGAGTAGAGTAGAGTAGAGTAGAGTAGAGTAGAGTAGAGTAGAGTAGAGTAGAGTAGAGTAGAGTAGAGTAGAGTAGAGTAGAGTAGAGTAGAGTAGAGTAGAATAGAATAGAATAGAATAGAATAGAATAGAATAGAATAGAATAGAATAGAATAGAATAGAATAGAATAGAATAGAATAACAGAGTTGGAAGGGATCTTGGAGGTCTTCTAGTCCTGCTGAGGCAGGAAACCCTATACTATTTCAGACAAATGGTTACCCAATCTCTACTTAAAAACTTCCAGTGTTGGAGCATTCACAACTTCTGGAGGCAAGTTGTTCCACTGGTTAATTGTTCTCACTGTCAGGAAATTTCTTCTTAGTTCTAAGATGCTTCTCTCCTTGATGAGTTTCGATCCATTGCTTCTTGTCCTGCTTCAGGTGCTTTGGAGAATAGCTTGAATCCCTCTTCTTTGTTTCTCTGTGTCATATAATATATGTGGGTATATGGATATTTATTTATTTATTTATTTATTTATTTATTTATTTATTTGTTTTTGCAAATAACTTAATGCAGTGAACATATCCAACACATCCTACTCCTATTTTTCCAACAACAGAAATTCCTTAATGTATGCCGATTAGTGTACGTTCAAAGTGACAATAAAGTTATTCTAAGTCTAAGTCTTGGGTGGCCATATCAGGAGAAGGAAAAGGGTGTGGTTCCCATCCTCTGGAATATCACAACCTTTTAGGTGAGATCCATCCTGACTCAGTTGGGAGTATCAAGAGCATTAGGCAGATCAGCATCAATCAACCTAAACTGACCCTGAACAAATCAGGGGTTTTGAGCCATTCCAGGATCTTAAAGGGAGTATTATGGTCTAGGTCAGGGGTGTCAAACTCACGTCGTCACAGCAGCATCACATGACATATCAGGACTTTTTTCCCCTTTGCTAAACAGGGCATGGGCATGCGCATCCGGCCCTCGGGCCAGGAGTTTGATATCCCTGGTCTAGGGGATTGTCATTTTCCTATCAGAAGAGAAGAACCAAGGAGAGTTCCAATCTTGCATCCAATTTTGGTTACCATGATAGAAAAAAAAGATATTGAGACTCTAGAGCAGGGCTGTCAAACTTGCGGCCCATGGGCCGGATGCGTCACGTGCTGGCCACGCCCTGTTTAATGAAGGGGGGGGAAGTTGCAATACGTCATGTGACGATGCCGTGACGATGTGAGTTTGACACCCCTGCTCTATAAAAAAGTCAGAGAAGAGTAAGAAAGGTGATTAGAGGACTCTGTGCTCAAACATAGGATGAACAGTTGCAGGAACTGAGTATGTCTAGTCTAATGAAAAGAAGGACTAGCAGTCTTCCAATATTTGAGGGGCTGCCACAGAGAAGAGGGGGGCAGCTTATAAGACAAGAAGCAACTGTTCCAACCTAGGCTTCCCCAAAAGCACGAAGCTGACTCCACGTCCCAATAAAACCCCTTTTATTTAGTTTACAGTGAATTCCTCTCCAGCAAAGTCCCGGCCAACAGTTTTGCAAGATATTTCCCAATTACAAACCTTTATCAGGCTTGGAGAGCTGCCAAGCCGATATCTTTCAGACTCCACACTATAACAGACAATACCTGGCAAGAATGCAGGAACAGATCTTCGCCCAAATGAACTAATTGTCTCCTGCAAACTCCCCTCCCCTTTCGCTCCTCTTTTATTCCCTATGGGAGGGGCCATTCATCGTCCACCTGTGGCCTTACTCCCAAGTCGACCCTTGTTCCTTAGCTGTTCCCTTCGTCTCTGTTCCCTTTGTCTGGCAACTCTGCGCATGCGCACACTGGGAACAGGCTCCAGCTGTTTGTCTGACTCGCTGATGTCTGACTCCGGAGGCAGCTGATAACTGTCATATGGCCCTGGCCCTGGCCCCATCTCTGCCTCCAATGCAGAGCACTCGTCAGAGACTTCCCCAGACTCCAGGACTGGCCCATGTTCCTCCCCAACCTCCTCACTGTCCGAATCTGCTGCCAGCTCCACTGGCCGCTGGCAGGCCACAACAGCAAGAACAACTTGCCTCCAGACTTTATGGGTGCTCCATCACTGGAGGTTTTCCAAGAAGAGGTTTGTCTTCTTGAATGCTTCTCCTCTTGAACAGCATTCCCCAGGATTTGATGTTGTTTTGGAATGCAATGTCCTATGGCACCATTCCTAAGGGCAAAGTTGAAACTGTTTATGTCCAGGATATGAGGGGTCTGTAGATATTTTCTCAGCCTTCTTTCTCACCCGGGCAGTATACAGGTCCTCAATGGAAGGCAGGCTGGTTGCAATCGTTGTTTTTTTTCTTCTGCAGTTCTGACTATCTGTTGGAGTCTGTTTGGTTGCTTTGTCAAACATGTGAGAATAGCATGTGAAGAGGACAGAAATTAGAAGGAAAAGAAGTTAGATGTTAGCTAGATTTGGTTAGAGGGAGGTATGGAGAAAGGAGGTTGAGCTGCAAAGGTTTTTTTTTTTTTTTTTTTAGAAAAAGGCTTAAGAATGGAAGCCCAGAAAAACAATGGACAAATAAGATTGGAAACTTTAGACACAAAGAGTATTCCTGTTCTGTTGTACCAGGCCAGAAACAATCATTCTGTCGGTTTTTCAACTGCTGATCATGAAAGAGCAATTGAGACAAAACAGATCTCAGCTGCAAAGATCATTGCCTGCAGAGGTGGTATTCAGCCGGTTCGCACCGGTTCACCCGAACTGGTAGCAGAAATCGCGGGTGGACCCGCCCTCGTCCATCTGCCCCGGCTCTATGCCGTCCTATTTAGGCACATTTTGAAGCTGTGCGCATGCGTGCAAGCCGTGTGCACTAGCAAAGCGCATGCGTGGAACGCCGCACTCACATTTGCGAACCGGTAGGGAAGGTAAGTGAATACCACCTCTGATTGCCTGCCATGTATTTTGATGAAGGAATGAATGGATATGTATGAAAGAAGGAATAGATGACATTCATTCATTCAGAGCAGGTTATAATATCATAAAGGTTCATTCTGGAAAAAAATCAGCTTATGCAACACAGAAACATGTATCTGTAGAAAACAAGGCATTAATCTTATTTATTTTTCCTCTGCTGTCTTCTGAAATAAGTCTTCACGGATATAAGGCTGAAGGCCTCTGAAGAAGGAACATTTTTAGATTGGATCTTATAGCTAGTTCTCAAAGATCCCAAGAAATATCTGTTTAAAATAAATTCTACGTTGACTAATGATGTGTATTCCCCCTCCCCCCCAAAAAAGTAAAACATTGGCAATATTTCTTACGGTTGGCTAGTGAATTGCTGTAAAATGTGTTTTAAATAATTTATCATTAGAACAATTACCCTTGTTATCAACTCGTTTATCAACTTCTATCAGCAGGTACAAAGGTCATTTTTTTCTCATGTCTAGTTCCCGTGCAAAATTTTAGAGTAGGCATAAACAGTTCAAAATGGCAACTAATTTCTTTGGACATACATTCCCCTGAGAGCTCGTTTCCAAATAAAACTAATTTCTTGCCGTTTTTGCAGCATTCCAGGGGGGGGGAAAAAGAACAGATGCCTTTGCTGATAAAATATTTGTTCATACATTCACTATCCTTTAATTTTGGAGTGGTGGTGGAATGGAATATTAGAATAGAATAGAATAGAATAGAATAGAATAGAATAGAATAGAATAGAATAGAATAGAATAGAATAGAATAGAATAGAATAGAATAGAATAGAATAGAATAGAATAGAATAGAATAGAATAGAATAGAATTCTTTATTGGCCAAGTGTGATTGGACACACAAGGAATTTGTCTTTGGTGCATATGCTGTCAGTGTACATAAAAAGACAAGATACATTAGTCAAGAATCATAAGGTACGACACTTATTCCACCCAGAATGAATATACTGGATATTTTGGTTCCAAATGGAGAAGGCAGCCCTACAAGCACGTGAGAGCCAAGCCATTTTGGGCTTTAAAGGTCATATCCAATCTATTGCATTACAGCCAGAAGTCTAATGGCTACCTCTGCAGTAGCCACAACAGAAGTGTAATTCAGCTGTATTTATCTATCAGCTCCACCCATCAAAAACTGTTCTTGTGTCTAGTTGTTCTGGTGTGCAGTGCTCTATAGCGTCGTTTTGAGGGTAGAAGTTGAAACAATTTATGTCCAGGATGCGAGGGATCAGTAAATATTTTCACAGCCCTCTTTTTGACTCGTGCAGTATACAGGTCCTCAATGGAAGGCAGGTTGGTAGCAATTGTTTTTTCTGCAGTTCTGATTATCCTCTGAAGTCTGTGTCTGTCTTGTTGGGTTGCAGAACCAAACCAGACAGTTATAGAGGTGCAGATGACAGACATTGTAGGGTAAATAGTATTTCTTTTCACATAACATATGTAATGTACTCAACTGTTATCTTAATAAACGATGCCTCTACTTCTTCTGAAGTTTCAATTTATAAAAACAAACTCACTCAGATAGCAGGTAAAAATAGCAGTGAATAGAGGCAGTCCGCAACGTACGACCACAATTGAGCCCAGAATTTATGTTGGCTAAGTGAGAAATTTGTTAAGCAAGTTTTGCCCCATTTTACGACTTTTCTCGCCATGGTTGTTAAGTGAATCTCTGAAATTCTTAAATTAGTAACATGGTTGTTAAGTGAATCTGATTTCCCCATTGACTTTGCTCGTCAGAAGGTCACAAAAGGGGATCATGTGACTCTGGGACACTGCGACCCGTCAGTTTTCAAGCATCTGAATGTAAATCATGTGACCATGGGGATACCCAGTGGTGAAATCCAATTTTTTTTTACTACCGGTTCTGTGGGCATGGCTTGGTGGATGTGGTGTGGCTTGGTGGGCGTGGCTTGGTGGGCGTGGCTTGGTGGGCATGGCTTGGTGGGCGTGGCTTGGTGGGCGTGGCAGGGGAAGGATACTGCAAAATCCCCATTCCCTCCCCACTCCTGGGGGAAGGATACTGCAAAATCCCCATTCCCTCCCCACTCCAGGGGAAGGATACTGCAAAATCTCCATTCCCTCCCCACTCCAGGGGAAGGATACTGCAAAATCTCCATTCCCTCCCCACTCCAGGGGAAGGATATTGTAAAATCTCCATTCCCACCCCACTCCAGGGGAAGGATATTGTAAAATCTCCATTCCCTCCCCACTTCAGGGGAAGGATCGTGCAAAATCTCCATTCCCACCCCACTATCTGTATTGGTGGGGAAATTTCACCACCCAAGTTTGAGGTTCTTAGTACCAAATAACAGAAAAGCACAAAAAATAAAACAAAACTAAAACCCAATTGGAAATTTATTGAAAAAAGGTCCTAAGAAGAAAACATTGGACTTCCTCCTTGTGTCCATCTTGCTCCCTTTCTTCTTATCTTTGTTAATTTTTAATCAATTTTTGTACTCTATTTATTGTTTTAATATTTCATATAAGTTTAATAAATAATAAATAAAAATAATTCACATGGAAAAGAAAAAGTGGATTATTATTGAACCAATGGACTAGTTCAATGGATTTTACATAGCAAACCAACGAACAATTAAACAAAACCATCCTTATTATACTTCTCTATTTTCATTAATCATTGAGGTTGCACAATGGAGCCCAATGATTTGCACTGTCAGATGTTTTTAGCTTTCTTTAAACATTCATCAAGAATATTTGACAGAATAACACAGTTTGAAGGGACCTTGGAAGTCTTCTAATCTGACCCCCTGCTCAAGCAGGAAACCCTAAATATGAGCCAGCAGTGTGCAGCGGCAGCCAAAAAGGCCAATGCAATCCTAAATTCCATTAACAGAGGGATACAATCAAGATCAAATGAGGTACTAATACTACTCTATAAAGCCCTAGTAAGACCACACCTAGAGTACTGCATCCAGTTTCGGTCACCACACTATACAAAAAAGACGTTGAGACTCTAGAAAAAGTGCAGAGAAGAAGAACAAAGATGATTAGGAGACTGGAGGCTAATACATCCGATGAACGGTTGCAGGAACTGGGCATGGCTAGTCTAGTGAAGAGAAGGACCAGGGGAGACATGATAGCAGTCTTCCAATATTTGAGGGGCTGCCACAGAGAGGAGGGGGTCAAGCTATTTTCCAAAGCACCTGAAGGCCAGACAAGGAATAATGGATGGAAACTGAACAAGGAGAAATTCAACCTAGAAATAAGGAGGAACTTTCTGACAGTGAGAACAATCAACCAATGGAACAGCTTGCCTTCGGTAGTTGTGGGAGCTTCATCACTTGAGACTTTCAAGAAGAGATTGGACTGCCATTTGTCAGAAATGGTGTAGGGTCTCCTGTTTGAGCGGAGCGTTGGACTAGATGACCTACAAGGTCCCTGTTAATCTGTACGTGACGTATCGGGACTTCCCCCCCCTTTGCTAAACCGGGTGTGGGCGTGGCCAGTGTGTGACGCATCTGGCCCGTGGGCCGCAAATTTGACAGCCCTGCCCTAGAACCAGTACACCCCTCAAGAATCACACTC
>QLTV01000991.1:41434-46125 GCA_003457575.1 Thermophis baileyi
AACATGATAGCATGGGTGAGAAATTTCGGATAATAGATAGATAGATAGATAGACAGACAGACAGACAGACACACAGACAGACAGACAGACAGACAGACAGACAGACAGACAGACAGAAAGACAGACAGACAGCATTATTGTTATGTCCCATATATGAAATTTTACATGACCTTCCAACTCTGTCATAATTCTGTAGTTTTGTACGAATTCTGTAGTTATTGTTATTAAGATTGGTCACATAGTCAGCCAGATGTTTAGACTGGATTTGACATTTTTATCCACCTATTGAGTACATTTCAAGGACTTGGGATACATAGATGTTCTTGTTCGATAGTGATAAAGGTATCGTCACAAGATGCTATTACTATGACTGGTCACCCAGTCAACAAGATGTTGGCATTCTTTTCCACCTATTAAGACCTTCTCAAGGATCTGAGATATGCAGGGGTTTTGTTGGTGTTAAAAAATGCCATTGCAAGATTTAAGCAAGTAAAACCAATTGCAAATATTGCAACTGAAGTCAATTTTTGGCCATGCAATCCTGGAGAACTAAAAGAGGATTATTCAGCCTTGCCATCCACAAATTCCATGGAATTCACAATTGCGGAAACACACAAATTTGGGTTTAATTAAAAATTGGCAAATAATTGCTACTGCAGAGAGCTCAGAGAGTACCAAGGAGCCCACGTTCAACCCTGAGCTATTCATACTCATTTCCCTGCCTATGACGCTCTTTAATTTTGTTCTACTTAGTTATCCAAGCAGAAATTTCCAAACGTTGCCCTATGCATTTACTTGAAATAGCTAGGATCAGATGGAGTAAGTATCTAGCTTTGTAGAAGTTTGTCTAACTGATGAAACTCATATTTGCTCTCTTTGAAATACAGAGGTAGTTTGTCAATTGAGGAAGTTCAAAACACAACTCGATAAAGGATAATATTTGTAGCTCAGGGTTGAACGTGGGCTCCTTGGTACTCTCTGAGCTTGCTTGTTTTCCTGCAGACATTTCATTACCCAAACTAGGTAATAGCATCAGTCTAGAATTGGAAGTGTACCTGCAGGCAATCCCCTCCCCCCATTTGCACACTATCTGAAGTGTTTGATGACCAATAAAGCACTGATGATACCTACCATAGTTTGGGTAATGAAATGTCTGCAAGAAAACAAACAAGCTCAGAGAGCACCACGGTCCCCACATTCCTCCTCTTCCTCTTCCTCTTCCTCTTCCTCTTCCTCTTCCTCTTCCTCTTCCTCTTCCTTTTCTTCCACTTCTTCTTCCTCCTCCTCCTCCCCCCTTCTCCCTCCTCCCTTCTCCATTCTCGCACTTGGAGAGCACCAAGGGACCCTTCAAAATACAACTCAGCCTTTGTGAGATCTAGTCAAATTATACTATAAAAACTCTGATCTTCAATCATCTTATTAAACTGGATATCAGATATCCTGACTACCCTAACCTCTCTTTTTGTACATCCTTACTATTACAAGTGGAAAACATCAAGCTGGCCTTTCAGAATGATGAATGAGGAAGGCAAGTTTGCAAGCCCCTATCTTGATATTCATGAAAAACACCTGATTGGAAAACATCAAGAGGTTTTAGTCGTTACTCCAATAACCTTTAGATGGGAAATCAATTCATGTTGTACATTTGTTGTACGTGCTCCAAATTATACAGTCCTCAACAAACATCAGGGGCAGGAGAGAAGTAAAAAGATACGTTGGAAGTTGCAACAGCTTGCAGAAAATGATGTCTCCACCCCAGTAGTGGGTTCTAAAACACTTTACTACCGGTTCGCACATGCATGCACAGAAGCGTCCCAGGCGGGTGGGCGGAGCCTCCTGCCGCTACCGGTTATAAGAACTGGGCCGAACTGGGAGCAACCCACCGCTGCTCCACTCTTAATTATTTATTGTCACCTTTGGTGAGATGGGCAGCTATATAAATTGGATCAATCAATCAATAAATTTTGCATTCTGCTTCTATAATTTACCAAATGACCTGTTTGTACTGCATAGGTGATTAATGAAATGGGGAGCCTATTGAGTCAAAATATACTGCTTACGCTGTCATGTCCATGTTGGCACGTAGCAATGTGTGAAGAAGAGGCCATGTGCATTAAGACTGAACAGCCCTTTCTCAGTAGAACACACCACCACCTACAGTATCTCCTGTTTTGCAACACAGTCCTTTCAGCAGTTCCAAGAAAGTTTCACACCCATTTGCACTATTGAGGTGACCCTGAGGGCACAGATAAACCTCCAAGTGGCCTCAACGACTCACAGAAAGAGTGTTAGCGACCAGGTGACAGCAAGGAATATAAATCCTTCCATCCTCCACCCTTTAGTCAGAACTGAAGAAGCTTCTTCAAAGAGCCGAGATGGCGCAGTGGTTAGAGTGCAGTATTGCAGGCTACTTCAGCTGACTGCTAGCTGCAGTTCGGCAGTTCAAATCTCACCGGCTCAAGGTTGACACAGCCTTCCATCCTTCCGAGGTGGGTAAAATGAGGACCTAGATTGTTGGGGGCAAGATGCTGACTCTGTGAACCGCTTAGAGACAGCTGTAAACCACTGTGAAGCAGTATATAAGTCTAAGTGCTATTGCTGTCCTTCCTTCCTTCCTTCCTTCTTTCCTTCCTTCCTTCCTTCCTCCCTCCTCTCCCTCTTCCTTCCTTCCTTCCTTCCTTCCTTCCTTCCGTCCTTCTTCCCTTCTTTCCCTCCCTCCCTCCCTCCCTCAGGCTAACTCTGCTCACTGCCAGGAGTTCAATTCTCACCGGCTCAAGGTTGACTCAGCCTTCCATCCTTCCGAGGTGGGTAAAACGAGGACCCAGATTGTTGGGGGCAAGATGCATACTCTGTGAACCGCTTAGAGAGGGCTGTAAAAGCACTGTGAAGCGGTATATAAGTCTAAGGGCTATTGCTATTGCTATTCTTGGATGAGAAGCAAAATATCTTCAAGGAAAAACCAGATAGTCCCGTTGCCTCTTGAGAAAAACACCTTTGGGATAACCATGACCTGGATGACTGAGAATCTCCATAGACATGTAGGCATTGCACTAGTTTTAATTACTTGTATGGCATCCAGAGTCAATTTTGAGTTTGGGCAGCATTATAAATTGAAGTTATAAAGAAATAGGTATTTATATAAACTGCCATGGATCCATAGGGAGTCAGTAGTGCATGAGTATTTCTTATGTAAGTCTGAACATATATATTTATGCAGACACAGAGAGAAATGGAGTAATCATATTTCTCTTAGAAAAAAATGTTCTGCAAAGTTTGAGCACCCCTTCTTTAAAATGTATATATTCCATTTAAAATATTCAGTTTGGAGCTTTGATTCAAAAGTCAATAGATCCACTCTCCAAATCAAATTAAACATGTAAATAGAATCTTCAGATCAATTTAAATCACCCAATCAAATTGGATGCTCCAAATAAATTTAGACAACTCCGATGATTACCACACAACACGGTTCTGACAGTTTTCCATGTCAATTCAATAACCTGAACCAAACTGATGTAATTGAGTAATTTAGTTCAGATATTCAGACTGGTTTTTTTCCCCTGAAACATATTGGGTGGCAAATCCATACTGAATCAATGACTCAGAACATATATTGCATGATTTACGAAATTTCTGTTATGCACCACTTTTCATTTTGTGAAGAATCCAAGAATAGCTGAGGGTAAAATAATTGATATATAGTACTACAATACAGTAACATCCCTCTATACATAGAACATAGAATGATAGATTTGGAAGGGACCTCAGAGGTTGTCTAGTCCAATGCCCTGCTCAAGCAGGAGACACTACACCATTTCAGGTAAATGGTTGTCCAGTCTCCTTGTGAAAGCCTCCAGTGATGGAGCACCCACAACTTCTGAAGGCAACTTCTGTTCCATTGGTTGATTGCTCTCACCGTTAGGAAATGTCTTAGTTCTAGATTGCTTCTCTCCTTGATTAGCTTCCAACCATTGTTTCCTGTCTTGCCTTTTGGTCAGGGGTGAAATGCTCCCGGTTCGCTCTTACCTGTTGGTCGCCGTAGAGCCGGTCGCCAAGGTAGCGCGAGGCACCGCCCACCCGCCCGGACACCGCCATTTGGGTTCTTTTACCCTCTGCGAATGCACAGAACGCTTTGCGCATGCACAGAGGGTAAAAGAACCCAAATGGTGGCGTCCGGGCGGGTGGGCGGCGCCTCGTGCTACCTTGGCGACCGGCTCTACGGCGACCGACAGGTAAGAGCGAACCAGGAGCATTTCACCCCTGCTTTTGGTGCTTTGGAAAGTAGTCTGACCCCTCTCCCCTCATCTTTGTAGGAACCCCTTTAAATATTGGAACACTGCTATCATGTCTCCCCAAATCACCACCATTGGAGGTTATGCAATTCCCATAACTGTTCTTCGTATGTTTTAACCTCCAGCCAGTGGTGGGATTCAAATAATTTAACAACCAATTCTCTGCCCTAATGACCAGCTGGGTAGGTGTGGCTGGGTGGTCATGTGACTGGGTGGGCGTGGCCAACTGTCCCCCTCAGAACGGGCTCGCAATTTGGGTGTCCTCCTAGACTCACAGCTAAAATTAGAGCAACATTTGGTAGCTGTAGCTAGGGGGAACTTTGCACAAGTTCGCCTGGTGCACCAATTGTGACCCTACTTGGATAAAGAGGAAAGCATAAAAGTCATTCATGCAATTTT
>QLTV01000991.1:88683-111945 GCA_003457575.1 Thermophis baileyi
AAAAGAGAAAGAGAGAGAGAGAGAGAGAGAGAGAGAGAGAGAGAGAGAGAGAGAGAGAGAGAGAGAGAGAGAGAGAGAGAGAGAGAGATCAGTGAATAAATGTTAGAGAACATTTTGCCTATAGATGTAGGTGAGTTATTGCATTGTTAGAACCAATTAGAACTGAGACAGGATCATTACCAAAGTGTTCATGAGTTCTCCTGACATACTAAATCAAGCTAGTTCCACAAATGCCCTGGAGAAGACCCAGCACTTAAAGTTAATGCTAGCTACGGTAATAATAGTGAAATGAAAAACCTTAGGCGTATATTAAGTCTTTGGGATTTATGTAGCAATTCTTGTTTCAAATAAAACAAAATTTGATACCAGATGTACAACTCCATTTTACAAGAGGCGTAGAATTGCAGCTTAAGCCCTTGTCAGACTTGTTCCTTTCGCATCCCAGCATCACAAATCCAGTTTGTCATTCATTTCCACATCACCAAGAACTACAGTGAGGGTGAAGTGTGTGGAGCAGAGTATGCTCTGTAGCCATGATGGTGAACCTATGGCACGCGTGCCACAGGTGGCACACAGAGCCATATCTGAGGGCACACGAGGCGTTGCCCTATGTCAGCTCCAGTGCACATGCGCGCGCTGGCCAGCTGATTTTTGGCCTTGGGGAAGGCCGTTTTCGCCCTCCGGGGGCTTCAGGAGGCTTCCCTGATCCTCCGGAGTGCGAAAAACAGCCCAACGGGAAAACCGGAAATTCAGAAAAACAGATTTCCGGTTTGCCCATTGGGCCGTTTTTCGCACTCCAGAGGCTTCAGGAAAGACTGATGGTGAAAAACGGCCTGACGGGGGGGCGCACTGTGGCACGCGTGGGGGGGGGTTGTGTGCTGGCACGCGCACTCCCATTTTTGGTACGCAAGAAGAAAAAGGTTCACCATCACTGCTCTATAGGGTATACTTTATAGTCCATAGCAGGGGTGTCAAACTCAAGGCCAGCGGGCCGGATCCGGCCTGAAGGGTGCTTAGATCTGGCCCATGGAGCTGCCCTGGAAATACCAAAGGACCAGCCCGTGGTGCCTCTGCCAGCCCTCCCGAGCTCCGTGTTTGCTGGCAGAAGGTTGCAGGAGGCCGTCCCAGCCGAAAACGGAGATTGGAAGCCCATTTTTGCTGGAAGAGCTCTCGGGCCACCACAGGCACCCCTGACATGAGTGACATCGAGCTGGCCACACCCACCCTGGCCACGCCCACCCTGGCCCCTCCGAGGTCAAACAGAACCCTGATGCGGCCCTCAATGAAATCGAGTTTGATGTCCCTGGTCTATAGGGATAGAGGTATGGGGTAACTTGCTTTGCAGATGACGAAAGCAATTATGGAGTTCCTGATTCACCTTTTAACATTATTAAGAGGAAAGCCATCTTGGTCAATAGTAGCCAAGTCTCAGAAGGAATCTGGTAGCACTTTTTTTACATTAACAGATTATCTTAAAAGCATAAGATTTACATATGAGTTACAGTTTACTTCATCAGATGCATGAAGTTGCTAAACTGATGTAGATTTAAACTGGGATGATACAGGATATGAGACGGAAAGGAAGAAGGGAGTTATACAGATGCAATCTGCATGTGAGACAGATTATAAGTGTTGGGAAACTCCCAGCTAGGCAGAAAGGAGGGGTCAAGCAGGGAGCTAGCCTTGAGTCGCCGCAAGAGGCATAAACCTCTCTCTCTCACACACACACCCTTATCTTGATTAGGTATATAGGTAAAGGTTCCCCTCGCACATACGTGCTAGTCGTTCCCGACTCTAGGGGGCGCTGCTCATCTCCGTTTCAAAGCCGAAGAGCCAGCGCTGTCCGAAGACGACGTCTCCGTGGTCATGTGGCCGGCATGACTCAACGCCGAAGGCGCACGGAGCGCTGTTACCTTCCCACCAAAGGTGGTCCCTATTTTTCTACTTGCATTCTTTACGTGCTTTCGAACTGCTAGGTTGGCAGAAGCTGGGGCAAGCAACGGGAGCTCACCCCGTTACGCGGCGCTAGGGATTCGAACCGCGGAACTGCCAACTTTTCGATCGACAAGCTCAGCGTCTTAGCCACTGAGCCACCGCGTCCCTTTTGATTAGGTATACCTATGTTCTTATGTCATTGTTTGATTACTTTGGTCTGCCTGCCTGTAATTCTTACAGACTCAATCAATTAATCAGAATAGAGTAGGAAGGTACCTTGGAGGTCTTCGAGTCCAACCTCTACCTCTAACCCTCTACCATTTCAGACAAGTGGCTGTCCAGTCTTTTCTTTAAAAGCTCCAGGGACCCACAACTTCAGAAAGCAAGCCATTCCACTGGTTAATTGTTCTGACTGTTAGGCAGTTAGAACTCCATGAAGTTTTAGAAATTTCCATGTAGCAGACAATTTTTAAAAAAAAAAATGACTCTGGTGGATTTTACCTCAAAATAGCAAAAGATATAATATTTTCTCCTCCTCTCTACTCTTGGTAAGGAGGCTAGATGGATATCAAAATGCCATGTATAAACGATCTGGGGTACAAAAAGGCCCATAATTAGTCCTGTGAACTGAAGACCTAGAGTTATATTAATTAAGTAATTGGCTTATTGCCATAGCATGACAAGATTTTTTTTTTTTTAAAATGAGGTATTTGAACTTTCATTCATTCCCTCCCTGCAATATTTAGTGCCTATATAAACATCAGTAATCCAGGGCAGAGTTCCCCAATATCAACATTCCCAGAACATCTTTACAAACTGAGCTTCAAAAGATTCATCATCCCGGAAGGAGAGTGCTAATAGAGAGAGAGAGATCAAGTGCTATGTACAGACTGCCAATGCATGCCAAGAAGGTGTACATTTAGATCACCTGCTCAGGGGAGAGAGAATTTGGAAGGAGATCAAAGAAGCCTGCATGGTTATTAAGTACCCCGGAGACTCAAACTGCCTTCCACCATCAGTAAAATATTGGGGGTGGTGTTTGGAATAAAAAAAAAGAGCATTAAATAAACAGAGATTCGCGACCCCATTTTTGGCTGCAGATTAGTTACATTTGCTGGCACCAGATTGTAATGGCATGATCCAAGGTTCTCTTAGCAGTAGTGAATCAAGCAATGGAAATTAAAGTAATCCAACTGGCCCAGTAACGGGTTTCACTTACCTTTGCTACTGGTTTGGAGATGTGCGTGTGCGCACGCCGCTTCTGTGCATGCGCAGATTGTCCGTAATGACATCCGGGCAGGTGGGCGGAACCTCCCACTGCCGCCACTACTGGTTCGCCTGAACCGGGGCGAACCGGTAGCAACCCACCACTGAACTGGCTGCTACAATATTAAGTGGGAAATGAGTTTGTCCTTTCTCCAAATGGTAGGGTAGGGTAGGGTAGGGTAGGGTAGGGTAGGGTAGAACAGAACAGAACAGAACAGAACAGAACAGAACAGAACAGAACAGAACAGAACAGAACAGAACAGGAATAATGGAATGGAATGGAATGGAATGGAATGGAATGGAAGGGAAGGGAAGGGAACGGAACGGAACGGAACAGAATAGAATAGAAGCTGGAGGTCTTCTAGTCCAGCCCCCTACTCAAGCAGGAGAACCTATACTATTTCAGATAAGTGACTGTCTAGACCAGTGGTTCCCAATGTTGTCCCACAGGGGGGCAATTTGATTTTAATGGGGGCAATTGGAATGGGGGCAATTCCTTGTTCCAAGTTAATTGCCTTTTAGGCTTCCTCCGCGTGAGTAGGAGTTCATTTTTTGAATACCCCCTACTCAAGCAGGAGAACCTATACTATTTCAGATAAGTGACTGTCTAGACCAGTGGTTCCCAATGTTGTCCCACAGGGGGGCAATTTGATTTTAATGGGGGCAATTGGAATGGGGGCAATTCCTTGTTCCAAGTTAATTGCCTTTTAGGCTTCCTCCGCGTGAGTAGGAGTTCATTTTTTGAATAGTAAGAATTATATGTCACAGGGGGGTGGGCATCAGGATTTTAGAGATGCTTAGGTGGGGCATGGCCAAAAAAAGGTTGGGAACCACTGATCTAGACTCTTCTTAAAAACATTCAGTGATGGAATGCCTGTGATTTCTGGAGGCAAGCTGTTCCACTGGTTAACACTCTCTCTCTCTCTCTCTCTCTCTCTCTCTCTCTCTCTCTCTCTTTCTCTCTCTCACACACACACACACACCCACACACACACAGGCACACACACATGCACACACACACACACACACACACACAATAGAAAGTCTATAAACATACTTTGTGAATAGCCTCAATTATCCAAGAAAAAATGTCAGGAAAAAAGGCTATATTAATTTGCCTCTTTTTCAAACAAACCAAAACTCAGGTGGAATTTCACGAGCTAATCAAAGCCAGCATGGATGAGATTTCTCAAGACAATAATGATCAAGAGCAAGGGCCAGTCTCTTTCATATATTAGTTATAAATAACCGAAGAACAGAGTTTCTCTCTCTCTCTCCACATCCTTAGCTCACTCTATGCCCACAAATAACAGAAGAACAGAGTCGGAAGGGACCTTGGAGGTCTTCTAGTCCAACCCCCTGCATAGGCAGGAAACCCTATACCATTTCAGGCAAATGGTTATCTAATCTTTTCATAAAAACTTCCATTGTTGGAGCATTTACAACTTCTGGAGGCAAGGTGTTCCATTGATTAATTGTTCTAACTGTCACAAATTAGGTGAAATGATTCTCATTATTATTTGATGAATGAGAAAGAGAAAGAGTTTGAGACAGATGGAGGGTAGGATGAAATTGAAGTAAGTTAATGAAACAGACAGATGTTCCATGGGTGTTAATGATTCATATGTATGTTTGTTTATGTGATATCACCATAATACGTGATATCTGTTAAGATTTGTAGACTTTTCCGAAATGCGGACAGGCTAACAAAATCACCACACAAAATCACCACACAATTTGAAAAGTAAATTGTATGCTTGTTTTTCAATTAAAAAAAAAAGTTGTTGCTTGCTCTGTCAATAATTGAATTAAACAAGTTTTGTTTTGCAAACAAAACAAACGGAACAAATGAGCAAGGGAGAAAAGAAAATAACCTTTTGAACTTTACAGTCTATTTTTTGTTAACTTCTTTCACTCCTAATAGAATTTTGTTCTCCTTCCTGCATTTCTTCCTTCTTTTACTTGGTAGTACGATGGTGTGAATTCATTTGAGGTTATATATTTATTTTTTATTATTTATATTTCTATGCCGCCCAACTCCCAGGGGACTCTGGGAGTAACATTATATAACATTATGAATGCTGTAGTAGATACTTTATTTTGTTAATGACTAATGTAAAAATTGGCCACATCACATCTTTCTCTTGTGTGATCAGAATTGTTCAGATTGTTCCATTTTCAGATTTACATGGGTGGACATATTTCTTTTTTCAAAGCTTTCATTATGATCACCCTCTTTTTTAGCAAGTCTAAACGGCAGCAAACTCTGCCACCAAATTTCAACAGATGGTTCTCTGACATTTTGCTAGGACCAGGGGTGACATGATAGCAGAGTCTTCCAATATCTCAGGGGCTGCCACAAAGAAGAGGGAGTCAAGCTACTCTCCAAAGCACCTGAAGGCAGGACAAGAAGTGATGGATGGAAACTCATCAAGGAGAGAAGCAACCTAGAACCAAGGAGAAATTTCCTGACAGTGAAAACAATTGATTAGTGGAACAACTTGCCTCCAGAAGTTGTGGGTGCTCCAACACTGGAGGTTTTTAAGAAGAAATTGGACAACCATTTGTTTGAAATGGTATGGGGTTTCCTGCTTTAGCATGGAGTTGGATTAGAAGACCTCCAAGGTCCCTTCCAATTCTATTATTCTGTTATTTGTGGGCACAGAGTGATCTAAGGATGTGGAGAGAGAGAAAGTGGGTTTAGGGACCTCATGTAGCATTGCTGAATGACGTCCTCTACTTTTGCTATATGAAATATATGAAAGTATAAGGAAGTTGACCGAGAAGATAATGAAATCCAGAAAATTGAGAAGGTGATGCAGTGCCGTGCGATGCAGTCCTGGGCTGCTTCAACAGAGGGATAGCGTCAAGACAATGAGAAATGATATTACGGCTTTTCACCACACTGGTGAGACACTTGGAATACTGTTGTGGCCTGTTGCTAGCTGCAGAGTCAGACAAGGAAGAGATGGAGGGAAAGCCTGCCCCAGCTTCAGAGCCTTTGGAAGGCTCTGATAAGGAAACAACATCAGAGACAGAGGCAGATCTGGGGCCTTCTGTCCTCCCCCAGGTGGAGACGCAGCTGTCTAGGTGGAGAGGCCTGAGCTGAGTGAGGGGGAGGAACAGATGGGGCCCATGCCAGATGCGCACATGCTTAGAGAGGAAAGGAGAGGAGAGCAGAGGAAAACAATAAGCCGGCTCTCAAGGAAAAGCAGACGTAGATGCTAGCCGGCCCCTCCCTGGCTGGGAAATAAGTAGGAGGGGTTTGGGAGTGGCCAGTTGTCACAGACAACCATTCGTTTTTAGGATACAGCAAGCAATTCGGATTTCTTGGCCAGGTCTGTTGGGACTAATGACGTTTTGTTTTTGTTTATCCACGTGAATAAAAGACTGTTCCTACCCTGTTTGAAAAGGGGTTTGTTTTTACTCGCGAGTAAGTGTCTTATCATTACTTGCTAAGGCTGGGGTCAGAACAAATACTGTGTCAAGTTCTGCTCACCACAATACCAAAAAAAGATGTTGAGGCTCTGGAATGTGTGCAGAGAAGATCAACAAAGATGATAAAGGGTCTGGAGGCTAAATCGTATGATGAATGGTTGAGGGAGCTAGGCATGCCTATCCTATTGAAGAGAAGGATTAGGGGAGACATGATAACTGGTACTTGAGGGGCAGTCAGAAGGATGAGGGGGTTGACTTATTCTCCAACACTCCAGAAGCGAGGACAAAAAGCAATGGATGGAAGATTGTTAAAAAGAGATCCAAGCTAGAAGTTAGGAAAAATTTCCTGACAATGAGAACAATTCATCAACAGAAGAGCTTACTTCCTGAAGTTGTGGATGCTCCATCATTGGAGGTTTTCAAAAATAGACTAGACAACCAGGATGATATAAGGCTCTTGTCTTGAGTAGGGAGTTGGACTAGAAGACCTCCAAGTTCCCTTCCAGCCCTATGATTCTAATCATTGATGCAAGTGGACCTTGATACACCACCAGAATCTCAGAAGACATATCATCTTAATCCATGCTTGGGATAATTGGGATAATGAGAAAATTGCTGTAAGTTTTGCAAAATGAAAAATAGAAATCAAATAAAATTGAAAGAGTTCTGTTCAAACTTTTTGTTGAAGGAAAAAAAAATGGAAGTCAGCCCAGCTTGACTGGTAGTGTTATTTTTGAACCATGATTAATAGCCCAATCATGAATAGCTTGCCTATGTATTGCACAGGAATAAAAATATAACATTAATTTCTATGCTTAATGAAATGCTTTAGGAAAACTGAAAAAAATTAAAAAGGAATTGCACAACCGTTGGAAGAAAATAGCAAGTTTTCAACATGGGAAACAAGGTAGAGAGGGATCAGCTAAGAAATTTAAAGACAGTTGATGATAACCTGTCTTTCAATCTCTGTCTTTGAGGGATGTTGCATCTAGAAAGATAATATATTAATATCTATCCCACAGTCTTTTGCATATTTAATACTCAATGTGCATATTTTCACATTCTTCATTTCCCCTCCTTCACCTGCTTTGTAAAGTGATTAATATTCACAGCCTGGAAAAATATTGAGAGGGAGAGGGAGAGGGAGGGAGAGGGAGAGGGAGAGGGAGAGGGAGAGGGAGAGGGAGAGGGAGAAGGAGAGGGAGAGGGAGGGAGAGAGAGAGAGAGAGAGAGAGAGAGAGAGAGAGAGAGAGAGAGAGAGAGAGAGAGAGAGAATTTCTTCAATTATACTTAGCTAAAAGCATAACCTCCGTAGGCAAACAATTATAATAAGGGACAAACTGACACAAAAGTACATCTCTTACTTTGGTGTAAAGTACGTAACATTTATTCCATCTTTTTAAAAGAAAACAAACTGTATTCTTTGAACAGATTGCTCCCTGCAAAAAACACATCAGTAATAATTAGATAAGTAAAAAAGAAATGTTTAAATAATAGGATGTGGATTCCTGTACTTTTAGTCAAGTAAAATAAGGACCTTGTATAAATGTTCATCAAAATTGGATAGCCTCACCCTCTATAAATGCATAGGCAGAATTCCAAATCAAGATGTCCAAGGCTGACTGCTATAATTAAGTTTGCACTCTTTCTATCCACGTTGAATGAAAAATCACGGCAGTTGACACAATTTCTTATCTGTAAACATTTCTTACCCTTTCATTTCTTCTGTATCAAGGTTTGCTTTCATAATCCAATCAACTCTGACAGCTCCAATGCAAACAGGAGTGATCGGCAAGGTGTGTGTTTATTACTCAAACTCTGCAAAGGGGGTTGTGAAATTGTTTCATATTTTCAGTCCTTTCTGAAACGTGAATATTTTTCACTTTTCTAATGTTTCTCTGCTATCTTAAGTATTTTCTTGTAAGAGATGACCTGGCTGAGCCTGAGGGAGAGGTCAAACGCATCATAAATCATGAGTCCTGAGTGCCTGCAAGAGATCGAAGTCCAGCCCACCTTGAATGCCGTTCTTATCTCCCGCTCATTTCCCTTGACCGTTAGTTGGTCAGATTCTTGTAGAGAGCTTATGCTTGCGATACATCCTTATACTCATTTGAACTGCCTGAATCTCCTGATTTCCCCATTGCTTGATATTTGCCCCATTATTGTACACAATGAAAGGATGGATGTGATTATATACATACGTATGAACATCTGTATGTCTGTGAGTGTATGTGAAAGGGAAATCCGCCCATTGTGTTCCAGGGTTTAAGGTATTGGATTAAAAGTGAAGAAACTCGCATTCTAATGCTCCCTCACAGAGGTGGTATTCAGCCGGTTCTATCTGATTCGGGCGAACCGGTAGTGGCGACTGCGGGTGGCCCCGCCCACCCACCTGGACGTAATGTCGTCCCATTTATCCACATTTTCGAGGCTCTGCGCATACGCGGAAGGCCGTGCTCATGCGCACTCACATTTGTGAACCGATAGCAAATGTAAGTGAATACCACCCCTGCTCCCTCAGTCACAGAAGTTGGCTGGATGACTTTGGACCCAGTTTTGACGGCCCCAGGAATCAAAGATTAAGGTTTAAGGAAAGAGACATTACTGTTAAGGAATTGTGCAGAGTAACCCCTGGGCCCTGAAGGCTTGCACAGTGAACCATAATGTTGCAGTAGATATAAGTAATGATTCAGTCAATAAACAGATACGTTAAAATGTATAAAAATAGTTTACTCAAAGAAATAGCACAGTCCAAATTAACAGTCCAAATCATACACTTTCAGTCAGTCAGTATTTAGAAGTACAGCAGTCTCCTTACCAGCCTTTCTTTGTCTTAATCAGCAAACAAAGATTTCAGCTTTCAAGCAATTCTATACTATCACAGATAGCTACGCTACACACAGAGCTTACTCTCAGACACAAAGTCAATTAAGCAATGGATCAGCAGAAGAGAGAGAACTAACCATGTTCTCTGGCTCCCTCTTATGGCCGTTACTGCCAGTCAGAATGCAACAATGCATTTAAAGCTATATTACATATATACATTGAAACATTGATTTGTGGCTTGTTTATATTAACCAACCCAACCGTTTGGACAGAGTCCTAACAATTACCAAGGTGATAAAGATGCTATAAATATGGATGCATAGCCCAAACATTGTAGGGTTTATTGAAACACTGACATCCTCAGCGGTGAGAGAGATTCAGAGTTGCAAAGCACAGTTTGAACATGAAGATATTTATTCCCTGGCATACAGCTGATGGAGCAAAAGAAATCTATATTCAGTGTTCTTTGTTCTTTGAAGCCCTCCAGCTATTCTTCCAAAGTCAGCGTCCATGATGAAGATCCGTTCTTTCATATCATGCTCAGCTAAGATTTATCAGGTTTGAGGCTGCTAACCAAAAAAAAATAAATCTCATTCCGTTCCCGAATCTTGCTCTTCTTGCTGTTGAGAAAGGTGGAACAAGGGGACACTTTCTCGTCTGATTCAGTCGTTCTGGCTACAGGTTAAAGAACCCTTTGTCATCACTTCAAAGAACAAGAAGGTCAGGTAATTGTCTACTGATGACAGATGAGATACACGCCGTTGATGTCTGTAATCCAATCTTTCTCCCAGCGGTAAAGAGCTGTAGGAAATCAGGGCACTGAACTGAGGGATCCCTGTCCACTCTATGCAAAAATGTGGTATGCATCAGCAAAGCTATGACTTGTTTAATCTAGTTGGAGGCATCGAACTCCCTCCCTCCCACATGACTGCGAAAAGTACCTTCAAGGACAGCTGATATTTTCAGGGGGGAAAAAAATAATGGCAATCATTAGATAAGGATGTTCATGAATATCTTTATTGTTTTTTCTTCTCCTGAATGCAGATTTTTTTTTTTCCTAGCTTCCCACGTTTGGCGTGCTTGAAATACTTCTGACGAGACCCCGGCATGATGCCGAACAAAGTATGGAGAGAGTTTCAGATAATACAATAATGCCTCCTTGCATAGAATTCCGTAGAGATAACTGTGAAAGTTGATCTCAAAGGACTCATTTATAATGCATCCATGCATCTGACTCTTTGCGGCACAGCTATCCTTTTCTTGGCAATTTGGAACAAACGGGCTTTCGTGTGCCTGGGAGTCATTCAGAAAAAGGCGGGGGACAGATCTGGGGAAACACACTGTTCAAAGGACTACCTTGAATCTCCTTGGAAAAAAAAATATTTGCTATGTCAGCGCCTTGTTAGAACCCCCCCTAGGGCCTGAAGAAGCAAAGCTGCACACACTCGCCTATCCAATTAAGCACCAGAAATAAAAGGGAACAATTAAACCATGTTTCCCTTTTCCTTCCTGCTTTCCCCATCCCTCGTTACTGGCAAAAGTTATTTCTCTGCTTGCAAAGCAAGAAGTGCATCTTAAACCTGCAGTCGCTGATAATTAAAACGTGAAATATATCAACTTGAGGTTACTGCTGGGATAAATACTAAAATTGTTTAGGACAGATGGTTTTTCAGATACAGATGAAGGGGAACACTCAAACAAGAACATAATTAATACATAACATAAACCAGAGAAACAGTTTTGCAGGTCTCTGCAAAAAAATAAAAATAAAATGCAAAATGAAGGGACTGATGGTAAGATTCTTCTCCCAGCTTAATTAGATTATATAGTCTTTTTTTGGGGGGGGGCTTGTTTGCTGCCCCCTTCATGCTACAGGAAAAGAAAATGTACCCCCTCTGTAGAGGAGATAGACTGAGAGTTTGAGCCAGTCTTCTTCCCAGATATGAAATTTGAATAGGCATTTTTCCCCCCCATGAATGAAGGCGAATATATGTCCCAGGATAACGTTGCAGGATCCAATCTGGGTCAGTCACTGGGACAGAGGTTAGTCTTCCAATCTTTTGGACAATGAACAAGGACATACATTCAATTTTGCAGTTACTAAGATTGTTGGATGAGCAGGGACAAAAACAGACAGCAGCTGTGTGCTCATAGAACATGGACCCAGATTGTTGGGGTCAATATGCTGACTCTGTGAACCGCTTAGAGAGGGCTGTAAAGCACTGTAAAGTGGTATATAAGTCTAAGTGCTATTGCTATTGCTATATGAGCAGCACCCCATTGTATCATTGCCTACATCTTCTTCCCACTTTAATATAGATGGCAAGTGCCCGCATGCAAAGCCAAAGCAAAGATGGCAAGACATAATAAATGTGGACATGAAAAATTCCCAGATGCTACAATTTGATCACACGAGATGGCACTTGTTGAACTGAAAAGTGGACCCTGCACCTGTGAGAATAATGCTAGGAGGAGGAGGAGGAGGAGGATGTTGAGAATGATGATGGTAGTAGTGATGACGATGATGAAGATGATAATGATAATGATGGTGATGAGTAGTTGAGAAAGCCAAGGAATACCACAAAGAAGTCAGCACATGTTTCATTGATTATAGAAAGGCCTCCAATGGTGTCAACAGCATCAAGCTGTGGACTGTGTTCAGAAAAGTGGCAATCTCAGAACTCATGAGCAAGTCATATGCAGCTCAAGAAGCCACAGTAGAGACAGAACATGGACAATCCAGCCAGATCAGCTCCAGATTGGCAAAGGAATGTGACAAGACTGTATATTCTCCCTTTAGTTATCCAGACCATGTGTTGAGCATTTATTAAGAAGCAGAAAAAAACAGCCTTAGAATTTATAACAAAATTATTGAAGTAGATGATAGATTTTGCCTTTTAGGAACAATCATCAAGGCATAAGTCAGTGGTTCTCAACCTTTCTAATGCCGCGACCCCCCTGTGACCCCCCCGCCACCGCGAACCCCTCCCCACACGGGATGAGGTGACAAAGGGGATGTGGCACCAGGGGCGAAATGCTCCCAGTTCGGGCTTGCCTGCGGGTCGCCGGACAGCTGATAGCGTCGGAAGTGGGAGACTTCGTCCGGACACCGCCATTTGGGTTATTTTACCCTCTGCGCATGCGCAAAGCGTTCTGCGCATGCGCAGAGGGTAAAAGAACCCAAATGGCAGCGTCCGGGCGGGTGGGCGAAGTCTCCTGCTTCTGTCGCTACCGGCTATCCGGCGACCCGCAGGCACGGCCAAACCTGGAGCATTTCACCCCTGCAGTGACGGTGGCACCAAGATGGCGGGCTAACACACGCGGCGACCCCTGTGAAATGGTCGTTCGACCCCCAAAGGGGTCGCAATCCACAGGTTGAGAACCGCTGGCATAAGTGGTCAAAAAACCCCACACCATAAACTAGCATTTGATGCAGTAGCCACGAAGGCCTTGGAAAGTATATTAAAATGGTATGATATAGCAATAGCACTTAGACTTATATACCGCTTCATAGTGCTTTACAGTAATCTCTAAGCGGTTTACAGAGTCAGCATATTGCCCCTTACAATCTGGGTCCTCATTTTACCGACCTCGGAAGGATGGAAGGCTGAGTCAACCTTGAACTGGTGAGGATCGAACTCCTGGCAGTGACCTGAATTAGCCTGAATTAGCCTGCAATACTGCATTCTAACCACGGTGTCTCCATGGCTCCTATGTCTATATCTACAAAGATCAGAACTTTGTAAGCCATGGTGCTCTCTAATGACACTTCATGGAAGTGAATGTTGGACTTTGAAGAAGTAGGACAGGAAAACTATTGATATCTTTGAAATTTGGTGTTTGGGAAGATCCATACTGTAAGAATACCATGTACAACCAAGAAAACAAACTAATGGATCACCCCCAAAAAATAATCTAGTTTTCACTTGGGGAACAAATGGGCTCTGATTATCATACTTTGGACACATGCGAAGACCTACCCTTTGGAGAAATCTGTCATACTGGGCAGGGTGGAAGGAAAGGGAAGAGACAACTTCCCTTTGAAGGAAGCAAGATGGATGGATTTAATTACAATGCCATGAATCTATCATTGGAAGATCTGAAAGACAAGGTTAAGGACAGACCATCATGTACAATATCTATGAATTAGCAGAAATGGCAAAACCGACCAGTTAGAATAAAACAATTACTACTTTTAAAGAAGACAGGAAACCTTTGATGGACTTTTTGCTAGAAACAGAAAAAATAAAGTGATTCCTTGATTCCAATAAAGGAGAATATTTGTAGCTCAGGGTTGAAATCAGGGGTCTTTGGTGCTCTCCGAGCTTGTTTGTTTTCTTGCAGACACTGCTAATGTTACCTAGTTTGGGCAATGAAATATCTGCAAGAAAAGAAGCAAGCTCAGATTTGCTGATTGAAAAAGGAGTCTAATATGAGAGTCAAGGGATCTCTGTACATTTAATTTGAATTTGAGTGGAGAGATAATAATTTTACCTGTAAATTTTGAAAATATGAGTAATGGAATTATCCTTTCACATGTAATTATTTTTCCTTTGCTTCCTTTCTTAACTGTATTGTAACATTTCCTTATATTTATCTTTGATCTATGTAAAACATGTAAATGTAATGTAAAATGTAAAACATATCTCTCCCTCTCCCTCTCCCTCTCCCTCTCCTCTTTCTGTGGTCACCAGGAAGGGACACTGACTAGATCAGGGGTCGGCAACCTTAAACACTCAAAGCGCCTAACCGGAAGCCCCCCATTCAATTCCTGAGCCGACCGGAAATCTGGATCCCCCACCATAGAGTCTCCTCCTAGCGCGGTGTCCTTTATCCTCTACCTGTCCTAACCAAAAGCCCTATCAATTGTGGTGCCGACTGGCGACAGGGAGCCGCAGCAGAGGGATGAAAGAGCCACATGCGGCTCCAGAGCCACAGGTTGCTGACCCCTGGATTAGATGGTACATAATCAACAATGGTTTTTTTTCATCCCTTCTTTCAGTAAAGGCTGCGTACTTCTAGATCAAGGACTTTTTATGAACCATATGACCTCTCTAATCATTTTCCTTCCATTCTAAAATAAAAAATAACAAAATCTGCAATTTAAGCTCTGAAAAAGGGCATTCCCCCTCTCAACAAACCATCATATCCAAGCCTCATACTTTTGCCAGGAATGGTGGTCTCGTTTATTTTACATTTCTAAACCTCCCCCAAAAATTAAATACTATTTTCAGCATGAGACTGTCACCTTTCTTCGCTCGAAAGCACATATCATCTTAGAAAGGAGGGGAACATTTTCTCCAATTAAAGAAAATAATTCTCACATACCAAATGCACAGTTATTTATGGACACTGTTCACTACTAGCCGCATGAAAGTGAAAGAAGATTTATGGGTGAAAAATTAACATTTATGGAAATGAGGTGGGGAATTTTAAATTAAAATCACTGAGTTTTCTAACTTACATTTGGCTTATCGCATAAAATATGCTCTTGCAAGCTGTTCTCAAATGTTGTTGGTGAATTTCATACTCGGAATACTCATTAACTCGCCGGAAAGAAATAGGTAAATTACCATGGTGGGCTTTTTTATTTTATTTTTATTTTTTTCTAATACTATTATAGCTCAAGCCAATGCAATTTAATAGAGAGAGTGAAATATCATATTTTATTACTTGCCATATTTTTAATCTGAGATGTAGATGGCAACTGTAAATGCATATCTCCGGACCAATTATGTAAATACTCCAAATAGTAGAATTTTATCTGAATTTGAAGTTGGTGGGAATATTCTATGGCAAACAGTTTAGTACACCCTGGTTATTAATCAAAGTAAGGTGCTAACTAACCCTAATTTTAGCCTTGATGATTTGGGTATAACTTTTTTTTTAAAAAAAAATCATGTAGTGTAATAATATAGTATCGTGTTTCCCCCAAAATAAGACCGGGTCTTATTTTCTTTTGGGCCCCAAAATAAGCACTAGGGCTTATTTTGGGGGTTATCTTATTTTTTTCCCCATGTACAGGAGGCACACTTCTGCTTGCTCGCGGCGGGGCAGGAGGCCGCACGGTGCATCCATGCCACCGCTGCGAGGCAGGGAAGGGTGAATCTGCCCCATGCGCCCTGCATGGGCTTACCTCATGGCCTCTGCAGCCAGGCCACCCAGGCCCCGACACCTGCCTCACCTCATGGGGACAGCTCTGGCAACCCCATCCAGCAGTACCCCGCATGCAGGGGTGGGTTCCAATTTACCTCACTGCTGGTTTGCTCCCTCCTGCGCTGCGTGGGCGCGCACACGATTCATGCGTGCGGGCATGCGCAGTAACAAAAAATCCGAAAAAAATAAAATAAAATAAAAAAACAAAGCCGAAAAAAAGATGGCGACCGCATGCACAGTGCCGGAAGTCAGCTTCTGCGCATGCTCAGAAGGAAAAAAATAAAGATAAATAAATAAATAAATAAATAAATAAATAAATAAATAAATAAATAAATAAATAAATAAATAAATAAATAAATAAATAAATAAATGGCGGCCCCCATGGACCGGCACCGACCGATCCAGTTCGGTGACGTCATTGTGGCATCACCAGCGGGCCGCTACCGGTTCGGGAGAACCAGTCTGAACCGGGAGGAACCCACCCCTACCCGCATGGGCCCTGGCCGACTTCTTCTGCTTGCTCGTGGCCGCGATGGAGCAGGAGGCTGAGCAATGCACCAGTGCCACAGCCACAAGGTGAGGTTGGGGTGGACCTAATACTGGGGTATTGTATTAAATAGTATTATAATACTATACTATAGTATATGCATGGCATGGGGACAGGTTATTTAAGGCAGGGGTTCCCGATCCCCGATCTCCGGACTGGCACTGGTCCGTGGCATACCAGAAACCAGGCAGCACAGACAAGCAAAGCCCCAGCCATGGGATGCAGGTAGCACACGAAACCATGCCCCATCCAGTCTGTGGAAAAACCTCTCTCCACGGATCCGGTCCCTGGTGCCCAAAAGGTTGGGGGGGGGGGCACTGATTTAAGGGACTATCTCTCTTCAATTTTTGGTGTTGTTCAGTCAACTCCTCATGACCTCATGGACCATAGCATGTGAAGCTGCACTGTCCTCCACTGCCTTCTGGAAGCCCATGTTCACTGTGTCAATGACACTATCTAACCATCTCTTCTTCTGTCGTCCCTTTTCCTTGTCAGGTTCCATAGATCCAGGGGTGGGATTCTACCGGTTCGGACGGGTTCGGACGGGTTCGGACCAGTTCAGGCGAACTGGTAGCTCTGCTGATCAGCTGGGAGTGAACCAATTCGCTTCTGGGCCCGCCCGCCCGTCCCTGCTCCATACCCAGCTATATTGTTGCATCATCGTCAAACTGCGCACATGCACACAGCGCACACGCGCTATCACCGCCACCCCTGCTCGTTGCACCATCATCAAACTGTGTGCGCACACACACAGCACACATCAGGTGCACGTGTGCGCAGAGAGAGCGCACGCAATCACCAAACCGGTTGTTCAACCGGCAGGATCACACCACTGCACAGATCCCTATCAGGACATTGCCATTCTAGTGGGGAGGGGGCCTGGGTGCATTCTTCAGCCTTTTTCCTGGTGCCTATCTATCCTGTACTTTGATTTACCTTCTTGGGAATGTAAGGGGGGAGGGCCATCTGTTTTGTCTCAGCTCTGGAGCTTCCAGCAAGCGACGCCTGAGAACAACTTCTTATCACCTTCTCAGCCTGCGATTCTCAAAACAACTCCGCACCTGTGGATTGGCCTATTGAACACCGGACTGAGGGGAGGGGTTTCCAACTGCTTTAACCTAATGGAATCCTCAGATCCTGATTTCTTTGTCTTGCTATCACCTTCCTTTAAATATAAGTTTCCTTTTGAAAGGCTAAGCGTTTGAAGAGTTCTACTTTCTTGTGCGGAGGGGAGAAGCAAGTCCTTACACTTCCTTTTGCCTTCCACCTTTCCCAACATCAGGATCTTTTCCAAGGAGTCCTCTCTTCTCATTAGGTGTGTATGAGCTTCACTTTGAGTCTCTGTCCTTCCAAAAAACAGTCAAGGGTTGGTTTCCTTTAGGATGGACTGATTTGATCTCTTTGCAGCCCAAAGGACATTTAAGAGACTTCTCCAACACCACAATTAGAAAACATCAATTTCTTTGCACTTAGCCTCCCTTATGGTCCAACTCTCACAACTATACATTACTATTAGGAATAGTTTCTTTCTTTCATGGAATTGCAGCAAATGAATGGAGAGCACAATGCAAAATTTAATAGACTGGCAATGTCTTTTAAACAATAATTTATAAGGATGTCCACCAGAGTCTAATGGGAGATTTACACTACTGTAAGCCTGTTAAGAAGAAGAGAAACAATTTGCTCTGGAATATACAGTATATTCCATGACTATCATCTGTATTCCTTTTATTTTATTTTATTTTTTCTTAAACTGATAAGATATAGTAGAGACCCATTTAGTTTTCTTGGCAAACATATGGAAGAGTTTTGTCACTGGAAATTGGAAAGAAAAATACAATCTAAGGTAGGCATATGGAATTTCATTGTGCTCTCTTATATTGTGAGATGTACAATAGAGGTATTTAATGCATTGTAATACAATCGTGAAATGACATCATGGGGTACACTGTATTACTTTTCCAAAATGTCACATCTAGAGAGATGGTAACTAAAACAGATCCAATGAAGAACAGTTGATAAATCTCCATTCTGCTATTGAACTGCTGTCTTACACTCTTTTCCTACATAAATTCATTATCTCATGCCCTCTCTTCTAAATCAATACATAATTTAAATTTAAATAGCAAGTTTGTAAAAACTATTTCAACTGTTACACCATGTTGACACGTTCCTGGTTTGTCCCAACAAAATGAACTAATATTTAATTGCTAAAAAAAAACCAAAAACCATTATATTCAGAAGTCCCTGGCAGTCTTCCATACTACCTGGTCCTTTTCTTTCTCATTTAGTCTAAGGGTCGCCCAAGGTCATCCTGAATAGCCAACACCTCAGAAGATAGGATCAAGATCCAGATGGATTTCGGCAGACTTAAACACTGGGTCCTACCTAACAAAATAGATGAGTCAGCGGTGAAATCTACTTACCTTCCCTACTGGTTCGGAAGTGCGTGCGCTTTTTCACCCGTGCTCCACTCGTGCACGGGCTTTTTCACCCTCTGCGCATGCGCAGAATGCTTTGTGCATGCACAGAGGGTAAAAAAACCAAAATGCTGGCATCCGGGCTGGTGGGCGGAGCCTCGTGCTGCTGTCGCTACCGGTTCTCCGAACCACCAGCAGGTGGCGCTACTGGTACACCCGGACCGGGCCGAACCGGGAGCATTTCACCCCTGAGATGAGTCCATGAGACTCTGGAAAGAGTGCAGAGAAGAGCAACAAACATGATTAGGAGGCTGGAGGCTAAAACATATAAAGAACAGTTGTAAGAATTGGATATGTCTAGTCTAGTGAAAAGAAGGACTAGGCAAGACATGATAGCACTGTTAAAATATTTGAAGGGCTGCCACAAAGAAGTGGGGGAGGGGGTCAACCTATTTTCTAAAGCACCAGAAGGCAAGGCAAGAAACAATGGATGGAAACTAATCAAGAAGAGAAGCAATCTAGAACTAAGGAGAACAATTAATCAGTGGAACAACTTGCTTTCAGTAGTTGTGGGTGCTTTGTCACTGGAGGTTTTAAAGAACAAACTGGATAGCTACTTGTTTGAAATAGTATGGCTCCTGCCTGAGCAGGGAGTTGGACTAGATTACCTCCAAGGTCCCTTCCAACTCTGTTATTCTGTTAAGTCTGCTCTGCCAAAATTAGAAACTAAGGAAAAGTACCATCATAGAATACAGAATAACAGAGTTGGAAGGGACCTTCTACCCAACCCAAGCAAGAGGCCATATAACATTCCAGACAAGTGGCTGTCCAGTCTCTCCTTAAAAACGTCCAGTGAGGGAGCACCAAAGTATTCCACTGGTTAACTGTTCTCACTGTTAGGAAAATTCTACTTTGTTCAAGGTTGTATTGCTCTTTGATTATTCCATCTGTTACTTGTTCTCCTGCCTTCAGGTGCTTTGGAAAACAGGTTGACCCATCTCTTCTTTGTGACAGCTCTTCAAATATGGGAAGACTGCCATCATGTCACCCCTAATCCTTCTCTTCATTAGACTAGACATTCCCAGTTTCCACATCTGTTCATAGTAATTTTAGCAGCCAGTTTCCTTATCATTTAAGCCGAAAAGAGAAATAAAAGGTAGAATCCATAATTGTTTCTCAAAGCTCTGGAATGTGGAACATACAAGGCCAAAAACTGAAATAAGTCAATAGATACAATAGATACAAACTTAATGTAAAGCGCTCCAAACTTGATTGCAAAAAATTCAACTTCACCAACAGAGTGGTCAATGCCTGGAATACATTACCCGACTCTGTAGTTTCTTCCCCAAACCCCCAAATCTTTAACCTTAAACTGTCTACCATTGACCTCACCCCATTCCTAAGAGGTCTGTAAGGGGTGTGCATAAGCGCACCAGCGTGCCTACCGTCCCTGTCCTAAAGTCCCCATGTATTCGAAAAATATGTACTCGAAAAATATGTACTCAAAACTATGTTTGTACTTATTATATACTCATATTAATATTTATACTTTACCTGTAATCATATACATGCTTGAGAAAATAAATAAAAAAATAAATAAATAAAAAGTCTTCATTGGGTCACCCATGGGATAATCAAGCAACACAATTTGCTTTAAGGGCAAATAATGGTGAAAAGTTGTCAATAAGTAAAATAATCCCTCTCCATCCTGCGGTGCAGCTGGAACAATCTGGACCTGAACACACTTAAAACTATAGAGATGAAAGTGAATTTTGGGAGGAGCCCTCCTATTCTACCAACTCTTACAATATTAGATAATACAGTATCAACAGTAGAGACCTTCAAGTTTCTGGGTTCTATAATCTCCCAGGATCTGAAATGGACACCTTACATTACAACCATCATTTAAAAAGGCACAACGAAGAATGTGCTTCCTGCGTCAACTCAGAACATTCAGACTGCTCCAGGAGCTGTTGATACAGTTCTACAGAGGAATTATCGAGTTTGTCATTTGTACTTCTATTACCGCAGCAACCAAACAGCACAAGTACAGACTTCAACGGATGGTTAACACTGCAGAAAAAGCTATTTCAACCAGCCTGCCTTCCACTGAGTACCTGTATATTCTACAAGCCAGAAAAAGGACTGTGAAGACATCTACAGACCTCTCACATCCTGGACATAAACTGTTTCAACTCCTCCCCTCAGGACGCCGCTATAGGGCATTGCATGCCAAAACAACTTGACACAAAGACAGTTTTCCCCCATGCCATCACTCTGCTAAACACATAGTTCCCACAACACTGTCTTATGCCCTAGAATATTTACCCATGTAACACCATGTCTTCTTCTTCTTCTTCTTCTTCTTCTTCTTCTTCTTCTTCTTCTTCTTCTTCTTCTTCTTCTTCTTCTTCTTCTTCTTCTTCTTCTTCTTCTTCTTCTTCTTCTTCTTCTTCTTCTTCTTCTTCTTCTTATTATTATTATTATTATTATTATTATTATTATTATTATTATCCTTCTCAACTTATCTACTACCTTCTCTTATTGGTATCTTAGGATTACATTACCTTGTTGTTTGTATGTACGCTTGTTTGTATGTATGTGTTGTTTGAATTTGTATGTACACTGATTGTATTACCTTGTTGTTTGCATGTACTGTACATTGAGAGCTTATGCACTAGAGACAAATTCCTTGTATGTCCCATCACACTTGGCCAATAAAGTGTTCTGTTCCTGTTCTGGTTCCTGTTCCTGTTCCTGTTCCAGTTCCAGTTTTATTCCATGTCCTATTCTATTCTATTCTATTCTCAGTTCCATATCCAGTTCCAGTTCCCATTCCATTCCTATTCTATTCTAATTTGTTCTAGTTCTAGTTCTCTATTCTGTTTTAGTTCCAGTTCCAGTTCTGTTCCAGTTCCAGTTCCAGTTCCAGCTCCAGCTCCAGCTCCAGCTCCAGCTCCAGCTCCAGTTCCAGTTCCAGTTCTGTTCCTGTTCCAGTTCCAGTTCCAGCTCCAGCTCCAGCTCCAGTTCCAGTTCCAGTTCCAGTTCTGTTCCAGTTCCAGTTCCAGCTCCAGCTCCAGCTCCAGCTCCAGTTCCAGTTCCAGTTATGTTCCAGTTCCAGCGCCAGCTCCAGCTCCAGCTCCAGCTCCAGCTCCAGTTCCAGTTCCAGTTCCAGCTTCAGCTCCAGTTCCAGTTCCAGTTCCAGTTCTGTTCCAGTTCCAGCTCCAGCTCCAGTTCCAGCTCCAGCTCCAGCTCCAGCTCCAGCTCCAGCTCCAGTTCTGTTCCAGTTCCAGTTCCAGCTCCAGCTCCAGCTCCAGCTCCAGTTCTGTTCCCGTTCCAGTTCCCGCTCCAGCTCCAGCTCCAGCTCCAGCTCCAGCTCCAGCTCCAGCTCCAGCTCCAGTTCCAGTTCCAGTTCCAGTTCTGTTCCAGTTCCAGTTCCAGCTCCAGCTCCAGCTCCAGCTCCAGCTCCAGCTCCAGCTCTAGCTCCAGTTCCAGTTCCAGTTCCAGTTCCAGTTCTGTTCCAGTTCCAGTTCCATTCCAGTTCCAGTTCTTTTTCCAATCCATTATATTCTAATTTGTTCCAGCTTCCCTATTCTATTCCAGCTCCAGCACCAGCTCCAGTTCCAGTTCTAGTTCCATTCCATTCTATGTTGTTCTAGTTCCAGTTCCAGTTCCTATTCCATTGTCTTCTATTCTCAGTTCCATATGCAGTTCATTCCCATTCCATTCCATTCCTATTCTATTCTGTTCTAGTTCCAGTTCCTGTTCCATTCCAATTCCTATTCTATTTTGTTCTAGTTCCAGTTCCAGTTCTCTATTCTGTTCCAGTTCTAGTTCCAGTTCTAGGTTCCAATTGCACTTCAGTTCCTATTCCATTCCATTCTATTCTCAATTCCAGTTGTTCTGTTCCTGTTCCTGTTTCATTCCAATTCTTATTCTATTCTATATTGTTCTGTTTCTAGTTCCAATTCTCCTATTCTATTCTGTATTCTGTATAAAAGAAACTTCTTTATATACAGAAATATAAAGCATGATGCATGTATACAATACCCATGCAGCAGAAGCCAGAAACAGAACTCAGAATCCAGAAGCACAGAATCTATATAATCACAGAAGCAATAATAATGCTTATATATATTAGAGGGTAAAAGCACTGCCTTACAAGGCAAGCAGCCCAAGTTCGAATCCCAGAAGGGTATGGCTAGCTGATGAGAGCTAAATAGCTTGAAATAGATCTATACTAATCTCCCTTTATTTCTTTATCAGCAAAAATGTAAGTTTGAAAATATAGTTTGCCATGAAAAGCGACGGCCTGCATGGCCCCTGGACTGGGGCTGAAAGGCAAAAGGAAGCAGTATGCTCCCTCCCATATTTGGGTACATCAGGTGACTCGACAGAAAAACATTTATTCCCTCCCCTGGTTCAGCTGATAAGGGAGGAGAACTTGTGGCTTAGAGGGTAAAAGCACTGCCTTACAAGGCAAGCAGCCCAAGTTCGAATCCTAGAAGGGTATGGCTAGCTGATGAGAGCTAAATAGCTTGAAATAGATCTATACTAGTCTCCCTTTATTTCTTTATCAGCAAAAAATGTGTCATACACACACACACACACACACACACACACACACACACACACACACACAGAGCCATAATTTCCAAAGACTCACAGCTATTA
>QLTV01000991.1:116189-128040 GCA_003457575.1 Thermophis baileyi
CCAGGCGTGGAGAGGGAATGGAGATTTTGCAGTATCCTTCCCCTGCCACGCCCACAGAACCGGTAGGGAAAAATTTTGAATTTCACCCCTGGGAGATCCTATACCATTTCAGACAAGTGACTGTCCAGTCTCTTCTTAAAAACCTCCAGTGATGAAGCACCCACAACGTCTGAAGGCAAGCTGTTCCACTGGTTAATTGTCCTCACTGTTAGGAAGTTTCTCCTTAATTCCAGGTTGCTTCTCTCCTTGATTAGTTTCCATCCATTGTTTCTTGCCTTGCCTTCTGATGCTTTGGAGAATAAATTGACCCCCTCTTCTTTGTGGCAGCCTCTCAAATACTGGAATACTGCTATCATGTCCCCCTTAGTCCTTCTTTTCTCTAGACTAGCCAAACCCAAATCCTGCAAACGTTCTTCATATGTTTTAGCCTCCAGGCCTTTAATCATCTTAGTTGCTCTTCTTTGCACTTTTTCCAAAGTCACATCTTTTTTGTAATGTGGTGACCAAAACTGAATGTGGTGTGGTTCCAGGTGTGGTCCTACCAAGGCTTTATAAAGTGGTACTAATACTTCACATGATTTTGATTCTATGCTTCTGTTTATACAACCAAGGATTGTATTAGCTTTTTTGGCTGCTGCCGCACACGGCTGGCTCATGTTTAAGTCATCGTCTGTTAGGACTCCAAGGTCCCTCTCACAGTGACTGTTTTGGAGCCAGGTTTCACCTAATCTGTACTTGTACCTTTGGCTTTTTCTGCCCAGGTGTAAAACTTTGCTTTTCTCCACATTAAATTTCATTTTGTTGGATAGGGCCCATTGTTCAAGTCTGTCAAGATCTTTTTGGATCCTGACTTATGGGATTTGATTTATGTGTTTCATTTCCCACAACACTGCCTTATGCCCTAGGATATCAAACAGAGGTGGGTTCCTACCGGTTCTAACCAGTTCTTTAGAACCGTTAGTAAACCAGCGATGATGTCATGGAACCGGTTCTTTTGGTGTCTCTGTGGGCACCGCCATCTTGGATTTTGCTTCTGCGCAAGCGCAGAAGCGAATTTTTCCTTCTGCGCATGCACAGAAGCTATTTTTTATTGCTGCAGGGGCGCACGTGCACGCAAAGCACGCACGCACGCAAAGCGCAACCCTGAGCGAACCAGCAGCAACAGGCTCCAGAACCCACCCCTGATATCAAACCATGTAGTAAGGCTGAATTATTATTATCCTTCTCATCTTTCCTAGTACCTTTAGTATCTTATGACTATCACTTTGGCATTATTTGATTGCTTTTATGTAGTATCCTATGACTATCACTGAGTGTTGTATCTTATGATTTATGATAATTTTATTTTGTGATTATGTTCATGATTAATTCCTTGTTGCTTGTATGTACACTGAGAGCTTATGCACCAGAGACAAATTCCTTGTGTGTCCAATCACACTTGGCCAATAAAAGAATTGTATTCTATCGTGACAAGGAAAACGGTAGTTCTGACTATCAAACAGCTGTATGCCAATCTTGCAATAAGTCAAAAGTTAAGAAAATGATCCGCTATGTCAAAACAGGGTCATCACAAAGAGTAAAAACCACAAAGTTGCAGCCAGATGCATCTTGACCTAATCCTTTCTGTCTGGGTCTTCTTGTATTATTCCTTCCATCCCTGAGAAGATGGCCCCCTGTGATAAACATTGTTTTGGATTTATGATACATCTGATGATAAGCACGTGAATTGCAGAAGTCATTCCCAGATTTCATCACACGTTGTCCAATGGATGTGCAACTTGGATCTCTAACATCCTAGAAGATGATAGGCTCAAGATCCAGATGGATCTTGACAGTCTTGAACACTGGGCCCTATCGAACAAAATGGAATTCAATGTAGAGAAAAGTAAAGTCTTACACTTAGGCAATAAAAACCAAAAGTGCACATATAGACTGGGTGAAACCAGGCTTAATAGCAGTAACTGTGAGAGGGGTCTAGTGGACAACCAGTTAAATGTGAGCCAGCAGTGTGCGGCGGCAGCCAAAACAGCCAATGCAATCCTAAATTGCATTAACAGATGGATACAATCAAGATCAAGGGTCTATAAAGCCTTAGTAATACCACACCTAGAGTATTGCATCTAGTTTTGGTCACCACACTATAAAAAAGATGTTGAGACTCTAGAAAAAGTGCAGAGAAGAGCAACAAAGATGATTAGGAGACTGGAGGCTAATACATACGATGAACGGTTGCAGGAACTGGGCATGGCTAGTCTAGTGAAGAGAAGGACCAGGGGAGACAGGATAGCAGTGTTCCAATATTTGAGGGGCTGCCAGAGAGAGGAGGTGGTCAAGCTATTTTTCAAAGCACCTGAAGGCCAGACAAGGAATAATGGATGGAAATTGATCAAGGAGAGACTCAATCTAGAAATAAAGATAATTTTTCTGACACTGAGAACAATCAACCAATGGAACAGAAGTTGCCTTCAGAAGTTGTGGGAGTTTCATCACTGGAGGCTTTCAAGAAGAGATTGGACTGCCATGTCAGAAATGGTGTAGGGTCTGCTTGGGCAGGGGGGGGGTTGGACTAGATGACCTACAAGGTCCCTTACAACTCTGTTAATCTGTAATATCTGGTCAGTCCTTTAATATATAGTCCTTGACTTATAGCCATTTGTTTAGTGACCATTCAAAGTCGTAATGGTACTGAAACAAGTGACTTATGACTGTTTTCATACTTACCACAGTTGTGGCATCCCCATGATCACGTAATCAGATGCTTGAAAACTGGCATGTATTTATGACGTTTGCAGTGTCCTGGGGTCATGCTTTCATCTTTTGTGGCCTTCTGACAAGCAAAGCCAAAAGGGAAGCCAGATTCACTTAAAAACCGTATGACTAACTTTACAACTGCACTTAACAGTGATGCGCTTAACAACTGTGGCAATGAAAAAGTGAGAGAGAAACACTACTTGAAAATACCAATATGGCTTTCGACAATGGAAGCATTAATACATCCAAACAGGATTAGCACGGGAAACATTATAAGATATAAAGACATATTATCAGAGAAGGTGGAATTGAAAGGGAAACAAGAATTAGAAGAACAAGGGATTGATATGGCTTGGTGTACACAATTGCAGATACAAACGAGATATGAAAAAGATGCTAAATTATATGGTTTTTATTTGGAGATGACAGAATTGGATGAAATACTCACAGGAACAGAGGATCGAATAATTAAAAAAATTGTATAGTTATTTACTCATCATTAAATTATAAGAAGAGCAATTTAAATCTCATCCTTCTGCCTATATGTGTAGGATGCACCATTTTGTAACTCTCATGTTGCCTCATTTTGTTGATTGTGAGATTCATGATGCCTTACTTCTGGAATACAAGATTCTTCTCTGGTCTGATCAAGCCAATTGAATTTCTTCCTTGTAACAACTGAGACAGTTAAGCCTCCCTTGAAAAGGATCCCATTTGGGCACAAATTCGAATGTGGTTAGAAAAGATGACACAGCAACATATTGAGTTGAAGCCAGAGCTGTTTTTGTTGGGTATTTTGTCAGAGAAATATAGTAAAGAAAATGTATATTTAATTATTCATGTAATAACTGCAGCTAGAATTGTACTTGCGCAAAATTGGAAAGCGGGAAAAATCCCTACGAAGGGAGAGATAATTAAGAAAATATTAGAATGTGCAGAAATGAATAGACTAACAATGGCAATTAAAGGAAAAGAAGAATCGGAGTATTACAAGATATGGGAGTGTTTTTATCATTGGATAGAGAATGAGTATAGATTAAAGGAGATATGAAATTAAATAAAGCAAGAAGAAAAATATTTTGATAGAAGATAAGTTAAACTGAACTGTAAAAATAGAGATACATAAATATTAAGAAAATGGTGATAAATGTAAAAATGTTGACACAAAAGTTTTGTACCCAGATGACACACTGATGGATTGATGATGTAATGTTTGTTGGAAAAAATAAATAAAAACTTTTGGAACAACTGTGGCAAGAAAGGTAAAATGGAACAAATCTCACTTGCATAGCCATGGAAATTTTGGGCTCAACTGTGGCCGTACATTGAGGACTGAATGATTGCTATCAAGATTTCAAATGAAATAGATGTATTGTATGACAATGGTACCAGAGGTTGGTTGCTACCAGTTCGGACCAGTTCACCAGAACCGGTAGCGACCCGCTGGGCGCCATCTTTTTTTTGACATTTTTTTTGAATTTTTTTTAAAAAAATTATTCTGCGCATGCGCAGAAGCTGAGTTTCCGGCAATGCGCATGCATCGCCATCTTATTTTCAGCTTATTTTTTTAAAAAAAATGTATTTTTTTTTACTGCGCATGCGCAGTGTGGGAGGAAGCGAACCGGCAGCGAGGTAAATCAGAACCCATCCCTGAATGGTACCATAGAAACTGGTAAGTCCATATAAGGTTTCTGCACCACCATATCTCACCCAGTCAGTTTTGGAATGAAATATCAGCAATTATTTCCATTGGTACTTCAGTCAGCTTATCCACCTTGCCACAGTCATCCCTGCCTCACAAATACAACCAAGGGGACAGGAAAAAGGCCAAAAGACAGAAAACACTTCCTGCCATTCTGCTAGCTACTAAACAACCCCAGTGTTCTGACCCAGCTCCCTAAACACAACAAACCCTCTGAAGTTAAAGGTTCCTTTATTAGGAGCGCCAACAGCCCCGGCAAGAAATTTCTCTCTCACTGCAGGCTAATAAGTCCGTCCAGCAGGGAGATGAATAGTTGTCTGCCACATCTATTCATCTCTGCCTCCTGCCTTTTATCCCCAGAGCTAGGGTGGGGCTTCGTGAGCAGCGGTGGCTCTTATGGCCCAAGGACCGGCCCATAGATTTCCACTCCTCTCCTCTCCTCTGCCTTCTGCACATCTGCACGTCAGGCACTGGGCCCAGCTGTTCCTCCTCTTCTTCATCAGCCACATCCAGACCTGGGGGCTGTTGACTCTCCATCTGAGGGTTGACGGACAGCCCAGGCTCCGCCTCTGTCTCTCTCTCTCTGACAGCTCCATTCCCTCTTCCCCCTCGGAGCTCTCAGGTTGCCTTGATGCTGACCCTGACTCCCACGCCTCCTCCTCATCTGATTCGACTGCTGGAGGGGCCAGCAGCAGACAGGCCACAACACCCACTTCCAGTGATCTGGAAGGAAATAAAGCTTGCCTACACAACAGCAAAACAAATTGCTAATAAAATCTCACAGTTGCTTGATATGGATCATCTGAACCTTTATGGAAAATTAGAAACAGAACTCCGGTCATTGCAAACACTGCAAGATATTTTAGCACGCATCTAGCAATGGAAGTTGGCCTAGAGAAATGAGCTACAGTAGCAATAAAGCAGGGTGAAATCACTATGAATAATACAATTGAAATGGCAAATGGCCAAACCATCAGGAGACATCAGGATGGAGCCTGCAAGTACCTTGGCATTTTACAATTAGATAACATCAAGCAAGTTAAGAGAAAGTAATTTGTAAAGAAGGCATCAGAAAAGCGAGAAATGCATATACTTTTCAAACTTCAGTCTTTATATTCCATCAGCTCAGTATTTCTTAGTATTCTCCCACTTAAAATCTGAGCTTTTCAAGGTTGAGTTTTGGCAGCCTAGGCTAGTGGCATTAGAACAGCATGGAGAATGACAAATAAAATACCATCAGCTTTTTTTTTAATGTAACAAGGGTCCTTTTCAAATCCAAACAGCTTACAGCCATGATGGCGAACCTATGGCACGCGTGCCACAGCTGGCACACAGAGCCCTCTCTGCGGGCACGCGAGCCGTCGCCCAGCTCAGCTCCACCATGCATGCATGCGTGCGCCTCCCGCCGGCCAACTGATTTTCAGGATGCGTGCGGGGTCACATGCGGGAGATGTGTGTGTATGCACACGGGGTCACACGCGCATGCGCAGGGGGTCACACATGCATGCGTGGGGGTGTGGGCGAGCACGGGGGGCAGTGCCCCCCTACAGCCCATTTTTGGTCCCAGGAAGCTGCAGGGAGGCCTACTAGGCCCAAAAGGGGGGGCGGGGGGGTCACACACGCATGTGCAGGGGGGCAGGGGAGCATGGGGGATCGCATGTGCATGCACGGGGGAGCATGGGGGGTCGTGCGCGCATGCGCAGGGGGGCGCATTGCATTATGGATGCCGGCACGTGTGCGTGCTGTCGTGCACGCGAGCTTTCGGCACACGATGACAAAAAGGTTAGCCATCACTGGCTTACAGCATGTATCTACGACACACACACACAAAACCCACTGCTCTGAAAATGGATATAACTTGGCCTGCCAATCTTCTCTGGTAAAAGGTTTTCATAATGAGGATCTTGTTCCCAAAGCACTACATTCCAAACCATCATAATTTTCGTCTGCCACCACTCCCTGTATTTTCCTAAACACAGTGATTTTGATTAAGGGGTGACAACTTCCAAAGCTAGCATATTATTAAGGATAGAAAATGCACGTCTTGCCAACCTGGCCACATAAAGTCCTAAAGTTCTACAACTTCCCTCAAAGCTTTTCTCCAAGATGTCAGGGTGAACAGTAACTTTTGAACAGTAACGAGTCATAATGAAATGCTTACCTTAATTCCAAGATTGTAGGGGGAGAAATGGCAGATCTTGGGGGTGACGTTAAAAGAGGGATCTGCCTAGAATCCCTTTGTAGTCGCAAACTACCATATTTTTCCGTGTATAAGACGCTACTTTTTCTTAAAAATATTTACTTGAAAATGGAGGGGGGGTCTTATACACAGGAGGCCGAAAGGAGAAGGCGTGGCCCATCCCCATCCTCCAGCTCTGTTGCATATGCCAGAGGAGCCTCTATCTTATATGCAGCTCTATCATTCCTCTCTATTGAGGTTGTTTCCTGTATCACATTGCCACTCTAGGTTTCATCTCTATTGTTCCTGTGATGCATTTCCTGTTCTTGTATTACTCACTCTCTTATAAGATGGCTTCTGCACAGTGATGGCTTGTAGTGTCTTATAGATGGAAAAATATGGTAAATCCAACCTCCCTTGAATTTCATTGACCCTTCTCGGACTCCAGGCAGGTTTTAACTCTTAATTGAGAAGATTCCTATGCATAGGCATGACCAATAAATCTGTTTAATTGGACCTTCACAATGTGGACCTGATTTCTTGGGTCAGACAAACACTCACCAAAATTTGTATTCTTGCTTTTTTGAGAACACAGTGGCAATAAAATTGATATTAATAAAAATATAAGGTGGGGGAGAAAAAGAAGGGAAATGTATGCAAATTAATAATCATTGGTTGGAAATGTTTGGGTCACCACTGTGTTATAATTTTACCATATTTGATATAATTTTAGCATTTATATTACACACTGCATCCTGACCTCACTTATGGATGTTAGTTAAATTGTTTTATAAATGTGTTTTAACTTTATTTTAAATGTTATTTTGTTTGCCATCTACTAAGATAGATTATGCACACATGCACACGCACACACACACACTCGCACACACACATATATACATATATTCATTCTTTTATTTATCCAATGCATGCTCCCAATTTTGTCTACCGCAGCCATAAGTATTATCACAAAGATAAAACTCTTCAAGAATGTTGTTACACCCACTGCAATATATTCTGGTGAAACATGGAAGTGTAAAACCAAGATGATTCAATGATTAAATGTTTTCCAACAATGTTGCTTCAGAAGAATCCTCCCCATCTCATATCGTGTCCACATGCCTAAGAGGTACTACAAAGATCAGATTTAGAACACCTACGGAGAACTGTGAATGAACTCTGAATGTGGCTTGTTGGCCAGTATCTTACATATGCTGAAAGACTGGCATACAAAAATGCACTATGTTGGATACCTTCTGGAGGAAAGAGAAAAACAAAAACCGACTTCAGATAAAGTTGGCACCAAACACTTAAGGAAGATTTTAAGATTATTAATGCCCCTTGGGATGAGGCCAATGTTACTGCAAATGATCAAAACCACTGGAAAACACTTGTTGTCCAATGTGCTCTGCACAGGACCTAATGATGATGATGATGATGATGATGATGATATTTATTTATTTAATATGCATCCCATCTCAGTATCCAAAGTGATGTTATCTTTAGTGAAGCATGCAAACCAGCGCCTGCATTTCCTGCATCGGATGAGGAGAACACAACTTTCTCCTTCTGTCCTGGCCACTTTTTTTACAGAGGCATGACTGAGAGTGTTTTAACAAACTGCATCCCTGTTTGGTTTGGTGGCAGCAGAGCCTCAGATAGAAAGTCCATACAGAGAGTGGTGAGGACAGTGGAGAAGATTCTAGGAAGCTCACTTCCCGTTATTCAGGATATTGCTTATAGGCGGTATGTGCTTAGAGCTCGAAGCATTATTAGAGTCCCCACACACCCTCTTCACGGTCTGTTTCTGTTGCTCCCCACTGGGAGGAGGTTTTGAAGTATATATAGCAGGACTTCTGGATTCTGTAACAGCTTTGTCCCTTATGCCATCTGTCTTGTAAATTCACAGGATTCTCTCTCTTTTTTTTGCCATGTATATGTATACATTCAAACTAGACTGTGATGTGTCATATGTGTGTGTATGTGGGTATATGCATAATGGTTATTTTTCGAGAGCTGAATGCAGCGAAATTTCATTTTAATGTATGCTGATTAGTGTACATTTAAAATGACAATAAAGTTTTTATTCTATTCTATTCTACTCTGGATGGGTTACAATGGCATAAAAGTGTGCTTATGTAGGTAGTCCTTGACTTAGAACAGTTCATTTAGTGACATTTCAAAGTTACAATGGCATTGAAAAAAAATGACTTATGACTGTTTTATGACCGCTGCAGCATATCCATGGTCACGTATATCAAAATTCAGATGCTTGGCAACTGATTCATATTTATGACGGTCATTTGATCACATTTTGTAAACCTTCTGACAAGCAAAGTCAATGGAGAAGTCAGATTCACCTGTTACTAACTTAACAACTGCAGCGATTCACTTAACAACTATGGCAAGAAAGGTCATAAAATGGGTCAAAACTCACTTAACAAATGTCTCACTTAACAACAGAAATGTTGGGCTCAATTGTGGTTGCAAGTTGAGGGCTATCTTAAAAGCATCAACACTAACAACAGCTCGATAAAGTTTATTTAGATGTTGTATTTTCACTCTGCTTGTACGGCTCTATGGTTGCAATAAACTGAGTTGATAATTGATTGAAATGTTTGGATCTAAATTATATTGTCATCTTAGCCACAAACCTTTAAATGTAGCAGGATTGAACTCACCTAATCAACCAGAACAAATCTGGCAGGAAGTCATTTCCTGTTAAATATTATGGAAGCCTTTCCAAACCTTCCATTGATTTTTTTTTAAAAGCTTCACATCTAGTCATTTATTAAAAAAAAAAAAGCTTTACAAAATATCTTGAAGAGAGTCCTGAACTATGGTCACTCACCCTATTCCACCTCTTGTGATTCAAGCTTTCCTACTAACCTTGTTTGCCACTGAAAGGTCATACATAGACTTGAAAATTACCACCTGTCATTTTTTTTTTTTTTTTGGAGAAGGGGGATTGTTAAGATAAAAAAGGATTTCAAACCTCCTATAAGGTTCCATTATAGATAAATCCACTGACCTTTCACCATTGCCACAGTTTAATTCAGCCCAAGGAATTAAACTGTAGGGTGAGGCGATGAAGAAAAAGAAGAAACATGATTTTACCATTAGCATTGGTAAAACATCCAAGAGTTTAAGGAATCTGAACAAGGACTTTTATACCTATAATTAAACTGTTAAGCCAACTGAAGAAAACATTTACTAGATAGGTACTAGAAAATAGGTCAACATCTCAGTCAAGGCAAGCATGCAAAATTAGGGCCCTGCTTCAAAAGTTCTTCAGATAGTTCAAATTTTCAATGTGTTGATCTTTTGGCTAGCTGGCTCCTTGAATCCATCACACCATACCTCAATTGTCTTGTTCCTGCTCCTGTTCCTCCTTATTTTCCTACTTCAACTTTCTCTTTTAATCTTGCTTTCTTCTAGTTCAACCAGTGAACCATCCAGTGATTCCTGAATTCCTCATTTCAGATCTTCTGGCCTTCACACATACTTGACAAAAAACAGCGAAGATGTCCAGAAAACCAGCATGTGCCTTTAGCTATACTCAACAGATCATATATCTGAAAAGGCTAAATCCTAGCAATGGGACCAAAGTTTATTAAATTTGAGTCTGTTGACCTGGATGGTTGAATCCTCATTTACATATTGCATTTCATTTTGGGGACAAAACGCTGTACTCGTTATGGCAAGAGTTAGTACATTCTAATGACTCTCTGACTCTTTGCCTAACTAAATTTTCATTTTAACTGAAGAAGTTACTTGGATGAGTAACAAAAGTTTCAGTTTTAATAAAAAATTGCCATGATTTAGCCTTTTATAGATGCTTTTGGCCTAGATAATTGAGTCTTCATTTACATATTCAGCATGTCATACTACTTATCTGTCAACATGGAATCAGAAGGGGAAGATGAATGTATGATAGGCAGCACAAAACAAACCCATGACAGAAGGTGACTTTAATTCCCCCTCCCCCCGCCTTAACTGAAGTGGGCTGAATGAACTTATTTGAGGGATTGGGGATTGGGGACATGACCAACTTCTGAGTTCCATTAAAATTCTCAAATTGATCAGCTTCTATTGAAATATATTTCATGCTATTATCTTTTCCATCAATATAAAATGGTGGGCGGAAGGGCTGAAAATAAAATCTTCGAGCCCTGATGGACAATCCCCTAAATATGAGCCAGCAGTGTGCCATAGCTGCCAAAAAAGCCAACACGGTCCTAGGCTGCATTAATAGATAGCATCAAGATAACGTGAAGTGTTAATACCACTTTATAATGCCTTGCTAAGGCTACACTTGGAATACTGCATCCAGTTTTGGTCGCCACGATATAAAAAAAGATGTTGAGATTCTAGAAAGAGTGCAGAGAAGAGCAACAGAGATGATTAGGGGACTGAAGGCTAAAACATATGAAGAACGGTTGCAGGAATTGGGTAGGTCTAGTTTAAAGAAAAGGACTACAGGTGACTTGATAGCAGTCTTCCAATATCTATGGGGCTGACACAAAGAAGAAGGGATCAATCTATTCTCCAAAGCACACGAAGGGAGGACAAGAAACAATGGATGGAAACTAATCAAGGAGAAAAGCAACCTAGAACTAAGGACAAATTTCCTGATAGTTAGAACAATTGGAATGAATTGTGGGTGCTCCAACACTGGAAGATTTTAAGAAGAGATTGGACAATGATTTGTCTGAAATGGTATAGGGTTTCCTGCTTGAGTTGGACTAGAAGACCTCCAAGATCCCTTCCAACTCTATTCTTCTGTTATAGAATACCATAGAATAGAATTCTTTATTGGCCAAATGTGATTGGACACACAAGGAATTTGTCTTTGGTGCATATGCTCTCAGTGTACATAAAAGAAAGGATACATAGAGCAGAGGTGGCGCAGTGGTTAGAGCCGAGGTGGCGCAGTGGTTAGAGTGCAGCACTGCAGGCTACTTCAGCTGACTGCTAGCTGCAGTTCAGCGGTTCAAATCTCACCGGCTCAAGGTTGACTCAGCCTTCCATCCTTCTGAGGTGGGTAAAATGAGGACCCAGATTGTTGGGGGCAATATGCTAACTCTGTAAACCGCTTAGAGAGGGCTGTAAAGCACTATGAAGCGGTATATAAGTCTAACTGCTATTGCTACATTCAACAAGAATCATGAGGTACAACACTTAATGATTGTCATAGCGTAAAAATAAGCAATAAGTAA
>QLTV01000991.1:136918-147158 GCA_003457575.1 Thermophis baileyi
CTTGACGAACTTATCTTTTCTTTTATGTACACTGAGAGCATATGCACCAAGACAAATTCCTTGTGTGTCCAATCACACTTGGCCAATAAAGAATTCTATTCTATTCTAAAATATATATATATTCTTCACCAACTTCCTTCTATTATGTTAAAAATAGTTCTCCTTACAATATATATATAAATAAGCCAAAAACCCTTTCAAAACCATCACAAGACTTGACGAATAATTTAACAACATATTTCTAGTTACCACACAAAGGGAAAAATAGACACTTATATGTGCTTTTATGGATTATATCTCTTATTTGTAACTTAATATAAAGACCATAACACATTGCGGATCTCTCACAATCCTTGGCTTAGTGAAATCTGAAAACATAATCCAATTTAAAATATACAGGACAGGCCTGCTCAACTTTTGACCCATCAATATTTATTTTGATTTATTTCCTACCCTTCATCTAGGAGTTCATGGAAGTGTTGAGTAATATTGAGCAGCACTGAAAATAAGCCTTTTCTATTTTCTGTACAACAAGCAGGATAAAAGTAACTAATTCAAAGTCAACCAAGAAATTTCCATGGTTGAGGTGGACTTGAATTTGGAATGCCCAGCTCCAGCATCTTCTCCACTCAAACATAGCCACCAAGTAAGCAGCGAATCACATCAGCTATGAATACTCCAAAGAATTTATTTACTTAAACAAATCTGCTAAAGAGGACAAAAAATTTATGGAATCCCTTCTTAAGAAGCTCCTTCTCTTCTTTAGATGTATCCATCTTCATGAATGAAAATGAAAGAGACAATGGAAAAACCTCTACACTGAATCTTGACAGGCATGCAAGATGTCAGAAATAGGTCTCAAATAGAAAATACTGTTTAGTGTTCAGTTCAACTACCGATTATATATGACCACAAAAAGCTGTAAAACAACTTCAGGAACATGGTGCTCTGGACTGAAGAACAGAATGGAAGCATTGAAGTGGACAATGCAGACAGCCACGCAAGGATGTTGACATCCTTCTCCTTTCATGACAACCAAATATATTTCAGGTAGAATAGATGTGTTGCCACACATCACATCACACCAGTGAAAGGCCCAATAAACCAACATGATATGGTTTTGACAACAAATACAGTCAGACCAATATAAGAAAGCGTACAAGAAATATCAGGAACATAAAGTGATATAAAGGGGTAGGTGGAGCAATCCAAACAGACCAAAAACACAGACAAAGCATGAATTTTAAAAGCCCTTGAATGGAATATCTTCCATAAACAGTTTTCATCTATTCAAAAACTAGAGTTTATTTTCTCTCCTTACCGACTTGTGTTGGCTTTCATTATGCTGAAGCTGCCTTTGATATTGATCCAGATGAAACATAAAACAATTTAAAAAACAACAACCCAACTTGAATTCCACCAGTGATCTTTGAGGAATTTTTCCCAGTATCGTTTAACGATTGATCATAGAGAGACATGTCCAACCATTCCCAATTTGCATATGCAAAATGATGCATAAAAATAAAACCATGGATTTGAAAGTTGCATTTGGGTTACTGGATTTAGGAACTCTTTCCAGAGCACGATACCATAGTCTTTCAAGATTGAAGGATGCCAATGATGATGATGAAAGTTGCATTTGGGTTACTGGATCCAACCTCTCGTTCGGCGCAGAAGTCCAAGTGAAAGCATCACTGGGATTGGCTGGTACATTAATTGACCAAAGCTAGGACAAATCAACCTGGTTTGAGGTCTATAGCAAAGGTGAAATGCTACCGGTTCAGACCGGTTTGCCCAGACCGGTTCGCCCGAATCAGTAGTAAAAAATGCTACCGGTTCGGGTGAACTGGTATATCCGACGATCAGCTGTGCGATGATCAGCTGTGCCGCGCAATCTAGATTAGCTAGAAAGCAGGATTTCCTGCTTTCTAGCTAATCTAAATCGCGCGGCACAGCTGATCCCTCTCCTCGCTGTTCTACATATCTTTGCAGACTCTGATGGCTTCAAAATGCTCCTTTTTCAGCGCTGCAAGGTAGTGCCCGTGGTGCGCATGAGTGCACAGTGCACATGCGCGCACAAAGCGCGCGTGTAGCGAACCGTTAGCACACTTCAGAGGATTTCACCCCTGGTCTATAGACTCACTGAACATTTAAGACTGCAGATACACTCCTGCCTCATATCTCCAAGGTCTGATTCCCCCCCCCTTCCAACAAAGCTTTAATTGCCAATGAATAGAATAGAATAGAATAGAATATAGAATAGAAGAGAATAGAATAGAATAGAATAGAATAGAATAGAATAGAATAGAATAGAATAGAATAGTAGAATAGAACAGAACAGAACAGAACAGAACAGAATAGAATAGAATTCTTTATTGGCCAAGTGAAATTTATATGCCGCCCAACTCCCGAAGGACTCTGGGCGGCTTACATCATAAAAAATAAAACATATTAAAACAATTTAAAAAAGAAAGGGGAAAAAAAACCCAACTATATTTAAAATAAAACATTCACACAACCATGCATGGGCCAATCAGAACAACTATTGGCCCCAGGCCTGCCGGAAAAGCCAGGTCTTAACGGCTTTACGGAAGGCCAGTAAGGTGGGGGTAGTACGGATCTCGGGGGGAAGTTGGTTTGAGGTCTATAGCAAAGGTGAAATGCTACCAGTTCAGACCGGTTTGCCCAGACCGGTTCGCCCGAACCGGTAGTAAAAAATGCTACCGGTTCGGGTAAACTGGTATATCCGACGATCAGCTGTGCGATGATCAGCTGTGCCGCGCAATCTAGATTAGCTAGATTCGTCAAGAATCATAAGGTACAACACTTAATGATAGTCCGGGTACAAATAAGCAATCAAATCATAGTAGGAACCAGTCAATGTAAATTGTAAGGATACAAGCAACAAAGTTACAGTCATACAGTCATTTGTGGGAGGAGATGGGTGATGAGAACAATGAGAAGATTAATAGTAGTGCAGACTTAGTAAATAGTTTGACAGTGTTGAGGGAATTATTTGTTTAGCAGAGTGATGGCGTTCGGGAAAAAAACTGTTCTTGTGTCTAGTTGTTCTGGTGTGCAGTGCTCTATAGCATCGTTTTGAGGGTAGGAGTTGAAACAGTTTGTGTCCAGGATGTGAGGGGTCTGAACAGTTTAAGAGAGATGTTAAACCTCCCAATTCATAGCTACCCTCATATCTGCTATTCCTTTCACCAAAGAAAAGTAGCAATGAAGTCATGATCACCGTTTCCTTTCCTTTTATAAATAATTTGCTTCTTTTTCATATGTATGTGAATATGCAAAGAGAAAAAAGGGCATATATATTAGAGCCATTTTAAATTTTGGACCCTACATTAGCACAACATTTCTATTGCATTCCTTAAAAGAACCTGGTGCCTTTTCAAGCAAAAACATCATTGGTTTAAAAGTCATAATTTTAATAAATGGCTACCTTAACCCATTCTGACCACACATCTCTGAAAATAACAAAAAGAACACCTTAGTTGAAGGCTTCCATCTCTGGAAAGAACAAACCTTTGCCTTTTGTTCAGGATATGTCAACCTGGTATTATCAGTGTTGGCTAGAAATAATATGAACCCGTCAACTCACATAGACACTGATCTTATAACATTTTTTCCCCCTAGAGGTAATCACGAAACACATTGGAAGGTACTTTATCCTAAACCACAGTTAACACAGTTTCAGTTTATTACAGTCATAGACCAGCGACCAGAACAAATAAAAACACTCAATAAATATACAATTAAACATTCTAGAATACAATAATAAATAACAGATAAAATCTATGATAAAATCCAGCCTGTCAATTACACGTGGTCTAACTATGTTAAAATTACAATCTATGAACTGTGTGGCCGCGTAGTCAGTTTAATACTTAAAAGGAAAAGGAATAAGCAGTGCAAAAGGTCTGCCACATTTGTTGCATAAAATAGGTATGGTGGATTAGACGTGTGTTTCTGACGAATCCCCAGTGCTGCTGCGCAGAATCTAGCCACCAGCACTATAGTTATAGACTGTTCGCCCTTAAGCAGCCACTGGAGATAAGCAGTGTCGGAACGGCCAGGATACCTAGCAATTATTGGCAGAATATATTTTTTTCGAATCTCTCTGTAAAAGGAACATTGAAGGAGTACGTGACCCACAGTCTCCACCTCTCCTGAGACGCAGGAACAGTGTCTTTCAGTCAATGGTATCTTTTTATACTTGCCGCATAGGATGGCCAATGGAAGCACATTTTCGTGGGATCAAAAATGCTTCCACCTCTGGAAAGAACAAACTTTTGCCTTTTGTTCAGGATATGTCAACCTGGTATTATCAGTGTTGGCTAGAAATAATGTGAACCTGTCAACTTACATTGACACTGACCTTGTAACATTTTTCCCCCTTAGAAGTAATCACAAAAACATTGGAAGGTACTTTATCCTAAATCTGATTATTTGTATCTCATTTCCTAATTAAATCCATCCAGCCTTTTGGGAAGCATTTCAGCATTCCTTCTAAACTCTATCTGAAAGTCTTGGTACTCGGATCTGCAACCTCTTGCCCAGGAATTAAACGCTTTATCATGGAAAAAAATATATTAAAAAAGTCAAGAGTTATTTAATTGGTTTTCTGCCTTCCATAAAATGGGTTGCCTATCTGGACGTTGGGAAACTGTTGCTTTCTATCAATAAAGAAGCACTAGTAGTGAATATGCAAATGCAAGGCTTAATTGTTGGGTTCTTGATAGCCAAATCCAGAAACTTTCTATACCAATAGCACTTAGACTTATATACCGCTTCACGGTGCTTTTACAGCCCTCTCTAAGCAGTTTACAGAGTCAGCATATTGTCCCCAACAATCTGGGTCCTCATTTTACCCACCTCGGAAGGATGGAAGGCTGAGTCAACCTTGAGCCTGATGAGATTCGATCTGCCTAATTGCATCTCTCTCTCTCTCCCTCCCTCCCTCTCTCTCTCTCTCTCTCTCTCTCTCTCTCTCTCCCTCTCCCTCTCTCTCTCTCTCTCTCTCATCATATTTATACATCTCTGAAAGGAGGGGGAAACAAAGTGTGCATATAAATTCATAATTAATAATGTAATAGATCTCAGGTTACATCCTGCCCTTTTATTATCTACAGAAAACAATGATCTTGGCTAGGACAAACCTTTGCATCTTGAGATTCAATGGTCAACATCCAGCTTGAGAATCCAAGTAAAACTCCAAGATCATTCCATTCCCGAAAATGTTACTGTTTATTCAATACACTGCATGGTAACTTCGAGACAAAACTAACTCTGAGGTTCCCAAACACCAGTTCATAGAATTAAACAATACTTTTTCCAGCGGAACCCCCAACCTCTTGCGTAGTCCATGTAAACAAGTTCTCTTTGTTATGGGAACTGTCTGCTTCAACTCCACACCTGTTGTGATGTCCTTGAAAAGGCTCCAGGCTCCCATGGTTTTCAGCTGAACCGTAGAAGTTTCATTTCTCCAATTAACCCATTTGGAAGCAACACTTCCCCCCTTTACTCTAATGGCAAGTTGAAACGCAGAGGCACATAGCTGCCAAAGTTTAATCCTTAACAATGAGAATGTTCTGATAAAACTTACCATGGGCCTTGTGAATTGCAAAACCACATTCCTTATGTCTCAATTTGTCTATTAAACAGTCCCATTCCTCTGGGGAAAAAATGATTTCCCACTACATCTTCCAATACAACAGATGCCCATACAATTTCATTAGAAAGTATCCTACTGCATAACCTCTTGTAGCACAATCAACACAATGCATGAAACAAAAAAAATCTGCCCCATATACATCTGAGATAAATAGGCCACTACAATCTCTTGACATCACTGTAGCACATAAACCAATAATATTCTTCCAAAATATCTTAAGCAAACTCAAAGAAATATCTACAGTATGCAATGTAAAGGCTACAAAATCCATTATGTAAGACAGAATATTGGCAGAACACAACCAGGAACATCAATTGGCAGTTCAAAGTCATGAATAAATTTCTCCACAAATAGACTCAAAATTTCAACTAGGGCACTGCTGAAACTTTGGACAAAGCCAAACTGAAAATGCTGAGGGGTTTCTGGTAATCTGGGGGGGGGGACATCTACCAACCAATGCATAGATACCATCCATCCAGGGGTGGTATTCAGCCGGTTCGGACTGGTTCAGGTGAACCAGTAGCAGCAACTGTGGGTGGCGCCCACCCGCCCAGATGTAATGCCGTCCTATTTAGCCATGTTTTCGAGGCCAGGCGCATGCATGGAAGGTGCGCGGGGGAGTAAAGTGCATGTGCGGGAGGCCAGGCACATGTGCGGAGGTGGCGCATGCGAGCGAAATGAGCATGCACATGCTCAAATTTGCGAACTGGTAGGGAAGGTTATTATTGCAACATGCTCTACATGGGGCTACCCTTGAAGAGTGTTCGGAGACTACAGTTGGTCCAGAATGCCGCTGCGCGAGCTGTCATGGGTGCACCTAGGTACACCCATATTACACCAATTCTCCGCGAGCTGCACTGGCTGCCTATTGGTCTCCGGGCACAATTCAAGGTGTTGGTTATTACCTTTAAAGCCCTATATGGCTCAGGGCCAGGCTATCTTCGAGACCGCCTTCTACCACATAGCTCCCAGCAACCAGTAAGATCTCACAGAGTTGGACTCCTCCGGGTCCCGTCAGCTAAACAGTGCTGGCGGGTGGGCCTGCGGGGGAGAGCGTGAGATCCGGACTGCCCCCACCCTATTGGCCTTCCGGAAAGCAGTGAAGACCTGGCTTTTCCGGCAGGCCTGGGGCCGTTGATCTCGCTGTTGTAATCCTGCGAGATCTGGCCATGAATGGTGTGCACGGGTTTTTAAATTGTTTTTTAAATGTTTTTATAAGGTTTTTTAATGTTTTTTTTTAATATTTCTGTTGTAAGCCACCCAGAGTCCCTCAGGAGTTGGGCGGCATAGAAATTTAAATAATAAATAAATAAATAAAGGTAAGTGAATACCACCTCTTCCTCCATCCCTATTTCTTTCAAAAGATAACTAACAGTCAAGGAAAGAAACTAATAGTTCGAAGCACATCTTCCCTAGCAACCAACACACATGAAGTCAGGAAACAGTACCAGATAAATAAGTATATAGAAACAACACCTTAATCGAGGAAGAACCCATCCTTCAAGCAAAACTGGAAAAGGCACCTTTTAAAAACTCCAGTCTCCTGCTCATTGATAACATTATCTAGTCTGGTAATGAAACTTCTGGTTAAAAGCAACCAAGCTCAGAACAACAAGAACACTCCTCAACAACAACAACAACAACAATTACATTGTAACTGAAAGACACCAAACTACCTAGATTAGGAGTTCCCAACCCCTGTTCTGCAGCTTAGTACTGGGCCGTGGCTCATTGGGAACCGGGCCGCACAAGCGACATGCATGCACGCAAAACCATCCCTTTCCACTCCTCCTCTGTCACCACTAGCAGAGCTAGAAAGTTAGGGACCGCTGACCTAGGTGAACTCGGTCTAATACTATATCATGCTATTCTCTACAGGACCACAAACCACACAATGACAATTCTGAAAAGCTTTATCGCTGTACTACTAGCTTCCTGATAAATGCTAGGCTCTGGGGGACTAATTAGCCAGATAACATTTTTTAGGCGTGAAAAGTTCACAAAAACCATAACTTACCTTTACGTCGAACTGTGAAGAGAACTGGGCAGATTCAGAGTCACAAGAAGTTGTTCATTGGTTTGAGAAATAGTGCAATGACTGGTCCCAATGTCAAGTCCAAGGAGCAAAGCCAAAGATGGCAATCACTGATCCAAATAGCACTTAGCAATAGCATTGAGACTTATATACCGCTTCACAGTGCTTTACAGCCCTCTCTAAGCGGTTTATAGTGTCAACAATCTGGGTCCTCCTTTTACCAACCTCGGAAGGATGGAAGGCTGAGTCAACCTTCGAGGACAGAACCCTTGTGGCAGTCAGCAGAATTAACCTGCAATACTGCATTCTAACCACTGCACCACCATGTCAAGTCCAAGGAGCAAAGCCAAAGATGGCAATGACTGGTCCAAATGCCAAGTTCAAGGAACAAGAAAGACAGAAAGAGAGACCTGGAGCATCATAGAGTCATAGGGCTAGAAGGGACCTTGGAGGTCTTCTAGTCCAGTCTCCTGTCCAAGACAGGACTTATTATACTATCCTGGATAAATGGTTTTTCTTGAATACCTCCAGCAATGGAGCTCCCACAACTCTGAGAGGCGAATTGTACTTTTGGAAGGAAAATCCATCTGGTTCAGTGCCAAGCTGGGAGAAAGATGTGGGAAACAAAATGGAGGCTGGAGGCTGATTGGAAAGAAAGGTCCATTTATTGATGAACAGAACCACCAGGGTTTTGTGGATCTGGTGCAGCTGACCCGTTGGTTTGATGAGTACATGGCTTTTTATAAGTTTCAGAGATGCTGCTGGGGGGGGGCTATTGTGCAATGTCTGACATGCCCTTAGGAGATTGTGCGATGTAGTGAGCTCTGTGTCTTCTGCTAAATGGTAGTGGGTTAATCCTATTATGTCCTGAAGGGTCATGTCCTGTTCTTCTTAATCCCATCACCCTGGAGCTGAAAGTCTTTTGTTTTGTACAGTAGATAGGCTGGCCAGGGGTGGGCTGCTGGGGGTTTGCAGGGGTTCGGGAGAAACTCTAGCTAAGATTCTGTGCAGTTCAGAGAACCTCCAAATCCCACTCCTGTCTGGGCCCACCCACCCCACCCCGCCCCTCCCAGGAGTCTCCACACGGCCCGTTTTGGATGCAGGTAAGTGCAGGATGCGTGCGGAGGCTCAGGGAGGGCAAAAAACGGGCCTACCGGAAGTTCGGGAAAGCCGGAAATGGGCCCGGAGCCTGGGGAAGCCATTTTGGCCCTCCCAGAGGCTCGAGGAAAGCCTCCAGAGCCCGGGGAGGGCAAAAAGGCCCCCCCTGCCATAGTGCAGGAGGCCGACTAGGCCACGCCCACCATGGCCACGCCCACCCAGCAACCGGGCAGAGAACCCCTTGCTAAAATTTTTGAAGCCCATCCCTGAGGCTGGCCCAGTCTTTCTTAACACAAAATATCTGCTGGGTGTGTGTGTGTGTGGCTATTAAGAAAAACTGAGTCTGCTTTCTGTTTTTAAGAGCATGTTTCTCCATTTCTCCCTTTGGGGAAATATACTATTCTGCCTTTTCAATATTTCCCAAAATGTTTCATTTTTCTAAAGGGGGGGGGGCTTCCCACAGTACCATTAGTTCACCATCCTCATTGTCCTTATTTATTGCTCCTTATTTCCAGGTTGAATCTCCCTCCAAGGAGCTTCCATTTGTTGCTTTGTGTCATGCCATCAGGTACTACAGAGAGTAAATTGAGGCCCCCTTCCCTGAGACAGCCCTTCAAGTATTGGAAAATGCTATCAGGTCTCTTCATTAGGCTAAACCAGGGGGGGGGTATTCACTTACCTTCCCTACCGGTTCGCAAATGTGAGCATGCGCGCATGCGCTTTGCTCGCGCGTGCGGCTTGCACGCATGCGCGTGGCTTCAAAACATGCAGAAATAGGACAGCATAGTGCCAGGACAGGTGGGTGAGTGGGCCTACCCGCAGGTCACCACTACCAGTTCGCCCAAATCGGTCCTAACCGGCAGAATACCACCTCTGGGCTAAACATACCTAGCTCCCTTAGCCATTCATCATATGATTTCATCGCCAGTTCCCCTTATCATCTTTGTTGCTCTTCTCTACACTTTTTCTAGAGCCTCGTTCCCTTCGACCACGGTATCCTTCTGTGTCGATTAAGGGAGCTGGGAGTGGGTGGCACCGTTTTGCGGTGGTTCTCCTCCTACCTCTCTGATCGTTCACAGTCGGTGTTGGCAGGGGGGCAGAGGTCGACCCCTAGGCCCCTTGAGTTTGGGTTGCCTCAGGGTTCGGTCCTCTCTCCCCTTTTATTTAACATCTACATGAAACCACTGGGTGAGATCATCTGACGGCATGGGGTAAGGTTTCAACAATACGCTGATGACACCCAGCTGTACATTTCCACCCCTCGTCAATTCAGTGAAGCGGTGGACGTAATAGACCGGTGCCTGGACGATGTAAGGGTCTGGATGGGAGTTAACAGACTCAAGCTAAACCCAGATAAGACCGAGTGGATGTGGATATTACCTCCGAAGGACCAGCTTGATCGTCCTTCTGTTGTTCTTGGGGGA
>QLTV01000991.1:159828-176853 GCA_003457575.1 Thermophis baileyi
TCCCTCCCTTCTTTCTTTCTCTTTCTTTCTTTCTTTCTTTCTTTCTTTCTTTCTTTCTTTTTCTTTCTTTCTCCCTCCTTCCCTCCTTCCCTTTCATGACACTTCAATCATTTGAGTCCAAATGCAAACAAATGATTATTAGAGTGCTAAATTAACAATTATGAAGAGAGCAAGCAGTGAAATGCGGCCAAGAATTAGACTCAGAAAATCATGGTACTGCATCAAACAATGGAAATATATCACATGTTCAGGTACCTCCAAGCAGTCTCGGAACTGTCTCAAATGTTGCGGGGGTGAAACATTGAAAAAAGTTGTGCTTAAAAACTTCCTAAATATACACTGCATTAGAACTGAAGGTGCAGCTCTCATATCCAGTGGAAGAGGGTTCCATAGGAAAGGTTTTCTCCTGTTGCACTTGGTGAGGAATAGGGCAAGTTCTTGTTACACGTTTGCTTGGAACAATTTGTATTTGGTCTAAATAGAAGTAAACCTGGCCACATGTAGGGCTTGAAGGAAGTGAACTAAACTATAGCATGAGTATACATGGATGATGATAATCATCCATCCATCTATCTATCCATCCATCCATCCATCCATCCATCCATCCATCCATCCATCCATCCATCCATCCATTTGGAGTTGGAAGGAACCTTGAAGGTCTTCTAGTCCAACCCGCTGGTCAGGCAGGAAACCCTATACAATTTCAGACAAATGGTGGTTCAATCTTTTCTTAACAACTTCCAGTGTTGGAGCACCCACAACTTCTGAAAGCAAGCCATTCCACTGATTAATTATTCTCACTGTCAGGAAATTTCTCCTTAATTCTACGTTGGTTCTCTTCTTGATTTTCCACCTATTGCTTCTTGGTCTACTTTCAGTGCTTTGGAGAATAAGTTGAGTCTCGCTTGAATAGGTTGACTCCATCCTCCTCCTCCTCCTCCTCCTCCTCCTCCTCCTCCTCCTCCTCATCATCATCATCATCATCATCATCATCATCATCATCATCATCATCATCATCATCATCATCATCATCGATGCCTTTGTTGCAATTCAATTCTCAATTCAAAGATGCAGCAAAACACATTTAAAACACATTTTCACGCTGATGCTCTTTTTGAAGGCCATTTAAAAAAAAAAAGAAATAAAAAACACAAGGTTTTCGACTAAACTCTTGACACAAACCACTTTAGATATATTTGTCACTGCTACATGTAAACAAAATGATATGGAAGAAATTCTCCCGCAAGGACTATTAATGGTTTGGAGTTAATAATCATTTTTTCCACCTTTTGTTACCATCTGAAGCACTCTTTATTTATAGTAAGTTTCACCCCTCGTTCGACCCTTCAGGTGCTGTTCTGTTTTTAGCAAGTTGCTCAATGCACAATCATACTAATGTATGCTGTGTATCAAAAGAGTACTTACATTATTAGGAATAGAGGGAAATCTTTTTTTATAAGCCCCAACGACTGTCGCTTTAAATTAGAACAAATTCCATTCCAACATGCATATTCCATTGCGGTGTCCAAATTATATATGAAAATCAATATAAGGTATGGTTAAGGTGCTGGAACAGGAATGGAAAACCCAAGTTTGTAATCTGTTTTTAGCAGGGGTGGGTTCCTCCCGGTTCGGACTGGATCGCCCGAACCGTTAGCGACCCGCTGGTGACGTCACAGATCTGGTTCAGTCGGTGCCGGTCCGTGGGTGCCGCCATCTTTTTTTGTTAATTTTTTGTGAATTTTTTACTGTTCTGCTGCTTGAAAAAGGGCCCTCCTGCCCGCCCCCGGGTTTATACTGACCTTTATTCCTTTGCCCGAAGCACAGCTGATCAGCTCCTCAGCTGTGTTTCGGGCTGATTGCAGCTACTGAGCATGTGCAGAAGAAAAATTACATGAAGGAACGCGTGCGCAAAACATCGCGATGCGAACTGGTGTGGAAGGTAAGTGGAACCCACCTCTGGTTTTTAGGCACAAAAAATGGCAAAAACTCTGGGATAGGAATTATAAATTGACAATGGCAACTACCTACAAGGAAAACCTGTATAAAATGTTTTACAAGTTGCATTTTCCACCGGCAAGGCTAGCAAAGATGTTTAAAGACCTGTCTGCCAAATGTTGGAAATGTAATCAAATACCAGGTTCATACTACCATATGTGGTGGACATGCCCAAAGGCAAAAAAATAATAATAATATTTGGGACGAAAATACATACATGGTTAGAGACTATGATAAAGCAACACATAGATTTAAAGCCAGAAATATTTTTGTTAGGTATGGTACCAGAAAAAATACAATAAAGGGAACATATATTTAATATTACATGTTTTGATGGCAGCGAAAATTGTATTTGCACAATACTGGAAAAATGAGGAAACTCCTACAGATGAAAATATAATTTAAAAAAAAATTAGATTGTGAGGAAATGAATAGGTTAACATTAAAGATAAAGGACAAAGAAGATACAGAATATTTCTTAACATGGGATTGTTTTACCAATGGTTAGATAATAGAGCTAGAAATTAGAAGTTGGAAGAATATCACTATATACAAGTAAATAATAATATTATTACTATTATTATGTATAACTAAATTGACCCAGACAGTACACTGTTTACTAAGCACTTATGTATGTTAAAGGAAAAGGAATAAATAAAATTTAAAAACAACAACACATAGGTGAATTAGGCCAGCCATCCTCTTTTAGCTATAGACTGGAAAAAGATCTGTCTCCTATGCACTAATACCACCATTGTAGGTGACATCCATAACATTCAATGAACAGACCTTCATCCTCTCAGAGAATTGATTAAGGCTGATTATATATTACAATACCTTTTTTAACGTTTTAACTTTCAATGCCCAATGTTTCAATTTTTGGAAGAAATGTCCTTCTGGGTTCAGTTCCAAGCGGGAAAAAAGACACTGGATTCATGGAAGTTGCTTGGAAAGAAGGTTTAATGGTGGACAGGAGCACATGGCTTGAGTTCATGAACAGAAAAAGGGTTAAGATGCTGAGAGTGCCTTGGTTTTATGCCCTCTGTTGGGCATTGTCTTTGAGCTTGTATTCTGATTGGTTGTCAGACTCCCATGGGGCCATTCAAGGGCAACTCTGTAGGCTGTGTTTTTGAGTTCAAGTTTGTCTGAGACTTGCTGGGTGGTGGTGTAATGAAAGGGCTTTGGGCAATTCCTAATATGGCTCTGTCTGAAGGAGGTAGATCTTTGTTATGTAGAATAGACTGGCCCAGGCTATTAACAAAGGTGGTGGTGGGGGGTGAGCTTCTGCTTCTGTGAGTTTCTACTTCTCTTTTAGGGGAAATATTCTGCCTTTTTAGTATATCCTAAAATATTTCATTCCTCTAGGAGGGAGGGGTGGGTGCTAACGTACTTCACAATGTTTTTAATAATGTAATAATTGCATTCAGTTATTTATGGCATTGTAAGCCACCCAGAGTTGCTTGATGGGTGGCATGCAAATTTAAGAAATAAATAAATATAGCATCAAAAGCAACCCCTTTGCCAATGCAATCGAGATATGAGAAAGATGTTAAGGCCTATGGATTTTATAAAGAGCAAACAACATTTGATCAAATACTGTTAGCGGTGGATGAAAAGTTAATTAAGAAATTATATAATTTTCTATTAAGCCTAAAAATGGAAGATGAATAGGTGAAAGAGACAATGATAGTATGGGCAAATTTTTTGGGATATACCATAGAATTAGACAATTGGCAAAAACTTTGGGAAAGAAACTATAAATTGACAATGGCAACTATGTATAAGGAAAATTTGTATAAAATGTTTAAAAACATGTCCGCCAAATGTTGGAAATGTAATCAAATACAGGGTTCATATTATCATATGTGGTGGACATGTCAAAAGGCAAAAAAAAAAAAATACTGGACAAAAGTACATCCATGGTTAGAAAAAAATGGTNCTAAAAACCAGAATTATTTTTGTTAGGCATAATACCAGAAAAATATGATAAAGGGAATGTATATTTAATATTACATGTTTTGACAGCAGCAAGAATTGTATTTGCACAGTACTGGAAAAATGAGGAAACACCTACAGAAGAAGGTATAATTAAAAAAAATATTAGACTGTGCAGAAATGGATGATGTTCATCCATCGTGTTCGAAGAGGACCTTGACATCCAACAGGTTGTGGGCTTTCCACGATGTGTCCGCAGGTGGCTGGTAAGGCCTATATGGGCATGAAATATTCTGCCACATATTGGGCAGACATGTGTGGGCACCATTGTTGCAGCATTTGCAGCTCTGGCTTTGCAGAGTGCTCGCTTCTCTTGTGCTACGGTTGTTCTTCTGCCCTCAGATGTCTGGCCACCTATCCAGAAATGGATAGACTAACACTAAAGATAAAAGAAAAAGAAGACACAGAATATTTTCGAACTTGGGACTTGTTTTATCAATGGTTGGATAATAGAGGTAGAAACTAGGAGCTTAATATTACTATGTAAGCAAACTTACTCAGACAGTATGCTGTTCACTAAGCACTTATTGTATGTAAAGAGAAAATATATAAATAAATGAAATCAGTAAAAGCAACCCCCTCCCAATTCTGTGTTATTTACAAAGCAAGGGAACGTCTTATTTTTCTGATGGCCACCTGATCAATTATCTTCAGAGGCCATTTGCATCCTAATTGATGTCAATCATCCATGGCCCTCAAGCTGAAATTAAAATAAAAATGGTTGGCAAAAACGGCAGTGTACTATTTGATCATTGTTTATAATAAAAAGGCTATGCGGTGCTTTTGATTCCTTCTCCAAAAGGCGAATGAGAGTAAAAATGTAGCACCTATCAGTCACACTGTTATGATTTTCTAAGATTGTCATTTTCACAATTGCCACATCAAGGGTGTCCATGGGGGAAATAGAAAAAAAATGTCAATATCTTGGAGAGTGAGCCAAGTCATAATTTTGCATGTTTTACATATAAAACTCTTTTGCAAATAGAAGGGTGTGCTGCCCCGCTCACTCTCTCACACACACATGTAAATGTGGTTTAGTGAGTTTATTAATATTCCCCAGAAATTCCCTTCACCAAAACTCAGAACTGTCCCAATGAAGTCCAGCCACGAGCAGGCCAAGATTAGTCCACAGAGCAATGGCCCAACAGTCCATGAAGCAACTGAAAGTTGCTCAAACAAAATAACTCCACCAGACAAACTTAAAATCCACACACAAGAGAGCTCACGAGGCAAGAAAGGTCCAGAGTTTCCAAGGTACGAATCAATTCCAAACATGATGTCAATCCAGAGTGAAGCAGGAAACATGACGACCAAAAACACACAGCTAGAAAACAAACAAGTTGTTCCCAGCAATGCCTCCCTCTGTCTGCTGTGATAAATAGCCAGCTTTCCATTGCAGCCCATCAAAATGGGTGAGGCTTTCTCCTCTTGAGTGGTCTGACTGATCTCCACTGCTCCTGCCTTTTCTCTGCCGTAGGTGTTCTCGGATCAGGTGCAGAAGGCAGTTCCTCCTCCTCTTCGCTGGCTGTCTGCCACTGCAAGCTTTTCCCAGCTGAAACCTCCTCTAAATCTTTTCTGACCACTCAGAGCCATCAATCAACTCAGTTCCTGATGTACCAGGAATGGGCTCATCCTCCCCTGAGCTGACATCTGAGGAGGAATCTGGGGAGTCGTCCAAGGGAGACATCACAAAGGGGAAGAAATGGAAGCCATAACTGATTTTATTTTCTTGGGCTCCAAAATCACTGCAAATGGTGGCTGCAGCCATGAAATTAAAAGATGTTTGCTCCTTGGGAGGAAAGCTATGGAAAACCCAGGCAGCATGTTAAAAAGCAGAGACATCACTTTGCCACCAAAGGTCCATATCATCAAAGCTATGGGTTTCCAAGTAGTAATGTATGGTTGTGAGAGCTGGACCATAAGGAAGGCTGAGCACTGAAGAATTGATGCTTTTGAATTGTGATGTTGGAGAAGATTCTTGAGAGTCCCTTGGACCGCAAGGGGGATCAAATGAGTCAATCCTAAGTGAAATCAACCCTTACTGATCTTTGGAAGGACAGATCCTGAAGCTGAAGCTCAAATACTTTGGCCACTAAATGAGAAGAGAGGACTCACTGGAGAAGACCCTGATGTTGGGAAAGATGGAAGGCCAAAGGAGAAAGGGACGGCAGAGGATGAGATGGTTAGTGTCATCTACACAATGAACATGAATTTGGGCAAACTCCAGGAGACGGTGGACGATGGAGGGACCTGGCATGCTGTGGTCCATGGGGTTGCAAGGAATTAGGCATGACTTAGGTATTGAACCATAGCAACATATAAAAAAGGGGCAGAGCTTTCATTGTATATTTGGCCACTATCCAGAATTTTTTGACCCTCAATGTTGACATCTCTGTGCTACATAAAGTCAAGAAAAGATACAACTAATCTAAGGTGTGGCAGACAAATCCTACTTCATCCCACTGCATCTTCTAAAGCATCTGCTGGAGATCATCAAAGTACAGCAGAAGTCGTAACCAATAGCCAGTGCTAGAAAAATCTCTCCCCCCCCCCGCAATATGCTTCTCTTTTATTGGGATAATGTAAGTACTGGAATAACCAAATTAGATCTGGTGATATTGTTTTCAAGGCCTCCTTTCACAGAATTTGAGAATGAAGAAGTGAAGAATTCTATTCTGTTAACTAGAACCAGTGCACCAGGCTGATTTTTTTTAAAAAAAAATGCTTAAAAAAAATATGGATGCTTTTTCTTGGAAGATACTAAGAATCTCACAGTAGGAGAATCCCTCCTGGACTCTGGATGTGTGAGCACACAAATGCATCTGAAGGGCACATTACTGAGCTAATTAACTGTGGGCTACATGGCATGACAATTAAGTGGATTCATAGCTGGCTCATTCTTCCTCAAATTGAACAGTAGTATTAGAAGGTTGTCACAAGAATTAGTCCCAGATCCTCTGCTCTTCAATATTTTATTTAATGCTTTGGATTAAGAGGGGAAGAGAATGCTTATCAGACATACTTAGCTTTGAGCAAAGATGACGGAAAGAGGCACTCATTAAACACTTTAAAGGATATCCAAAGACAAGAAGATTAAGACCTGTTTTCTGTAATTTCAGAGAGCAGCGTTGATATAAGATAGATTCGGGTTGAATATCAGAAATAACTTCCTAGGCGTAAGAGGCATTTGAAAACAAGAGCAGTCATACAAAAGAGAGATAAGTCCCTGTTTTCTGGATGTGTTCGTGAAGAAAATGGATGGTGGGATCCTTGGTGCTCTCTGAGCTTGGTTGTTTTCTTGTCAGTGTTTCATTACCCAACTAGGTAGCATCATCAGGGCTAGACTATTCTCCTCTATTGGAGAAAATGGACAATCATACCTCTGCAATGCTTAATATTGACTCCAGCGCTGAGCAAGGGCATAGACCTCCTAACTCTTTTAAGGCTATGATTTTATGTAACAGAATAAGAAAGTGACTGAAAAGGAGAGCATGAGAACAGCCACTATTTTATGTTGAACATCCTATAGTTTCAAATTACTTTATTGGGAAGTTCAACCAATTGAGTATGGCAATGCTTGGCCTTGCTGCATGGATGGGTGGATGGATGAATGGAAGAAAGAATAGATCAATGAAAGAAAGAAAGAAAGAAAGAAAGAAAGAAGGAAGGAAGGAAGGAAGGAAGGAAGGAAGGAAGGAAGGAAGGAAAGAAAGAAAGAAAGAAAGAAAGAAAGAAAGAAAGAAAGAAAGAAAGAAAGAAAGAAAGAAAGCAATGGGTATGGCTAGTCTAGAGAAAAGAAGGACTAGGGGTGACCTGATAGCAGTCTTCTAGTATTTGAGAGGCCGCCACAAAGAAGAGGGGGTCAACTTATTTTCCAAAGCATCTGAAGGCAGGACAAGAAACAATGGATGAAAATTAATCAAGGAGAGAAGCAACCTGGAATTAAGGAGAAACTTCCTAATAGTGAGAACAATTAACCAGTGGAACAGCTCGCATCTAGAAGTTGTGGGTGTTCCAACACTGGATGCTTTTAAAAAAAGATTGGGCAGACACTTGTCTGAAATGGTACAGGATTTCCTGCTTCAGCAGGGGGTTGGACTAGAAGACCTCTACAGTCCCTTCCAGCTCTATTCTGATTGATTGATAGCTATCCTAAGGTATAGATATACAAAATATACTTAACTCTTGAGGATGAATTCATATTCAGGAAAACATCACTATCTTTCTTTCACTGAAATTCATTTAACACAGCTAGCTTTCTAGAAAGATTTTCGTTGTTGTTAAAGTATGGGAAGAGAACTTGAAAAATTTGCTCGTATTTCTAAAGGGGAAATATTCCTTTCAAATCAATCTTGACAAGTTATCAAGAAAATATCATTAAAAAGAACTCATAGATGGTACTATTCTTCCTTAAAACTGCATTCAATTAATTAGACTTTATGGAGTGTGTAGGAGGCATTGTAATCAGATTGTTACATATTATTAACTCCAGTAGGAATGCTCATTTAATTACCGACTTTGGTAAAAAGCTTTTGAGGTAATTGTAAAAACACAACAGCTTTCCTTAGTTATAGTGTGGAGGTTTTTTTTTTTCCTGTGTCCATTATTCCCATGCCTTGAAAATGGATATTTGAAATTGGATATCATTGATTAATAATTAAAAATATATGCTTTTATATACTTTCAATGTATATAAGTCAAATGTATAGCTTTTGTTCATCGTTTGCATTTGTTCATTACCGGGCTGTTTTAAAAATGCAATATTAGCATATTTTTAAATTAATTTTTTAAAACATTCTCTGAAGTTTAAATTAGGAGGGAATTATTCATTCATATGCAACTTAGAACTTTGCTGAGGCAAAAATCTGGGGACCATCTCCAGATGTTTCAAAAGTCCTCTGGAAGAATGTATCCCAACTCTTAAACCTTTCCTCAAAGTTTCCTCACATAGGATCCAATCTGGATCGGTCACTGAGGCCAAAGGTTTTGTTTTCCGAACTTTCAGATCCATACTGGAGCCCATCTTCAGGGAACTTTGCCTTTAGCAGAGTGTGTGCTTTGGGCTGTTCTGTGTGTGGTATTTATATGGTGCCTGTTGTGTGTGACTTTTTAGATGTTGATTTGGGTGTTAATGGCTGATTATTAAGTGGCTAAGACACTGAGCTTGTCGATCGAAAGGTCGGCAGTTCAGCGGTTCGAATCTCTAGTGCCACATAACGGGGTGAGCTCCCGTTACTTGTCCCAGCTTCTGCCAACCTAGCAGTTCGAAAGCACGTAAAAAATGCAAGTAGAAAAATAGGGACCACCTTTGGTGGGAAGGTAACAGCGTTCCGTGCGCCTTTGGCATTTAGTCATGCTGGCCACATGACCACAGAGACGTCTTCGGACAGCGCTGGCTCTTCGGCTTTGAAACGGAGATGAGCACCGCCCCCTAGAGTCGGGAACGACTAGCACATATGTGCGAGGGGAACCTTTCCCTTTCCCTTATTAAGTCATTGGCTGTTGTTTCCTTGTGCCAAGCCTTCGCCTCCTAAGTACCTGATAAGCTAGTGGTAAATCAGCACTCCTATTGACTGACGAGGGGGCCTGTTTCCCAGGCTTCAATCACTTCCCTGGCTGTTTTTGTGCTTGCTCGTCCAACAATCTTGGTAGATGCAAAATTAAACGTATGTCCTTGTTCATTGCAGTGTGAGGCTACTAATGAGTTTGGGTCTCCTCGTCTGATTGTGTTCTTGCAATCTGGTGGTTAGCTTCCTCCCCATCTGTCCTACATAGTCCCAGGGGTGATCTATGCAGGGGATGGATATCCTCACATATTTTACAGAAAATAAATCCAGATCTGCTTGAGTGTTTGATTCAGGGCAGAGGTGGGTTCCTCTCGGTTCGGACTGGTTTGCCCAAACCAGTAGTGACCTGCTGGCAATGTCAGAATGACATCACGGATCCGGTTTGGTCGGTGAATTTTTTTGGATTATTATTATTACTTTTTTTTTATTTTTTATGCTCCGAAGATGTGCAGTAGTATAGTGAATGTTGGGAGATTATTATTATTACTTTTTTTTATTTTTTATTTTTTATTTATTTTTTTCCGGGTTTTTTTTTCTTCCGCGCATGCACAGAAGCCGAGTTTCCAGCACTGTGCATGCATCACAATCTTGGTTTTGGCTTTTTTGGGGGGGATTTTTTTTAAAATTTTTTGCATTGCGCATGCGCGCGCGCGGCGCGGGAGGAAGCAAACCAGCAGTGAGGTAAGTTAGAACCCACCCCTGATTCAGGGGATATTGGGAGAACACCCTTTTTTCTTCATCATACTTCTCCTAAAAAGTTGCAAGTGCCACTTGATATCAACTGCCCTTTTATCTCACATCTCTGTACAATTACCTAACCCCACTAGGACTACAAGGTCAGGTTGGGAATTCTGTTTTAACCAGAAATTGAATAGATATCCTTTAGAAAGAAGGGATAAGGCCCAAGGGATAGTAATGATGTCAGCCATTTCCGAAATAGATGAACACCGCTCTGCTGGTGTATTAAAGAAATGAATAATCACTCGTGACAAATCCTTGCATCATCTTGACAAGTTGGAAGACTTTTGTTGAGAAAAACAAGGGATAAATCTAAATTACTGCATTAATTTAATTGGGTGGGGTCATGAATCAATAGTGTGAGACAGTTGCTACAAAGATTAATACAAAATGGTTGTATTCTTCTTCTCCATTACCTCTAGTGAGACCACATCTAGAGTACTATGTCTAATTACAAGCACTATATTTCAAGGAGGATATTGGCATTTAGAGAATCTAAATGCAAACTCCATGTAGGTGTCAGGAAGGGCATCTGGCCAGTAAATGCTCAGTTCCATTCAGTCACTCTGACCCCACCCCGAAGCAAGGGATTACAGGATTATAAAAAGAAAAGAAAAAAGCATTAGGGAATCAATTGAACATATCTTCTAGTTTCTATTTCAACTTCATTCTTCAGAATGGAGGAACTTGAGAAGGCTTGAGAGTCATGATCAGTTATGTAGGAAGCCCCCCTCCTAGAAGAATGAAATATTTTGGGAAATATTAAAAAGGCAGGATAGAATATTTCCCCTAAAGGAGAAATTAAAAAAAAAAATCTTAAGGGAAGCAGAAACCAACCCCAGTTTACCTGCCCCCAAGCAGAAACTGAGGCGGCCAACTTTTAGAAATGCAGTTTTGGTAATCCATTCAAGACAGGATATTTTGAAACTCCTTGCAGGAAAGTTTGACAGTTAACAAAGGCAGAATGGTAGGATTAGAAAGGAGCCCCTCACCCAAGAGCCAACACAGGACGAAAGCCATTAGCCACAAGAGGAATTGCCTAATACCCTTTCAGAACACAAGCCCCCTTGCACCACCCCCAGAATTGTCCTAACTTCAAAGACACGAAAACCTATAAAGATCTATCCACTCATTCAACCGTTTTGTCAGCTGTACCAGAACCACAAACCCTGGTGGTTCTGCTTCCTCATTAAACTTTCTTTTGCAATCAGCCTCCTTGTTGCTTCCAGCATTTTTCTCCCAGCTTGGAACTGAACTAGATGGATTTTCCTTCCAACAGTTAGATAAAGAAGATGGCTAAGGCTATTTACCATGGCCACAGAAATTTGGAAATCATGGGCATAATAAGCTACGTAGGTTTTATTTCAATTTAAGGAAAAAAATTCCTGACAGTAAGATCTGTGTAAAAGTAGAATAGTCTACCCATATAGTTTGTGGATTCTGTATATTTTAAGAAGAGGGTATAGACAACCACTTGCCCTGGATGACTTAACTAATTTTCCTGCCTTTGCAAAGAGTTAGACAAAATAAGAGAGCTGGTTTGGTGTAGTGGTTAAGGTGCTCCAAGAAACCTTAGAGACTGTGAGTTCTAGTCCTATCTTTGGCATGAAAGCTGACTGGGTAACTTTGGGCCAGTCAGTCTCTCTCAGCCTAATACAGTTGTTGCTGTGGGAAAATAGGAGGAGGAAAGAGTATTAGATATGCTTGTCACCTAGAGTTGGCCAAATATATATAAACAGCAGGATAAAAAAAATCATCATCATCTCCTCCTCCTCCTCCTCCTCCTCCTCCTCCTCCCGCTCGGCTCCTCCTCCTCCTCCTCCTCCTCCTCTTCCAGAGGTGGGATTCACATGAGTTCCCTACTGGTTTGCCCAGCTTTGCTCTCATGCGCGGCTTGCATGAATGCACGCGGCTTGAAATTGTGGCTAAATAGGATGGCACAGAGCCGGGCCCACCCACAGGTCGCTACTACCGGTTCGCCCGAACCGGTCCGAACTGGCTGAATACCACCTCTGTCCTCCTCCCTTCCTCCCTCCCTCCCTCCCTCCCTCCCTCCCTCCTTCCTCCCCTTAGGATAGATCCTGAAACAACCTGAGAGCAGGAATCATTCAGACAAGCTTTTCACATCAAGAACAAAAAATTTCCTACCAACTGATACTTGAATCCTATGAACTCCGTGGTCAGAGGAGCCATGTCAGAAATTAGCAGCTCCAATTTGTGGCCAAGATGACTCTCCAATGGTTCACCACATAAAAGCAGTAGTAACCTAAAGAGAACAACATGTTCACACCAGTGCCACAAACTGCACCCAGACCAGTTATAAATTAGAAGCAATCAACAAGAGTTCAGGACAAACCTACCGCAATGCACAAAAACTGTTTGGGTTTATTATTCTTTGAAGGCTCCAAAACAATCGGTATGTAACAGAGGTGGTATTCACTTACTTTCCCTACCGGTTCGCAAATGTGAGCGCGTGCGGCCTTCCTGCATGCGCTTTGCTCGTGCGCGCGGTTTGCATGCATGCACACGGCTTAAAAACATGCCTAAATAGGACGGCATAGTGCTGGGACAGGTGGGTGGCAGGTCGCCACTACCGGTTCGCCCGAACCGGCCCGAACCGGCTGAATACGACCTCTGGCTTGTCAGGCCCCATTATAGTCAGAGTCTTTGGCCTGCCATACTTTATGCTTTTTAAAAATGTATTCTTTGCTATGGGAATTTGGGAGGGGTCATTGCATGAGGGATGTATGCATGTAGCCATAACAAATTACTTCTAGATTGTCAAGGTAATCCTTTGTCCTGCACCTGCACGGAAGAAGGTGGAGTTCCAACCAAGCTACAAGAGGATGAAGCAATGAAGATTGGTTCATGTGATGAACTTGGGGGTGTGGGGACAAAGGCTTGAACTTTCAACTGGGTGGAGAAACCCTGAAGGCTTCAGATTCGGGATTTCTCCCAGCCGTGCTGACATGGCTCTGTTAATAAATTGGAATTTAGAGGAATGCTTTGCCTCGGACTCTGATTTAATTCCAGATGCTATTTGGAACCCTGACACCTCTGGTATATAATCAGGGCAATAAGATTGCAGGGAGGAGACAAACCTATCTCATCATTTCTGGCATTTGACTTGCAGAAAAGTAGATAAAGGAGAAATTTAAATCCTTGGCTGCCTTTAAAACTTGGCCATGTGTTCATCCTTGAAGGAGGAAGGGGGGTGGGAAATAATTCAGTTCATGGACCGCTGCATTTTCAGAGATCTCAAAAAAAATCTAAATTTCTGAGAAAGAGATTTTATCTGGACTTTGTTTATTTTGCTTCTCTTCCTGTCATTCACATATCAAGCCACAAATTGAGTATGGAATGTATGAAATGGGGGAAAAATAAATCAGACAATCACTTTCTTTTCTCTTCTTTTCTCTTTTCAAGTGGAAAGACAGTACAGGTAGTTTTCGACTTACGACCATAACTGAGCCCAACATTTCTGTTGTTAAGTGAAACATTTGCTAAATGAATTTTGCCCCGTTTTATGATCTTCCTTGCCATGGTTGTTAAGTGAATCACTGCAGTGGATAAGTTAGTAACATGGTTGTTCAGTGAATCTGGCTTCCCCATTGATTTGGTCAAGATCGCAAAAGGGGATCACGTGATCTCGGGATACTGCAACCGTCATAAATATGAATCAATTGCCAAGCGTCTGAATTTTTGATCCCGTGACCATCCAATACTGCACTGGTCGTAAGTGTGAAAAAACGGTGATAAATCACTTTTTTTTCAGTGCTGTTGTAACTTTGAATGATCACTAAATGAACTGTTGTAAGTCGAGGACTACCTGTATTCGGGTAGAGAAATAGGTAAAGGTAAAGTAATCCTTCTTTAAGGCTAGGATTGCATTCATTGTTTTCCTTTTAGTTTTTCCTTTTCCTTGTTATAAATTATGTAATACTTAGACCAAAACAGATATCTATCTGACTGTCTGTCCGTCCATCCATCTATCACCTATCTATCATCTATCTGTCCATCCATCCATCTATCTATCATCTATCATCTGTCAGTCAGTCAGTCTGTCTGTCTGTCCGTCCGTCCGTCCGTCCGTCCGTCCATCCATCAATCCATCCATCCATCCATCCATCCATCCATCCATTATCATCTATCATCTATCAATCAATCAATCAGTCAGTCAATCTGTCTGTCTGTCTGTCCGTCCGTCCATCCATCCATTTATGTTCTATCATCTATCAGTCAGTCAGTCAGTCAGTCTGTCTGTCCGTCCATCTATCATCTATCTATCATCTATCTATCTATCCAGCCAGCCAGCCAGCCATCCACCCACCTATCATCTATCTGTCTGTCTGTCTGTCCTTCCGTCCGTCCATCCATCATCTATCATCTATTTATCTATCAGTCTGTCTGTCTGTCTCTGTCTGTCTGTCCGTCCAGCCATCATCTATCATCCATCCATTCATCCATCCATCCATCCATCCGAAGTGGCGCAGTGGTTAGAGTGCAGCACTGCAGGCTACTTCAGCTGACTGCTAGCTGCAGTTCAGCGGTTCAAATCTCACCGGCTCAAGGTTGACTCAGCCTTCCATCCTTCTGAGGTGGGTAAAATGAGGACCCAGATTGTTGGGGGCAATATGCTAACTCTGTGAACCGCTTAGAGAGGGCTGTAGAGCACTATAAAGTGGTATATAAGTCTAAGTGCTATTGCTATTGCTATCCATCCACTATCCATCCAACAATCCATCCATCAACTATCCATCCAACAATCAATCCATCCATCCATCCATCCATCCACCCACTATCCATCCAGGGGTGGGTTCTGGATCCTTTTGCTGCTGGTTGGCTCAGGGTCATGCCGGGCGCATGCGCGCGCCCCCGCAGCAATCGAAAATTAGCTTCTGCGCATGCGCAGAAGCAAAATCCAAGATGGCGGCACCCACAGAGACACCGACAGAACTGGCTCCGTGACATCATCACCGATTTACTAACGGTTCTAAAGAACCAGCTAGAACCGGTAGAAACCCACCTCTGCTCCAGTCCCCTAATCATCTTTGTTGCTCTTCTCTGCACTCTTTCTAGAACTCTTTTTTACCCTGAGAGTGNCATCCATCTATCTATCTATCTATCTATCTATCTATCTATCTATCTATCTATCTATCTATCTATCTATCTATCTATCTATCATTTGATATGGTGAGCCTATAATGGAAAAGAATTTCATTCAGAAACAGAGCCATCAATCTATCCTCTCCTTTCTACGCCATGCCAAATATGATGCCTAGTCAGTAAGCTGAAGAAGTTTTTTTTTTAAATTGAATGGACTTTTAAAAGAAATCTCGGAAGCAAACCTGTAGGATAGGTTGATGTAGATCCGCCCCAGAGGTTGAAATTTAATCCAGAACATATTAAGATATTGTTGCATGCACCAAATGTAATTTGCTCTTGAAATGGTGGCCCATCCCATTATCAACCAGCTGGATTACGGTGTTAGCACAGCCTGAGTAATCTTCACACAGATCACATGGCTGATGAGATCTCACTAGGTAGTCAGAAGAACGCCACAGTTTCTAAGCCCTGCAATCAGGGCAATCAGAAGTGTGGGAATTGCTAAAATAATGCATTAATCTACAGACCTTTTGTTTCACATTTTTGTGCAAGTCTGAAAAACAACAGGCTGCTTTAATGAGCAGCTGAGAGGCTGATGTAAGATCTGAAGCATATGTTCAAAATCATTTTCAAAACATGCAGAATTTTAAAAATGTATATATGATATACATTAGTCACGCCAACTGTAAGTATGCACCAGTAATTCTTCCATTCTGATTTGGGGATTAAGAATTTTGCTTTTGAAAATCCTATAACTAATTTCTTCTGCCACCACCTCTCAAAAAAAAAAAAAAAAAAAAAAAAAAAAAAAAAAAAAAAAAAAAAAAAAAAAAAAAAAAAAAAAAAAAAAAAAAAAACCTCCCCTCATCCATAATTATGAAAATGTTCACCTTTTAAAAATGCCATTTTCACCTTTGCCTTTTCCAAATACGTTGATGGCCTGGCACTATTTGAGCAATTCGTGATTCTTTCTGCTTTCTTGATTTGTTTATCAGGGTGAAGCAAAGCAACTGGGGATCTTAGTGAATGACATCATGGCTTTATAGATTTATTTTTACAGGATAGAATACAGAACAATACAGTAGGAAAGGAACTTGGAGTCCTTCTAGTCCAACCCACTGCTCAAGCAAGAGACCCTATACCATTTCAGACCAATGGCTATCCAGTCTCTTCTTAAAAGCCTCCAATAATGGAGCACCCACAACTTCTGAAGGCAAGCCGTTCTACAGGTGAATTGTTCTCATTGTTAGGAAGTTTCTTCTTAGTTCCAGATTGCTTCTCTCCTTGATCATTTATTTAGTTATTGTTTTAATGCACATTTTCCCAATTTTTCAAACGTGAGCAAAAACAGTAATCAAACTCGGGTTCATCTTTCAAACCCTCATGTTTTTCAGTTCAAAAACTTGTAATAAATAAATTAAATGCTGCATAAAAGAAAGCATTGTATTAAAAAAACATTGCTGGATTGCAAGCAAAATGGAAATCTCAAAGAATTTTTCACTATAGATGAAGGGAAAGAAAGAGGGAGAGAGGGACAGAGGGAGGGAGGGGGGAAAGGAATGGAAAGGAATGGAATGGAATGGAATGGAATGGAATGGAATGGAATGGAATGGAATGGAAT
>QLTV01000991.1:200902-210916 GCA_003457575.1 Thermophis baileyi
ATAGGATAGGATAGAATAGAATAGAATAGAATAGAATAGAATAGAATAGAATAGAATAGAATAGAATAGAATAGAATAGAATAGAATAGAATAGAATAGAATAGAATTCTTTATTGGCCAAGTGTGATTAGACACACAAGGAATTTGTTTCTGGTGTGTAAGCTCTCAATGTACATACAACAATAGCGATAAGCAACAAAGTTATAGTCATAAGAAGATAAGAAGATAGGTAATAAGGAAGATGAGAATAATGAAGGTAACACTGCCTTTCTAGATAGTTTGACAGTGTTGTGGGAATTCGTTGTTTAGCAGAGTGATGGCATGGGGGAAAAACTGTCCTTGTGTCTAGTTGTTCTGACATGCAGTGCCCTATAGCGTCGTTTTGAGGGTAGAAGTTGAAACTGTTTATGTCCAGGATGCGAGGGGTCTGTAGATATTTTCACAGCCCTCTTGCTGGCTCGGGCAGTATACAGATCCTCAACAGAAGGCAGATTGGTAGCAATTGTTTTTTCTGAATAGAGTCCAGGTTGTTGTCGGTAGTGTAAAGAAGTCTAGAAACATTATCTAGAACTACTTATTACTGCAATCTAGGGCTTTTCTGGCATAAAATCAAAATATTACTTTCTCCAAAACTTTTATTTTCCTTATCCAGAGTTTCCTGGATAAATTAGTTGTTTAGCAGAGTGATGGCATGGGGGAAAAACTGTCCTTGTGTCTAGTTGTTCTGACATGCAGTGCCCTATAGCGTCGTTTTGAGGGTAGAAGTTGAAACTGTTTATGTCCAGGATGCGAGGGGTCTGTAGAAATTTTCACAGTCCTCTTTCTCACTCGTGCAGTATACAGGCCCTCAACGGATAGGTAGCAGTTGTTTTTTTCTGCAGTTCTAATTATCCATTGAAGTCTGTGTTTGTCTTGATTGGTTGCAGAGCCGAACCAGACAGTTATAGAGGTGCAGATGACTGACTCAATAATTCCTCTGTAGAACTGAATCAGCAGCTCTTTGGGCAGCCTGAGCTTTCTGAGTTGGCGCAGGAAGAACATTCTTTGTTGTGCTTTTTTGATGACATATTTTATGTTAGGTGTCCATTTTAAGTCTTGAGATATAATAGAACCTAGAAACTTGAAGGTCTCTACTGTTGCTACTGTGTTGTCTAGTATTATGAGTGATGGTAGTGTAGGAGGGCTTCTCCTAACATCTACTATCATTTCTACAATTTTAAGTGTGTTCAGTTCAAGGCTATTCTGGCCATACCACAAGGCTCCCTTTTGTATGCAGATTTGTCATTGTCTCGAATGAGACCAATCACTGTTGTATCATCTGCAAACTTCAGTACTTTAACAGAAGGATCCTTAAAGGCGCAGTCATTGGTATAGAGAGAAAGGAGTAATGGAGAGAGCACACAGCCCTGGGGTATTACATTAAATCAGTATTAAATTAAATTAAATCAAATCTATATTAAAATTGCCAAGTTTCTATGAGGGACAAAGTGCGGTGAGCTTTAACTGGCTGCTCTATGAGCATTTAATTCAATATGGTCTTATTTATTACACTCTATTTCCAGTCTCAGTGGGGACTCAGAACCTACAATTTATTTATTTATTTTATTTTATAAAATTTATATGCCGCCCAACTCCCGAAGGACTCTGGGCGGCTTACATCATAAAAAATAACTCTGTTTATCTCCCTCTCTCATCTCTCTCCCAGTCTCCCCCATTGCGGGCAGGCCATGGAGGGGGTATTGGGTTTCCCCCCTGCCCCACATCAAAGGAAAGCCAGCCGGGCTTCTCCTTCCCTCCTACCCTTCCCCCTGCTCCCTTCTCCCCACTCAATCCTACTTCGGGACAGAGAAGTGCGTGCTGAAAATGAGTGTTTGGGCGACATTGGAGCCTCCGGCACTCGCCTGCAACTCTCCGTGCTCCTCCAGGCCTGGCTTGCTGAGGGGGGGAGTAGCCCTGACGCCTCTGCTTCCCCCCTTCCACGGCCCCAGCCATCGCTGCCTGGGGAAGAAACAGGAAACAGAAAGCGGCACATTTCAAAGGCGGCGAACAGTGTTCCACTGTGAGAGCCAGGCCAGGCCTCTGCCGTCCAACTCGCCAATGGGGCTGCTTCTGCCAGGCCATCTACCCCCCCCAGCTGGGCTGTTGTGCTCGGTGGTTGGCGGGGGAGGGGACCGCTTCCCCACGCTGGCCCCTTCTTTCTCTTGGCCCCGCTGACAAGGGAGAATTAAGGCCAGGCTTGGGGGATGGCCCCCACCCTGCAAGATCTGCCCCCGCCATTCTCTCCCAGCCCCCTTTGCTGACGGCAACAGCAAATGTACCACAATGAAGGCGGAATGCTGTTGCCGTGCAAAGGCAAGTAGAGGGGTGCTTCGCTCCCACACAAAGGCTCCGGCCATGCTACTGCTGTGACAGGATGATGACTCTTTCATCCCTGTGCCACGACAGGGTGACAGGGAGCTGCAGCAGAGGGCCCAAAGAGCTGCATGTGGCTCCGGAGCCGCAGGTTGCAGACCCCTGATATATAGAGAGAAGAGAAGTGAAGAAAGCACACAGCCCTGGGGAACCCCTGTGCTAATTGTACAGATGATCTGTGCTATTAACATGGGAGGTGAGTTCTATAGTATTTTATAATATTTATAAGGGGACATAAACATACACACACACACACACAAACACACACATATAGGTTGAGAAACACTGGTATACTCTGTGTGTGTATATATAGATACACTCCCCCCCCACACAAATACGTACGTACGTACGTATGTTCTGTGGTCCGGGGATCTCTAGGAAAGCCACAATGTCATCACAGGGGGTCCGTGAAGGCTTGAAGAAATGTTGATTTAAATCTTGAGTTAAATCTTGGGGGTCCATGGCCACAAAAGGTATTTAAAGGGGGGGGGGTGGAAAATAAAAGTTTGAGAATCTGTGCAATATACGGTATATATACCATACATACATAAATACATACATACATACATACATACATACATACCAGAGGTGGGTTCCTACCGGTTTGGACTGGCTCTATAGAATCGGTAGTAACTTGGCGGCCTGGGTCGCTGGAACTGGCAGCAACCGAGGCCTGCCACGTCCCTGAGCCGGTTATCTCGGCGGCGCCATAGACGGCACCATCTTGTTTTTTGCTTCTGCGCATGCGCAGAAGGTTCTTTTTGTACTGTGCATGCGTGCGCATGCGAAGCGCATGCACCCACCCGTGTGACCCGCCCATGTGGTGCACAATGCATGTGCGCACGCGGAGCGCATCCCTGAGTGAACCGGCAGTAGGAAAATCCGGAACCCACCCGATACATACATACATACATACATACATACATACATACATACATACATACATACATGTGTTGTTGTTTTTTTTCTGTTAAATCACCTGGTATACCCAAATATGGCAGGGAGCATGCTGCTTCCTTTTGCCTTATATGTATATATAAAGTGGCATTATTAGCTAGTTTTAGAAAATACACTTTCCCCAAAAGGTTTCCACAATTTTGGCCACTACTGTAAATATAGCCATTGAATTACAATTGTCCTGTGCATAAAATAACCCAGTTATTCTAAGCTCAAATTTTGTGGTGTTCATAGCTTAAAGATATAAGGAAAAGGAAAGCACAGGAGTCAAAGGTGGGTTCCTCCCGGTTTGGACCGGTTCGCCCAAACCGGTAGGGACCTGCTGGTGATGTCCCAGTGATGTCATGGATCCGGTTCGGTCGGTGCCGGTCGCCATCTTTTTTTAAATTTATTTTTAATTTTTTTAATTTTATTTTTTTTAAAAAAAAATTTCCGGGTTTTGCTGAGTTTCTGGCACTGCGCATGCGTCGCCATCTTGTTTTTGGCTTTTTGTGGGGGCTTTTTGTGGGGATTTTTCAGCACTGTGCATGCGTGCTGCCCGCAAAGCGTGCACGCGGCCACACAACGCGGGAGGAAGCAAACCGGCAGCGAGGTAAGTTAGAACCCACCCCTGACAGGAGTGTACGTTTCTGTGGGCATATATGCACAGAGACACATATGGGGTTGGAGAGAGAGAGAGAGAGAGGAAGGGAGGGAGGGAGGGAGGGGGGAGAGAGAGAGCGAAAATATGAGAGGGGGAAGGAAGGGAGGAAGGAAGGAAGGTAGGTCTTTTTCATTTAGAAAAATATTAAAAAGAAAACCACCACCACCATCTACAACAGAAAAAAGCTGCAAAGCAACTTGAAAGGAGAAAACAATGAGCAGCCGAGGAAAATGAACTTCGACACGATCCTTCTCTCCCACCAAGCCAAAATTCGATCTTTGGCAGCGCCCGAGGGACACACAAAGGCTTTTTATGATTTGGTTTAGCTATTTGGGGCAGGGAGGAAGGGGGGGAAAAACCAGCATTCAGCTAAACCCCTCTGGCCTCCAAAAGCAAATCCTCAGAATTGGACGGCCGATTCTGAAAGGGGAATATATGAAAAGAGACAAATTGGGGGTGGGAGATAGAGAGAGAGGGGGGAAGGGGGGGGGGGGGGGAGGGGGGAGAGAGAGAGCTCTTACATTGGCAAAGAAAAAAATGGATCACTTTAATTCCATAAAATTCCATTAAAGAGGCCATCTATGTCAAAATTGAACATTCCTCTCTCAACAGAGGGGGAGGGATATGACATCATCTATCTCCAATCTACAACACAGTCCTTTCAACAGTTGCAAGAAGGCTCCACACCCATTTGCACCACTCAGGTGACCCTGAGGACACAGATAAACTTCCAAGTGGCCTCAACGACTCTATAAAAGGATGCAAATGACCAGCTGTCTGCAAGGAGTATAAATCCTTCCATTCCCCACCATCCAGTCGGAGCTGAAGAAGCTTCTTGGATGAGAAGTGAAACGTCTTCAAAGAAAAACCAGGAAGTCCAGTTGCCTCTTGAAAAAAAGCACCTTTGGGACAACCATGGATGACTGATGACTGAGAATCTCCATAGACATCTTTCATTCCATAGCGTGTTTATGTGCCTGTGCACACACACACAGACACACATATTCAGTCAGAGAGTACATTAAAGCATTCATTTCTTTCTCTTTTTAATTTTTTAATTAAATACACATATAACACAAACACATACAAAACAAACAAAACAGTGGGGGATCAATTCCCCATATTTACAATAAGCTTGCTTCGGTAAATATCCACATTTATATTATCCCTTATATATATATATTTACATATTGTAATTTACTTATTCTATATTTCTTTATTTCTTAATTCTTCTATAATAATTTACATTCAGCATTCATAATAATCATTCAAATATCAACAATCTCGTTTCTTACCCCTATCTATACACTTCTTTACTTTTTCTTTCTCTCCTCCAACCATTCATATAGTTTATTCCATACTAAGTAATATTCGGACTCTTCTTTTTCTTTTATTTCCTTTGTTAATTTATCCATCTCAGCATATTCCAAAATTTTTCTTATAATATCCTCATCTTTTGGTATACCCTCATTTTTCCAGTATTGTGCGCAAATTATTCTTGCCATGGTTATGATATGTATAATCCCTTATAATATCCTCATCTTTTGGTATACCCTCATTTTTCCAGTATTGTGCGTAAATTATTCTTGCCGCCGTTATGATATGTATAATCAAATATTGTATTTCCTTTTTGTATTTTTTATCTATTATGCCCATTAAAAATAATTCAGGTTTCCAATCTATATCTTCTTTCATTATCTCTTTTAACCATAATCTAATTTTATTCCAATATTTTTTTGCATTTACACAGGTCCACCATAAATGTATGTTCCACATCCCTTTTTGCACTTCCAATGTATATTACCTTCTCCTCACTAAATGCATATTTCCTTTCAGTTCCACCAGAAATAAATGGATATTTTATTATGTGACCTTAGCCATTTGTCCCAAAGGATATTATTATGCTGCTGGACGGTTACTGTCCATTTCTTGCTTAGGCAGATTGCACGCTCACAATCCAGCAGGGCGAGAAGTCATTGAGAAGCATTTTGCAACATGAAAATGCATTTTTCAGCATAGCACTAGCAATATAGCAATAGCACTTAGACTTATATACCGCTTCATAGTGCTTTACAGCCCTCTCTAAGCAGTTTACAGAGTCAGCCTCTTGCCCTCAACAATCTGGGTCCTCATTTTACCCACCTCGGAAGGATGGAAGGCGCAGTCAACCTTGAGCTGGTGAGATTTGAACTGCTGAACTGCAGCTAGCAGTCAGCTGAAGTAGCCTGCAGTGCTGCACTCTAACCACTGCGCCACCTCGGCATATGTGCCTTTGTGTCCCAAGAAAAGCCCATCAGTGTATATTTCTGATTAAAACAAACGAAGTGAGAGAGCAACCCAAAGGAGACCTGGAATGAATCTTGGCTGGGAAGAAATTCAAGCTATGACACTGTGGTAAAAATAAAAATAAAAAAAATTGTAACACTTGGACTATTAAAACTGTTGAATTGTTCAGCTGTTGGAACGTTTGCTTATCCAGCTCAGGTTCAGGTATCAAAAGGCTGACACAGGTGGTCCTCGACTTATGACCTCTCAGTGGAGCCCAAAAATGTTTGTTCCTGAACGAGACAGATGCCAATCGAGTTTTGCCCCATTTTACGACCTTTCTTGCCCCATTTTACGACCTGTCTTGCCCCAGTGGTTAAGTGAATCACTGGAGTTCTTAGGTTAGTGACACGATACTTAAGTGGCTCTGGCTTCCCCATTGACTTTGCTTGCCAGAAGGTCGCAAATGGGGAACTACGTGACCCCAGGACACTGCGACTGTCATAAATATGAGTCAGTTGCCAAGCATCTGAATTTGGATCTATGTGACCATGGGGATGCTGCAATGGTCGTAAGTGTGAAAAACGATCATAAGTCCCTTCTTTCGGTGCCGTTGTAACTTTGAACTAAATGAACTGTTGTTAAGTCGAGGAGTACCTGTATAAGCGATAGAGTTTACTTTGATAAGGCTCTTAAATTATGTAAAGCTAAAATAAGCAACCTGGAATTAAGAAGAAACTTCCTAACAGTGAGGACAATGAACGAGTGGAACAGCTTTGCCTTCAGAAATCGTGGGCGCTCCATCACTGGAGGTTTTTAAGAAGAAACTAGACAGCCATTTATCTGAAATAGTATAGGTTTTTCTGCTTGAGCAGGAAGCTGGACTAGAAGACCTCCAAGGTCCCTTCCAGCTCTATTCTATTCTATTCTATTCTATTCTATTCTATTCTATTCTATTCTATTCTATTCTATTCTATTCTATTCTATTCTATTCTATTCTATTCTATTCTATTCTATTCTACCATACCCTACCCTACCCTACCCTACCCGACCCTACCCTACCCTATCCCTTTGAACATAGACTGGAGTCCCAGTAAAGTAGAAATGCAGGACAAGTAACAATCAGTATTGAATGTTGTAAGCAGCCCATAGTCAACTTGCAGTGAGACAGGTGACAAACAAATTAAATTGATTAATTAAATAAATAACTAAAATTAATTCCTTCATCCTCTCCTGTGAATCCAAGGAACTTGATAAAATGTTACCCGTCCATTGATTACATAACTTCCTCAACAGAATCTATATTTCATTCAAAGACTGTGCTTCACCAAGGTGCAAACTATGTGGCTATCAGATCTCAGATATGAATCTCCACTATTTTATTTTTCTTGGCTATTGTCCTTGCAAGACAAAAGGTTCTTTTCTGAGGCTGTCAGCTGAGCCACTTTTCAAAATTTTGAAAAGAAGAACTCAATAGTAGTAACTGTGAGAGGGATCTTGGAGTCCTAGTGGACAATCATTTAAATATGAGCCAGCAGTGTGCTGCAGCTGCCAAAAAAAACAACACAGTTCTAGGCTGCATAAACAGAGGGATAGAATCAAGATCATGTGAAGTGTTAATACCACTTTATAATGCCTTGGTAAGGCCACACTTGGAATACTGCATCCAGTTTTGGTCGCCACGATGTAAAAAAGATGTGGAGACTCTAGAAAGAGTGCAGATGATTAGGGGACTGGAGGCTAAAACAGATGAAGAATGGTTGCAAGGATTTGGTATGTCTAATTTAATGAGAAGAAGAGCTAGGGCTAACATGATAGCAGTGTTCAATATTTGAGGGGCTGCCACAAAGAAGAGGGGGTCAACCTATTCTCCAAAGCACCTGAAGGCAGAACAAGAAGCAATGGATGGAAACTAATCAAGGAGAGAACCAACGTAGAACTAAGAAGAAATTTCCTGACAGTTAGAACAATTAATCAGCGGAACAACTTGCCTCCAGAAGTTGTGAATGCTCCAACACTGGAAGTTTTTAAGAAGAGCTTGGACAACCACTTGTCTGAAATGGTATAGGGCTTCCTGCCTGAGCTGGGGGTTGGACTCGAAGACCCCCAAGGTCCTTCCAACTGTGTTTATTCTATTCTATTCTATTCTATTCTATTCTATTCTATTCTATTCTATTCTATTCTATTCTATTCTATTCTATTCTATTCTATTCTATTCTATTCTATTTTCCCTACCTTTGTATTCCTGCCACTTAAAACTATGCTAACCCTTATCAGCTCCGCATTCATCATTGTGGCTTCACTCTTCACTCTTGAGCAAAATGAAGGTATAGTAAACAGCTAGGAGTTTAAGCCTGGCGCAAACATAGAAAGAAGCACAAGCTTGTTTGAGGTTCTGTGGGTGAGGACCTCATTGGGTCGCTGAGGTTTACCAAATCCAAATTTAAGATGGTAGCTCCCCTGAAAATCTCATAAGCAAAACCATCAGCTTCCGTGTACATCCGAGCTAACTTTAACAGAAGTGATCTAGAAGAGTAATAATAATGTGATTATTATAGTAATCTCAAAAAATGTCATTTAGCAAGCCAGAGAGACAGAAAGAGAGAAAAAGGGGGGAAATAATTTGTTCCCAAAGAACTCATATATGTCCATCAAAGAATGTAGCTACCATCGTCTCAGATTAGAAAACAAATGATAAGCACTTTTACAGCACTTCTGGGCTTGTTATGTCAATTAACCTATTCATAAGTTATTCTGAGTGGATTCATTTTTATAATCAGCAGAGGTTTTTTTCTTGGGTTGTTGCATTAAAAAAAAAAAGAATTCAAGCACTCAGTCAAATGAGGCCCAATATATCCCTAGAGAGTTGATTCCTTTTGTTTCAAAGTTAATTATGTTTTAAAATGTATGTGTAGGTGTGTACCTATGCATGCACACAATATTTCAAAGTTATTATGACAGGGTAATCAAATGGCTTTCTTCATTCTTGAGTATTCTTGCTCCATATTTCTTTCCTCTTTCTTGAGTATTCTTGCTCCATATTTCTTTCCTCTTTCTTATTCTTGCTCCATGTTTCTTTCCCCATTCTTGAGTATTCTTGCTCCATGTTTCTTTTCTCATTCTTGAGTATTCTTGCTCCATGTTTCTTTCCTCAGTCTTGAGTATTCTTGCTCCGTGTTTCTTGGCAAAATGCAATGGTTTCTTCTAAACATTATAAATGGACAGCCTTTTACCTACCAATCTAAAAAGCCAATTAACTAGTCAAGAACATCTATCTATATCCCATCAGCAGTCAGGTAGATAATGATCAAAGTAGAGAAATTTAAGTTAGCTTACAATCCATGGTTTCCTCTGAGCAGTGTTTAAAATGAAAATCGCCAGGGTTTAGCAGTTTAATCTAAGGCCGTGGTTCCAAAACTTTTTCAGTCCACCGCCCCCTTGGTGCTACAAACTCATCCTCAGTGCCCCCCCACCCCCTTCAGGTGGGTGTGGCTTGGTGGTCAGGTGACCGGGTGGGCGTGGTCAACTTGTAAAATGTGGTGAAACTCACTTAACAACGTTCTTGCTTAGCAACCAAAATGTTGGGCTCAATTGTGGTCATAAGTTTTCTTCCTTTCTTCCTTCCTTCTTTCCTTTCCTTTCCTGTCCTTTCCTTTCCTGTCCTTTCCTTTCCTGTCCTTTCCTTTCCTTTCCTTTACTTTCCTTTCCTTTCCTTTGCTTTCCTTTCCTTGCCTTAA
>QLTV01000991.1:218560-232029 GCA_003457575.1 Thermophis baileyi
GTGCTGTGCTCCTTTTTGCACGTTTCACCACCTGCAAAGTTGCACATTGCACGTGCCACCCCCTATGGTGGAGATTTCAACCCCCACCACAGGCCGCTCCCATATTCCAGAGCTGTGGTAGTCACAGGACTGGCCCTTTGGTCATCCCGGAGCAACTCCTTCGAAAAGGAAAAGGAAAAGGAAAAGGAAAAGGAAAAGGAAAGGGGAAAAAAGAAAAGGAAACAAAAAAGGAAAGAGAAGTGAAGTGAAAAGAGAAGAAAAGGAAAAAGGAAAAGAAAAAAGAAAGGGCAAGGGAAGGAAAAGGTAAAAGAGGGAAGGGGAAGGGAAGGAAAAAGAAAAAAAAAGAAAGGGAAAGGGAAGGAAAAAGAAAGAAAAGAAAGAAAGGGAAAGGGAGCCCAGCTAGAATATGCTGTTTCCTCTGATGACTCAATACTGCAGATGTGAGCATTACCTTCTCAATCTACACAAGAGAAACGGTTATTTGAATGCTGCACCATGAAGACGGCCTCCTTCAGAATCCATTGTGAAAGAAAATTAGGCAGCTGCAGTTTTTGATCAAGGTGCCTGAGGTTACCCCCTTGACATGAATGATGATTACTTTTAAACAGGGCTTGTTTCGGTTGTTATTGCTAATGTATTAATACCATACAGAGGCAACTTGAAGAGTTAGCAAACGTGTTTCAAAAGACATAGCAATAAAATAGATTTCTGACATAACCCCAAATTCTAAACTATAGCATCATGAATAGATTCTAATACACCATTAATAATGTATAATATTGCAGGACACTATAGGATGCAATATAATATTATGCTATACTATGCACACTATTATAAGGAAGGGATGTATCCAGCTGAAGTTTTAAAATCTCTGTTCAGCCTATTGTCTAATCTTGCTAGTTTAACAGGGGAAGAAAACTGTTTATGTATTATCTCTGTAAGTCATAACCTATTTTCAATGTCATTGTGCGACTGGGAAGATTTTCAGATTTAAAAGTCATTTCCACTCTTTCACAAATTCCTCTTGGGTTACTAAAATGACTATCCAGTGGAAATCCAGTGGCTTTTGGAACTGAGAGTTCGTAGTTGCTGAACCGTTGAACACTAATGAATTTCTTAATGTTAATAATCACGTCGGCAGTGTTCGTTACCTTTAAAAAATAAAAGGCAATATGGCATTATGAGTATCCGTTGCTACACAGTATGATTGGGAAGACAACTGTTCTTGTCTTCCTCAAGATCTCTTGAAGAGCATAATGCTTGGCTAGGTAGTCCCTCAACTACTTTAGAAGGACCTCTACATTTATTAAGAGTCCCTTCTTTGGACATGGCCTTTTAAATTCAGTAAAAGAGAATATGAAGAGTATAGTAGTTGATGTTCTGACCTAGGCTTCCTTAGAAAGCATGAAGCAGAGTCTTAGTCCCGGAAAAACCTCTTTTATTTACACGACTGTGAATTCCTTTCATTCTCAGTCCACAAGGCTTGGCAAACAGTCTTTCAGAGGAATATTTATCAACACAAACCTTATCTCACTTGGAACGCTGCCAGAGAGCTAGTTTCCAAATGCAGGGCAAGGCAAAACTTGGCACAGAGTCTATTAGAGTCACAAACAGAACTTTTCATTCTTGAAACGACCGAAGGAACTAATTGTTTCCTGCAAAAGCCCATGCCCCGTTTGCTCCTCTTTTATGTCCTATGGGAGGGGCCAATCATCTCCAAGGTGTGGCTCTACTCCCAAGTCAACCCTGCTTTCTTAGTTGTTCTTGTCTTCTGGCAGCTCTGCGCATGCGCACACTGGGAACAGGCTCCAGCTGTTCCTCTGCCTCGCTGATGTCTGATGTTGCAGCGGCCCCCTCTCTGCCTCCGACGCAGAGCCCTCGTCCAAGCCTTTTCCAGACTCCAGGACTGGCCCATGTTCCTCCCCAACCTCCTCACTGTCCAAATCTGCTGCCAGCTCTGCTGGTGGGCCACAACAGTTGAATGTAGATATAAGTGAGGTTGTTGACTGCACCTGAGTCTTGGGCAGAGATTATTAGGGCTTATTAGAATTAGGCATATACTTCGCTCATAGAATCCTAATGTTGGAAAGGTTTATTGTGGCCAATCACCTCTTTAGTATATGGATCCAAATTAAAGCATCCTAGAGAGGGAGTCATCTGGTCTCCACCTGACTACATCCCAGTGAAGGGGAACCCTTCGCTTCCCTTACTTCCCTTAGGTTCTGCTATTTAATTTTATTTCATTCCATTAGGAAAATTCCCCTTAACATTCAACTAGAATATCTGTCATTTGAATTCGCTAGTTCATCCGCTGCTCTGGAGCAATGAAAAACAAATATGTCAAATATTTGAAGAATAACGCAACTTTCCCAACTTAATGTTCACAAGGCAGGCAGGCAGGCAGGCAGGCAGATAGAGATATAGATCAAATTGAACTCCTGGCAGTCAGCAGAATTAGCCTGCAATGCTGCATTCTAACCACTGTGCACCATGGAGGGAGGGAAGGAAGGAAGGAAGGAAGGAAGGAAGGAAGGAAGGAAGGAAGGAAGGAAGGAAGGAAGGAAGGAAGGAAGAGCAATCGCACTTATATACCGCTTCACAGTGCTTTTAGCCCTCTCTCTATAAATGGCTTATAGAGTCAGCATCTTGCCCCCAACAATCTGGGTCCTCATTTTACCGACCTCGGAAGGATGGAAAACTGAGTCAACCTTGAGTCGGTGAGAATTGAACTGTCGATCTGCTGGCAGTCAGCAGTCAGCAGAATTAGCCTGCAGTACTGCATTCTAACCACTGTGCCAGCACGGCTCTCTCTCTCTCTCTCTCTCTCTCTCTCTCTCTCTCTCTCTCTCTCTCTCTTTTTCTCTCTCTTTCTCTTTCTCTTCCCTTCTCTTTCTTTCTCTCTCTCTCTTTCTCTTTCACCCTTGGGGTATCTCTGTTCCTGCCAGCTGGTAATAGATTCGGGTATTATCTTGTTTGATATGTCTCTGTGTTATGCTATACTTTTAAATCTATTTGCTTGAGCTAATAATAAAGCTTAAAATCGCTTTATTCATTGGTGTGCTTTATTATTTCTGGATCCATAAGGACCTGATTAGTGTCTGGACACCTGTTTAGTGCCCTAACAGTTGGCAAAACACCTTTCCAGGGAATTAGTTTCACTATCAAATAAAAACCTATACCATCAAACAAAGAGCATCTTATAATTTTTGAAAGCTGGCATGAAAAATTATTGCAAGGTTTTGAAAGTCTTTGTCTGTTAGCATTTGTTTCTCATTGTGGAGCTGCAGAAGAGAGAAAACCGATTGTGATCCTACTGTGTGGTTCAGCAATCAATCAATCAATCAATCAATCAGAAAACTGATTGATCCCACTATCTGGTTCAGCAATCGATCAATCGGTTCAGCAATCACCAATATTTGCAGCCTGGCATGATGCAATTCCTCATAACTACTCACAACTAAATTGTCATGGTAACAGGAAGGATTGGAGAAATTTAAAGAAGATTAAGATCAGAGGTGGTATTCAGCCGGTTCGGACCGGTTCGGGTGAACCGGTAGCGGCGACTGCGGGTGGGCCCGGCCCACCCGCCCACCTGCCCGGACGTAATGCTGTCCTATTTAGCCACGTTTTCAAGGCCGGGCGCATGTGCGGAATGCACACATGTGAGTAAAGTGCATGTGCGGGAGGCCGGGCGCATGCGCGGAGGTGGCGTGTGGGAGTGAAGCTAGTGCATATGTGCACGCGCTCACATTTGCGAACCAGTAGGGAAGGTAAGTGAATACCACCTCTGGTTAAGATGTTTGCATAACAAACAGAATGAATGCATACTGTAAGTAAAGTAAAATCTTCAGAGCAAAATAAGAATAGAGCAACAGGCACGAAAAGCTCTCTCCAAAATCTAGCGTTTTTAATTGTAAAGAGGCAGTTGGAATATTAGTGTTGAAAATTCCTAACTCACTGAAAATTTCTAGTTTGGTTATCCCAACTTTATTCATTTGGGGCAGCATTTTTCTGGAAAAAAGCCAACCAATAGTGTTTTTATGGACTGTTACCAATGCATTTTGTTTACTTTAGTGGAAACATCCTAAAAAAATTCTAAGTGACAGTGCATGGAATAAGGCAGAGGTGGGTTCCTGCCGGTTCGGACCGGTTCTTTAGAACCGGTAGCATGAATTTCCCCCTGCTCGCCGAACCAGCAGCAATGGCTGGCTGGACATGCCCCTGAACCGGCTCGCTCGGCGGTGCCATAGGCAGCGCCATCTTGTTTTTTGCTTCTGCGCACATGCAGAAGCTGTTTTTTTGCTTCTGCGCATGCGCAGAAGCTGGGTTTTAGCACTGTGCATGCGCACACGCGGGGCACATGAGGAAGCAAACCGGCAGCGAGGTAAGCCAGAACCTACCCCTGGAATAAGGGTATAGTATAATCCACACATTAATAATTAACTGGTTATAAAGAGTAGGTCAGTAAGGTGAATATAAAGTTTACTAGGGAAGAATAATAATAATAATAATAATAATAATAATAATAATAATAATAATAATAATAATAATAATAATAATAATAATAATAATAATAATAATAATAATAATAATAACAACAACAACAACAACAACAACAACAACAACAACAACAACAACAATGCTTTGTTAAAAACTGAAGAGGCTTAGTTTATCTAGAATAAGAAATCATGATAGCAATGATTGAGAAGGCCCATTTCAAAGTATGACCTGCAGCTTCCAAATTGATATATAGACCAGAATACAATTTGCATTACACAGAATATAAAATAACAGAGTAGGAAGGGACCTTAGAGGTCTTCTAGTCCAACCCTCTGCTCAGACAGGAAACGCTATACCATTTCAGACAAATCCAATCTCTTCTTAAAAACTTCCAGTGTTGGAGCATTCACAACTTCTGGAGGCAAGTTGTTCCACTGATTAATTGTTCTGTCAGGAAATTTCTCCTTAGTTCTAGGTTGCTTCTCTCCTTGATTAGTTTCCACCCATTGCTTCTTATCCTGCCTTCTGGTGTTTTGGTGACCTCCTCTTCTTTGTGGCAGCCCATTAGATGTTGAAATACTGCTATCATGTCACCCCCTACTGCTTCTTTTTATTAAACTAGAAATACCCTATTCCAGCAACCATTCTTTATATGTTTTGGCCTTCAGTCCCCTAACCATCTTTGTTGCTCTTCTCTGCACTCTTTCCAGAGTCTCAACATCTTTTTTCACATCGTGGCGACCAAAGTTGGATACAGTATTCCAAGTGTGGTCTTACCAAAGCATTATAAAGTGGTATTAACACTTCGCATTAGAATATATATTTCTCCTGGTACCCCAAGGGTTATTTAAAGGTTTTTAGCTAGAATTGGAAAGTTGAAGCACCTGGGAAATGAATTTGCTATTTTGCAGGATGAAACTAGAGGGAGGGAAATGTTATTATTAAAAGTGGTACATGATTACATACTATCTCTCACACAGAAAAGTGATGAGTTCTTTATGTAGCATTGAACATTTTCTCTTTCTTAACTTAATTTCTGTTGGGATATTGCTGAAATGGGATATTTTATTAAGAACTTCTGAATGGGATACCATCAAGAACAGGAGGAGGAAGGTGAGGGATGTAAGATTTTTGAAAGGTAATTTCCATACAATTTTGTAAGTGAAAATACTTTTTTAGTATTTTGAATGCTCCAACACTGGAAGTTTTTAAGATGATGTTGGATAACCATTTGTCTGAAGTGGTGTAGGGTTTCCTGCCTAAGCAGGGGGTTGTACTAGAAGACCTCCAAGGTCCCTTCCAACTCTGTTATTCTATTCTATTCTAGTTTTACATTGTTTCATACTGTGCCTATAAATGTCTAGAAATTTGGTGAATATTCTATAGACAGACGATCAGCATAATTATTTGCCTAGCTACCATAGTCCAAACCAAATTTAGTTTTAGAGAAGATGTTCATTGCACTTTCAAGCCCTTTTCAAGCATTATTAGATTTGGAGCCCTTCACTTACAAGTTTTGCAGGACAAATGACTTTGTGCATATAACTTATAATGCACAGTCCTAGTTTAAATTGGAAGTATAGGCATATTTAACTCATACACACAACTTTTTTTTAAATCATCCTGTACACAAAGTCATTGAACCTGTAACTCAGTAGCATCCAATTCTAGAAGAGTGATATCAGTACATGCAAGTGAGTTCTCCAGGTTTAATAATTCTTAAGAACAGAATAACAAAGTTAGAACCTTGGAGGTCTTCTAGCCCAACCCCTGCAGGAAACTCTATACCATTCCAGATGAAAAGTTGTCCAATGTCTTATTAAAAAACCTCCAGTGTTGGAGCACCCACATCTGGCAAGTCGTTCCACTGATTAATTGTTCTAACTGTCAGGAAATTTCTACTTGCTTCTAAGGTTGGTTCTCTCCTTGATAGGTTTCCAACCATTGCTTCTTGTTCTGCCTTTGGAGAATAGGTTCACCCTCTTCTTTGTGGCAGCCTCTTAGATATTGGAACATTGCTATTATGTCTCACCTAGTCCTTCTTTTCATTAAACTAGACCTACCCACTTCCTGCAACTGTTCTTTACATGTTTTAGCCTCTACTTCCCTAATCAACTTTGTTACTTTTCTCTGCACTCTTTCTAGAATCTCAACATCTTTTTTATATTATGGCAACCAAAACTGGATGGAGTATTCCAAGTGTGGTCTTTCCACTCCTCGGAACTATAATATTGGGCAACCAAAGCAAAGCATTTGTCCAAACCAAGAATTTGGCAGATCCTTTCATCTGGTTTTGGGCATAGATGAGATTTCAGGATAAATCTACTCCATAGTTAAACTTCAGTTATGACTCATTCATTCATTTTGAATAAATCAAAATTAAAATTTAACTGTGGAGTAGATTTCTCATCAAATCCCATCTATGGGATATCTTCTGAAGGAATTAGACCAGGGGTGAAATCCAGCAGGTTCTGACAGGTTCTGGAGAATCGGTAGCGGAAATTTTGAGTAGTTCGGAGAACCGGTAGTGGAAATTTTGAGTAGTTTGGAGAACCGGCAAATACCACCTCTGGCTGGCCCCAGAGTGGGGTGGGAATGAAGATTTTGCAATACCCTTCCCCCAGGAGTGGGGAGGGAATGGGGATTTTGCAGTATTCTTCCCCCAGGAGTGGGGAGGGAATGGGGATTTTGCAGTATCCTTCCCCCAGGAGTGGGGAGGGAATGGGGATTTTGCAATATCCTTCCCCCAGGAGTGGGGAGGGAATGGAGATTTTGCAGTATCCTTCCCCTGCCACGCCCACCAAGCCACACCCACAGAACCGGTACTAAAAAAAATTGGATTTCACCACTGAATTAGACCCTGTCTTTTTTTCAAAGGTTTCAGCTAGGTTACGTTATTAAGATGGATACTAATAAGCATACTTGCCATAGTAAAAGTTGGTTATGTGGATATTTCTTTACCTTTCTTAATTGGAATGAATCTTTAAAGATGGGAATAAAGACTTTAAGGAATTTTAAAACTATTGCACTTGAATTCACTGATGTATTGCGTAAGAAATCCTATAGAACAAGTTTCAGTTCAAACAGATCAAAGTTTTTTTTGTTTTATTAAACCGTCTTAGGAAACCAAATTTATTAAAAGCAAACAAACAAAATCCTAGCTTTACTTGGGTGCTTATGAAATGATCCATTTTGACAGCTTCAGAACAGGACTTTCTCTTTGCCAATAAAATAAGGATAGCAGGAGCAAAAAGGTGAAGAGAAGTAATATAAAAATCATTAATGGTATGAAATAGCTTCCATAATAATAATAGACTAAGGAGAATAGCACACAAAACTGTAGATTTCAGGATTGCAAAAAAAAAAAAAAAAATCTCTGGGGAAAACACACCCACTCAGAGCCAGAAAGAAAAAAAAAAAAAAAATCTCTGGGGAAAACACACCTTCTCAGTGCTTGAAAGGGTTGTATCAGGAAAAGACAGATCTGTGACAGGACAGCTGAAGACATTGGTACACATCTATTCTTCAAAGCACCAGAAGGCAGGACAAGAAGCAACATATGGAAACTAATCAAGGAGAGATCCAACCTAGAGCTAAGGAGAGATTTCCTGACAGTGAGAACAATCAACAAGTGGAACGTCTTGCCTCCAGAAGTTGTGGGTGCTCCAACACTGGAGATTTTAAAGAAGAGATTGGACAGCCATTTGTCCAGAATGGCATAAGGTCTCCTGCCTGAGCAGGGGGTTGGACTAGAAGACCTCCCAGGTCCCTTCCAATTCTGTTATTTTCTACACTGTTGCCAAATATATCAATCTGTCAGTGCCCATGTAGTCAGTAGAAGATGACCTTTTATTTAAAAGAGATTTCACCTTTTGGATTCTTTGTGATGTTACCTAGCCTGGGAATCAAACATCTGGAAAATCACCCAGCCAAGAGAAAATCAAGAACCTCAATCTTAAATTTATTCACTACTTTTGGAGATTTTCAGTTTCAATTCATTGATCCCCCAAAACTGAACCATAATCCATTTGCTATGGTTAATTAAAGATGACATGTTTGAGACAGGATACCCCCAACTCAAGCTGCCTTCTGTTCTAACCCCTCCTTCCTCCTTCCCCCTCGTCTTTCCTATTTTACACTGAAGAATCATGAATTCAATTTGGGTGGCCACTGGACAGGATGAAAAAGTAAAGGGAAGAAAGATAGTCAAGCATAGTTGGTCCTAGAATTTCCTTTTCTAGTAGATGAAATAGATTTTCAGGGGAGACATGATAGCAGTGTTCCAATATTTGAGGGGCTGCCAAAGAGAGGAAGGGGTCAAGCTATTTTCCAAGGCCCCCCGAAGGCCAGACAAGGAATAATGGATGGAAACGGATCAAGGAGAGATTCAACCTGGAAATAAGGAGAAATTTTCTGACAGTGAGAACAATCAACCCATGGAACAGAAGTTGCCTTCAGAAGTTGTGGGAGCTTCATCACTGGAGGCTTTCAAGAAGAGACTGGACTGCCCTCTGTCAGAAATGATATAGGGTCTCCTGCTTGGGTTGGACTAGATGACCTACAAGGTCCCTTCCAACTCTGTTAATCTGTTAATGAGAAGATTCTTCTTTCAGCCCAACAGAGGGTGGGATCCACTTCAGGACAATGCAGGATCCTGATTCTGCTAACAGACAGATTCTTTCACTTTCCATCTATGCAAATAAACCTCTCTTGAAACCCACAAAGAAGCTCTTAAAAAAAAAATCCCTTCTAACATTCAAATTGGTTGGCTGAATTAACTAGTAAGCACTACTGGGAAAACAACATTAAGCAACAAAGGTGAAGAGCATTAAACTGAAGAGTTGGCTTTCTAGGAGAGCACTGAAAACTAATTATAAGAATTCCCCAAGGCTTTGATGCTCTATGTGCCATTTTCAGAAGGAACTTTCAAGAGGTACTTTCCCTTCTTTCCTGTATATTTCTTTTTTTGTGCCTCCTCCAATATTTTTCTTTAAATTTTATTTCAAAAGTTTAATTAAAAAAATACTTTAGTGTGATTACATAGCTTGGTTGTTACTTATTACTAGGCAGGAATTAAATTTGCACTTCTGTGCCAAAGCAACCCATCCACCAGCAACTCCAATCATTAATTAAACTAAGGTCTTAGTTAAGATTATTATTGCCCACAAGCAAAGTCAATGGAGGAAGTCAGTTTTGCTTAACAACCATGGCAAAAAAGCTAATAAAAGGTCGTAAAATTAAATGTGACTCACTCAACAACTGCCTTGCTTAACGATGGGAATCTTGGTCTCAATTGTGGTGGTAACTTGTGGAGCAATATCTAAATATGCATAAAAAGGAAGCTACCAATGACAACTAAATGATTATCAAGTGTCAGCTGAAATCCGATTACGATTTCAGGACAGTTACTCCTAAATAAAATTCCTTAAGAGTTCAACTTGGCCCTGCACCATGGACACATTTAGAAATAACGCTAATTTAAAGTTTAAGAGGAATATGTATTTAGACCTCCCAAATGGCAGATCATGATCTAGGTCAGGGGTGTCAAACTCGATTACATTGAGGGCCACATCAGGGTTGTGTTTTACCTCGGGGGGCATGACTGGGGTGGGAATGGCCAGGGTGGGCATGGCCAGATCGACATCACCTGTGTCAGGGGCACCTGTGGTTTGGGCAGGGGTGGGGTCTAACTTACCTCGTTGCCGGTTCGCTTCCTCCCACGTCGCGTGGCCGCGCCTTGTGGGAAAAAAAGCCGTAAACAAGATGGTGACGCATGCGCAGTGCCGAAAACTCGGCTTCTGCGCCTGCGCAGAAGAAAAAAACCTGGAAAAAGATTATTTATTTTTTTAAAAAAAATCCAAATAAAGATGGCGGCACCCACGGACCGGCACTGACAGAACCGGTTCCGTGACGTCACCATGACATCACCAGCAGGTCGCTACCGGTTCGGGTGAACTGGTCCGAACCAATAGGAACCCACCTCTGGGTTGGGGGCACCCGGGCTCCGTTTTCAGCTGCGATGGCCTCTTGCAGCCCTTTGTCAGTGAAAACGGAGCTCTGGAGGGCTGCACACTGTTTTTATCTACTGTAGGTTGTCCTTGCTCTAAGTCCACCAATTTAATCTCATAAATCCAGTCCAAGATCAAACATCAAAAAGCAAAGCTCCCTGAGAAACAGCATCTAAAAAACTAAATAAGAAAGGAAGTTCAAAAAGAAAAGAAAAAAAGCTAAATGGAATGCCAAGAATTGTTTGTAGGAAGGAGTTTGATGAGCTGGGCCAGGCTAGATCTAATTGATCTAGCAATTATCTTGTTGGGCTACCACATATGGGCTGCAAAAATATCCAAATGACCACCATCAAAGGACTAGGGCAGTGATGGCGAACCTTTTTCTTCTTGCGTGCCAAAAATGGGAGTGTGCGCGCATGCTAGCGTGCGTGTGTGCCATCACACAACCCCCCCACGTGTGCCACACTGTGCATGTACGCATCCCCGCGCATGCTCCCCCCCCATTGGGCCGTTTTTCACCCTCAGGCTTCCCTGAAGCCTCCGGAGTGTGAAAATTGGCCCAACGGGCAAACTGGAAGTTCGGAAAAATGGACTTCCGGTTTGCCCATTGGGCCATTTTTTGCACTCCGGAGGCTTCAGGGAAGCCTCCTGAAGCCTCCGGAGGGCGAAAATGGCCTTCCCCAAGGCCGAAAATCAGCTGGCCAGTGCGCGCATGTGCACTGGAGCTGACATAGGGCAACGCCTCACGTGCCTTCAGATATGGCTCTGCGTGCCACCTGTGGCACGCGTGCCATAGGTTCACCATCATGGGACTAGGGGTTTCCATAACTTGATTTATCACTTTGTTGTTTTTATCTTATGATTTATTTTAGGATTTAGGATTTAGGATTTATCACTTTATTGTTTGTACGTACACTCATAGCTTATATTTATATGTACACTGTATGTTTGTAGTTTGTATGTACACTGAGAGCTTATGTACTGGAGACAAATTCCTTGTGTGTCCAACCACACTTGGCCAATAAAGAATTCTATTCTATTCTATTCTATTCTATTCTATTCTATTCTATTCTATTCTATTCTATTCTATTCTATTCTATTCTATTCTATTCTATTCCATTCCATTCCATTCCATTCCATTCCATTCCATTCCATTCCATTCCATTCCAATCCAATTCATTCTACTCCATTCTCTCTCTCTCTTTCTCTCTCTCCTCTCTCTTCTCTCCTCTCTCTCTCTTTCCCCCCCTCTCTATTCTATTCTATTCTATTCTATTCTATTCTATTCCATTCCATTCCATTCCATTCCATTCCATTCCATTCCATTCCATTCCATTCTAATTCTATTCCTCATTCCTCATTCCTCATTCCTCTGTTCCGTTCTGTTCCTCTTCCTCTTCCTCTTCCTCTTCCTCTTCCTCTTCCTCTTCCTTTTCCTCTTCCTCTTCCTCTTCCTATTCTTATTCCATTTTCTATTCTATTCCATTCCCAATTCTTCTGGTTCCCTGCTCTCACACCCACTTAAAAAAACAACAACCAAAAAACCTCTACCTGCCAAAATTTATGTCAACTCAATTGGCCACTGAGTATAATCACCGTTTTAGCTTTAAGCTAATAAAATTCTAATGACTTTATCTGCCATTATCCTTTGTAGCTTGGCAAAAGTTCAGGAATGCTAAAATGTCTACCAGGCTTTCCTTTCCTATTACACCACGGTTTTCCTAAGTTAGACATTCTACTGCTCAGAATTCGTTTATATCCATTTAACAATATAGGCTGATGCTGAAAACTGAATGGCTATAGTACCAGCTCTGGGCCATAAAACCAGCCATTTCATCAGATGATTAACACGAGCTGGTCTTAAAAGCTATCAAATTAGGACTTGTGGTGTTTGAAATGCTTCACATGTATTCACTTGGGTAACCTTACAGCTGTCACGTAACTGCACTATAAGGAAAATCAAAGTTGAACTTTTGCATAGGGCAGGGGGATCCACATTCCTCCCTCAACTATGAAAACCAACTAGGTGATTTGGGGGTCGTTGTCCTCTCTGAAAACATCTCTTCTGATATAAATGGTTTGTGTGAAGGACTTTGGAAGACAAAGAGCAAAAAGATGCAGTCAAGAGAATGGCCAAATAAAAGGCAACTTAGCCCACAGCAGAAAAGTGGACAGGGCAAGTGACTAAAAAAGGACCCGCCCTCAGTTCTCAGGCTGTGAAAGGGATGGGTGGGAAAACACATTTTCAGACTTGCAAGCGTGGGAAAACTTGCAAGATGGATGGGAAAACACATTTTCAGACTTGCAGACATGAAATAAAGCAGAATTAATCATCTACCCATCTACCCATGTTTCCTGTCTGGTCTACCTCACAAGGCCGACATCCCTATAGAATTATAGTTGGGAAGAAAACAAATTGAACTGCAGAAGGGAAAACAGGACATACAATCCCTTTCACTATATGTAAATTATGCTCGTCGATCCCGGTGTTGGGAGCAGGATGGTGTGCAAATGCCTTCCTCTATGGAAAATTCCTTGCAGAAAATCTCTGAAATGCCACAGCCATTTTTAAGAAGTCAAATTGCATTCAGGACCTTAGTTTAAGACCAATTTAGGTTCTTAAATGTGGCTTATCTATTATTTTAATGTGACCTATCTTTTCTGTGCTCACTTGAATAGAATCCATTAATGAAACTACTAAAAGTGAGAAACCTAGGACTGATTTAGAATCTAGCTCTAACCATAGTTACTTGAAATAAGTTCCAGTCCACGGGATATTTTAAAACATGTGTGAGGTGGTCTTTGGTGCCCTCTGCGCTTGGTTGTTTTCTCGCAGACATTTCATTACCCAAACTAGGTAACATCATCTGTGCTAGAAAGGAGGGAGGTTTGCAGAGAGGAGAAGAAGGAGGAGGAGGAGGAGGAGGAGGAGGAGGAGGAGGAGGAGGAGGAGGACGGGGA
>QLTV01000991.1:258525-285602 GCA_003457575.1 Thermophis baileyi
GACGTGTGTGTGTGTGTGTGTGTGTGTGTGTGTGTGAGAGAGAGAGAGAGAGAGAGAGAGAGAGAGAGAGGGAGGGAAGGAGAGAGGGAGAGTGAGAGGGAGGGAGGGAGGGAGAAAATATTAAAATGTGTATATGACATTGCACTGCAAATATAGTACCTTGCATCTGATATTGAGACATTAGTTAGAAAAGAAAAGGCCATCATTTTCCTGTTGTCTCGATTTGTGCCATGTTTAAAAACTATTTTTCATTATATAATTTTCACCTGCACTCTCTCTCTCTGTCTCTCCCTCCCTCCCTCCCTCTCTCTCTCTCCCCCTCCCCCCCCTCTGTCTCTGCATGCATGTGATAAAAGCTAGCACCAGGTTGACAATAGCAATGTCTTCTATTCGGTTTGGAAGAGCTATTTCAAGAAAACCCAGGAATAGAGATACAGGAACTGTTTGCAAGACATTAAAGGTGCGAAGTCTGTTTCTGGGACTATGAAGAAACCTTGCTGGGCCCTAGTAAACAGCATCTGTTATTCTGAAATAAATCCTTTTCATGACCACCCCAAGTCATATTAGGTCCCAGCTAAGTGGTAATACTTATTATTCTTTGAAAAGAAAGGAAGGAAGGCTGTATATCAAAACTTGGTTGAGTTTTTCACAGTAATCTACAGCTTTCTCTGTCCTTCCTTGATTCTTTAGAAATATAGGCAGGAAGGAAAAGAAAATTTATATGCTGCTCAACTGGCTGTCCAGAGTAACTCTAGACAGCTTAGGTATAATAAAAAACAGATATGAAATAATATATACGTATAGGTAGTGCTCGGCTTACGACCACAATTGAGCAACAAAATTTCTGTTCCTGAGACAGTTGTTAAATGAAAAATGCTCCATTTCTTGCCACAATTGGACAATCAATTATATATGAGCCAGCCGTGTGCTGTAGCTGCCAAAAAAGCCAACACAATTTTAGGCTGCATTAACAGAGGGATAGAATCAAATGGTATCAATACCATTTTATAATGCCTTGGTAAGGCCACACTTGGAATACGGCATCCAGTTTTGGTTGCCACAATGTAAAAAAGATGTTGAGACTCTAGAAAGAGTGCAGAGAAGAGCAACGAAGTTGATTAGGGGACTGGAGGCTAAAACATATGAAGAACGGTTGCAGGAACTGGGTATGCCTAATTTAATGAAAAGAAGGACTAGGGGAGACATGATAGCAGTCTTCCAATATCTCAGGGGCTGCCACAAAGAAGAGGGAGTCAAGCTATTCTCCAAAGCAGGACAAGAAGCAATGGATGGAAAATCAAAGATAGAAGCAACCCAGAACTAAGGAGAAATTTCCTGACAGTGAGAACAATTAATGAATGGAACAACTTGCCTCCAGAAGTTGTGAATGGTCCAACACTGGGAGTTTTTAAGAAGAGATTGGATAACCATTTGTATGAAGTGGTATAGGGCTTCCTGCCTAAGCAGGGGGTTGGACTAGAAGACCTCCAAGGTGCCTTCCAACTCTGTTATTCTATTCTATTCTATTCTATTCTATTCTATTCTATTCTACTCTACTCTACTCTACTCTACTCTACTCTACTCTACTCTACTCTACTCTACTCTACTCTACTCTACTCCACTCCACTCCACTCCACTCCACTCCACTCCACTCCACTCCACTCCACTCCACTCCATTCTATCCTTTGAAAGACTTTGGACAACGATTTGCTCAGGATGAAATAAGGACACCTGGCCTGGGCAGAAGGTTGGACTAGAAGACTCCAAGATCTCTTCCAGACCTAAGATTCTAAGTCTTCCAATGTCACCCATAGAAGCCCCATGCCCATAGTAGCCTTAATTCAAGATGTTCCTGATTTTAGTTTACCTTAGCTCTTACAATGCCCAACAGATTCCATTCTTCTTTAAGCACAGAGAAAGCACCAGTCTTTTCTCTCAAGAAAATGACATTGACAATCATGAGGGGGGGAAAAGACTGGAGTTGGGTTATTAGTTATTATTGTGTGTTTTGTATAGGAGGTACACCGATGACAGAATATCTTGATTGGTCTTGGGTGCAATCAAAATGGATTTGGAATGAGAAATCCATTTTGATTTCTAGCCTAAATAGAAGACATACCTTAGACCAGCTATCTCTTATATTATTTATCCTGAGCAATTGTTGGAAACATTCTTCCTTCTTTAGGGAAATTTTTTTTTGGTAAAATGACTCATCCGCCATCCATTGCAATTTAACCATCAATAGCTCAGAGAAATTTAATAGACTACAGGGGTTCTAATATATTTCCACTGATTTCTGCTGCGGTGCCGTATTTTTGAAGGACACTCTGAGATTAAAAATAATAATCAGGGCAACCTTAACTTTTATTTATACCATTGAAAGCTTTCAGTGGTAGAAGGCTGTTAAACATTGGATAGAGAAAAACAATCAAAAGCCTGCTGTCATTTGGACCATACAACTGCTGTGAGAAAGTTGAAGGTCAAGTAGGGTATATTAAGCTAATATCCAGGTACAAGTAAGGGAAGGGAAGACGTTTTTCTGTCACCACAAAAAAATCGAAAAAAAAAGAAAAGAAAAAAAAAGCTAGCAAGTGTAGATATTCCGCTATACAAAATAGAAATTCATAACTTCAGGACATGAAGATTCTCCATTCACAAAGCCTTCAGGAACTTCACATCCAGCCAAAACATTCATGCTGTGGTAAATTGCAAAGGTTGGACCTCTGCCTTTTTCAAAGTAACCTGAAATAACAGACCCAAGTAGGTATTTGCTAAGCACGTGTAAGACTGCAGAACAAAATACATAAAAATCTCAAGAACAGCTAAACCAGGGATGTCCAATTCAAGGCCCGCGGGCCAGATCTGGCCCATGGGATGCTTAGATCTGGCCCACAGAGCCACCCTGGAAACAATGAGGGACAGGCCCGTGGTGCCTCTGCCAGCGAAAATGGGCTCCCGAGCTCCGTTTCTGGCTGCAACGGCCTCCTGCAACCCTCTGCCAGCGAAAACGGAGCTCAGGCGAGCTCCATTTTCACTGGCAGAGGGTTGCAGGAGGCCGTCGCAGCCGGAAACGTAGCTCCGGAGCCTGTTTTTACTGGCAGAGCACTCGGGCTGCCACAGGTGCCCCCGACATGAGTGACATTGAGCAGGCCACGCCCACTCTGGTGACACCCACTCCAGCCCCCTGAGGTCAAACACAACCCTGATGCGGCCCTCAATGAAATCGAATTTGACACCCCTGAGCTAAACATATCTTCTGGATGTCCTCCTCCAACAGGGGAGACCTGAACGTTTAAGTCATTTTCTGCCAATACTCTTAATATTGTATGAAGACAAAAAATGTAATTATTCTTTCTCATTCTCTCTGTAACATCTGTGGGTGGAATAGTCTTCAGAGACTCTGGATAGTCATACAAGGGCAGATGTTGCTTAGGACAACCATGAAGACTTGATTCTTCACCAAGGTATTTGGTGAGGGGGAAGGAGATCTCTTCTTTTGCCTCCCTCCAGTCTGTTGATCTTGTCATCTTTTAGCCGCCCCGCTTTGTAATTCTTTTTTTTTGTGTGTAATTTCCTTCTTTTGATTGATGTGAGCCACCCATGGGCAGAGTACAAAAGGGATGGATGGGCAGATGGATGGACGGACGGACGGACAGACAGACAGACAGATAATCGAGGGATGGATGGATGATTAGATAATGGATGGGTGGATGGATGGATGGATAGATAGATAGATAGATAGGTAGATAGATAGATAGATAGATAGATGATAGATAGATATAATTGGATGGATGGATGGATGGATGGATGGATGGATGGATGGATGGATGGATGGATGGATGGATGGATGGATAGATAGATAGATAGATAGATAGATAGATAGATAGATAGATAGATAGATAGATAGATAGATAGATAGATAGATAGATAGATNTGGGTGGATGGATGGATGGTTGGGTGGGGGGGGGGTTGGTGGATGGATGGATGGGTGGATGGATGGATGGATGGATGGATGGATGGATGGATGGATGGATGGATAAATAGATAGATATAATTGGATGGATGAATGGATGGATGGATGGATGGATGGATAGATAGATAGAGAGAGAGAGAGAGAGAGGGAGAGACAGACAGACAGACAGACCACAAATGAAAGACTTTTCCCCCCAAATTTTTATTTATACATTTTTTCTTTAAAGTACACAAGTGCTTAATTAAACAGTGTATTGTCTGGATCAATTTACTCATACAATATAATAATAATAATTCTGGTGATAATAATACCGGTAATACTAATAACAGCTGTAGTAATAATACTGATGTTTACTTATGTACAGTCCAATTCTTACATCTTTTACTTATATATATATATCAATAACCTTTCATCTTTTAATTTCTACCTCTTTTATCTACCCATTGATAGAATAAATCCCATGTTGAAAAATATTCTGTTTCTTCCTTATCTTTTATTATTAATGTCAATCTATCCATCTCCGCACAAGCTAATATTTTTCTGATTATACTTTCATCTGTAGGTATATCCTCATTTTCCCAATATTGTGCAAATACAATTCTCGCATGAAAGACTTTACTAAGAGGTAGAACCTAGCTGGCAGGTTTGTGAGGGAGATGGATGCCCTCTTTTCCTTCAAGTTCCTTGACACTGTAACATTAAAATTGTGTTGAGCTGAACTTACAACCACAACTATACCAACAAAACCATTTGAAGTTTGTTGTGATGTATTGGATGCGTCCAACCTAAGGGTGTTTCCCACTTGCATCTCCTCATGGTAGAAACATATCCTGGCATTATCCTTTTTTTAAAAAAAAATTCCTATTGTGTCTCATTTCCATCCCATCAATAAGATAACCTATTCTTGTTTTCTCAACATTATCTACCTTCGGGAGAAATCTTAATTTATAAAGTATTCTTAGTTGGTAAAAGAGATTGCATATTTATTGGGCTTACAACTAGTGCAGGATCAGATGGATCTCCAGACTACAGGTATCTGCCTGCTAATTTGGAGAAAAAATAACCCCATCTAAAAATGGAATATGCATATTAACTTTGGAATATTCCTACAGTTACTTTGTGTTACTGAGATGGTTTCATTTCTAAGTATTTCTGAGTATCCCCTTTAAAGTATACTCACCCTCGTTATACATCCTAGTTTCTGAAAATAATCTATCCCCATATAAAAGCAAATATCATCATCTTTATTTAACGACCCCATAATCCCTTGAGGGGTGGAGTCTGGGCAACTGAATGGAGCTAGCAGAGTGTTTTAATGGCCGGAAGCCCTTCCTGTCCCCAATGCGGAGTTTTGTTCAGCAGATACATTCTCATTGTGCCCAGAGAGAGAAATAACTGCCTCTACCTAGGATCGAACTCACAGCCTCCTGATTGTGAGGTGCGAGCTCCACCTCTAGACCACTGCACCACTCCTATCCCCATATAAAAGCATTAAAGAACATTATTCAATGAACCAATAAGCATTTTCTAGACTGCTCAAATACAGACAACAAAGAAACTGCCCATCCATGCTGGGAGAGTACAACTTTCACACTGATGGCCCAATAACCCATAGTGACTTTTGAGGTCTCCTCCAGAGGCATTATTGTGGAGACAATTTTGCAGTATTTCCTGAGGTTCGATGACCATCAAATAACAAGGAAAGATATCTCGGAGAATTATATTTGAACTTTTGAGCCTCTTCTCTTTCATTATTTATAAATGGTTGCAATTTATATTATGCTCTGAAAGAGCTGGGTGTATCTTAATGATTTATTATGTGCCTAAGTACTAAACGAGAAAAGTAATGCTAAAAAATGTTTTTTTTATATATACTTCTACTATTATTAGCACCATTAAGAGGAGGGGAAAGACATAGACCGAAAGCTTGGAAATTAATAGTGTTAATTTTTAACATCAAAGCAATGCAATACTTTAAATAAATTAATCTAGGAAACAAAGAGACTATTGGGTCTTAGTGCTAAACGTTTAATCTTCTGGTTGGGATCAACTCTTAAAGTGACTTTCTATTAACAGTACAAAGTCCTTCAAAGGGGTTTCATGCTGAGTTATGTGCCTGTTAAAATCTGAAGTTGTTTGAAGTGACTTGGATAACACATTTTATTCATTAGGACCTAAACATGACATACTACTCCTAATTATTTTCTATCCATGTCATTTAACTTAGCACCTGCTTCTTGAAATTCTTCTAATTTTTTTTTTAATGGCCAGACAAACTAGAGGACTTTTTTAATCAAAAGTAAACTTTGCCCTGAATCTTTTTTTTCCTTCTGGCCCACTCATGACACTAGGAAAATTTTACACAGTTCAATTTCACTCTAGATAATATTATTGGTGACTTTCAGGAGAACTTTGAAATATTACAGAGGGAGGGAGGGAGGGAGGGAGGGAGGGAGGGAGGGAAGGAAGGAAGGAAGGAAGGAAGGAAGGAAGGAAGGAAGGAAGGAAGGAAGGAAGGAAGGAAGGAAGGAAGGAAGGAAGGAAGGAAGGAAGTCTTCCTTTCTTCTACGTTGGTGCAGTGGTTAGAATGCAGTATTGCAGGCAAACTCTGCCCACAGCCTGGAGTTCGATCCTGACCAATTCAAGGTTGACTCAGCCTTCCATCCTTCTGAGGTCGGTAAAATGAAGACCCAGATTGTTGGGGGTGGTATGTTGACAGTGTAAACTGCTTAGAGAGGTCTATAAAGCACTGTGAAGCAGTATATAAATCTAAAGGTTATTGCTTTCTAATCATGTTTTTCCCCCCAAAAATCCCAACTGAGCAATCAATATGCAAGTTAGATGTTTCCCATATAAATAATTTAGGGCACTACTTGGTTCATTTCCCCTCCCCCCCCCATGCTTTGTATTATTTCAAGATTATTTTCTTTTCCGACAACTTGGGAGAATTCGTGTTTAAGAGGAGGCTTACAATGCATAGAGGGATAACGCTCGCCCACAAATCCCAATTTTTCTCTAATAATTGATTGAATGGAATGGAGGCTCACTTAACAAGCTCCTGTGGGTTTTCTTGAAGACTGCCGGATGTAGGGGGAAAAAAACAATTCATTGTACTGGAAAATACAGCAGTATATCGTCCAGGAGCCTCTTCGTCACGTGCCAGATGGTGAGCCATAAATCCTTGATGCTCTTTTACATCAAATGCAAATTAGTCACTAAACTAAAATAAGAAGACATGATTAATCACCTTTGAGTCTACCTGGTGGAATTACAAGTCGTTGGATCTAATACTACTTACCGACAAATACTCTACAATAATTCTAGCATACAATTCATCACCTCGGATAGCCTTAATGTAATCCTTACGAACTAAAGAGAGGCAAAGACCATCTCCAAGGTATTCCGTGATTATCTGAGACAGATAAGAGCTGGGAGAATAGTGCCAATATGCATATGCCGAAATCGAATGCTAATTTTATTCATGATTTATGGCACTTCTGAGTTATGTGTGCTGGATGTCTTCCCCCCCCCCTTTTTTTTAAAAAAAAAATTTCTAAGCATGATTTTTATCTGAACGAATATGACTGTTCACCTAGCCATTCTTCTGAGGGGTTGAATTTTTTAGCGTATTTCCCCTTCACCAGTTTTGATACGGTGGCGTTTTATGGAGCGATGTTTTTAATTGAATTTCTGGTTCCTCATTCATAATATATAATCTTTTACAGCATTTTATGTGCACAGATTTGCACAGTAATTTACAGGAAGCTGTCATAAACTAGTGTGCTGTGAAATAAAGTGACACATACACATGCTTCTTGAATGTCACTAGATAGATAGATAGATAGATAGATAGATAGATAGATAGATAGATAGATAGATAGATAGATATAGCTATAGCTATAGCTATAGATAAAGATATAGATATAGATATACACACACACACACATACACACACACACACACACACACACACACACACACTGTATATCCATTTTAGGGCTTGCAAAATATACAAGGCCTTCTAGAGGAATAATTCATGGATAATTTGGCTTGGTCATCAGAAGGGCTGCATATGCGCGGGGGGGCGCACATGTAGGGGTCGCATGCACATGCGTGGCGGGCGCATGAGGTTTTTTGCGTGCATGCGCAGGGCGCGCATGCATGCATGGGTGGGGCGCATGCACAGGGGTCACACCTGTGCGGGGGCATGGGGAGCGTGGGGGGTCATGCACGCATGCACGGGGGCAGGGCGTGCAGGGGGGTTGCGTGTGTATTGCATTGCTTTCGGCACGCGACGACAAAAAGGTTAGCCATCACTGGTATAGGGCAGTGATGGTGAACCTTTTCGACACCGAGTGCCCAAACCGGAACGCGCGTGCATGTGCACCCGCCAGAGCGCCGGAAACCCGAAGACTAGCTGGCCGGCGCGCGCATGCCTGTTTTTTGGCCATTTTTTGGCCATTTTTCGGGCTGTTTTCAGGCCATTTTTCAGGCTGTTTTCAAGATGTTTTTGAATGTTTTTCAGGCTGTTTTCAGGCCATTTTTCAGGCCATTTCAGGCAGTTTTTCGGGCAGTTTTTCGGGCAGTTTTCAGGCCATTTTTTGGGCCGTTTTCAAGCTGTTTTCGGGCCGTTTTCCAGCCGTTTTGTAGGCCATTTTCAGTCTATTCTATTCTATTCTATTCTATTCTATTCTATTCTATTCTATTCTATTCTATTCTATTCTATTCTATTCTATTCTATTCTATTCTATTCTATTCTATTCTGCAAGGAGCTGGATTCTGTGGTCTAAATAGCCTGTTCCAGTTGCCTAATTTTGTGATTCGAAGCTCTTTCAGTTGGGTTGCTTCTTCTCGACGTAGAGTCCTTGATGTCCAGTTCTTTTCACTTCTATTTCCCACACTGTTTAACTGATGCTTATGGAAAACCTTCAGGAGGCTGAGACTTTCAACTCCTCCATATCAGAATATCAGAGTTGGAAGGAGCCTTGGAGGTTTTCTAGTACAACCTCCTGCTCAAGCAGGAGACCCTGTACCATTTCAGACAAATGGCTGTCTAGTCTCTTCTTAAAAACCTTCTAGTGATGGAGGAGTACCCACAACTTCTGAAAGCAGGTCATTCCACTGATTAATTGTTCTAATGGTCAGGAATGTTTTCCTTATTTTTAGGTTGGTTCTCTCTTTGATAGCTACCCCTATTTGCTTTTCTGTTTACTTTAAATAATCTAATGTCCTTGCCTGGTCCCTCCTCTCCTCCTCATAACCTTTCTCACAATATGGTTTTTTTTTTTAAAAAAAATAGCATGCATCTAAGTGCTGGGTGTGCTAATGTTTTATTGATTATTGGTGCACACCAAACTGACAGCTCTTCTCAATTATTTCACCAAACAAGGAAGGGCATCACCCTAGTGAACATTAATGGCATAGAATAAAATAACAGAGTTGGAAGGGACCTTGGAGATCTTCTAGTCCAGTGGTTCTCAACCTTCCTAATGCCGCGACCCACCCACGACCCCCACCCCAATGAGCAGGGATGAAATGCTCCTGGTTCGCTCGTACCTGTCGGTCACCGTAGAGCCGGTCACCAAGGTAGCGCGAGGCGCCGCCCACCCACCCGGATGCCACTATTTGGGTTCTTTTACCCTCTGCGCATGCGCAAAGCATTCTGCTCATGCGCAGAGGGTAAAAGAACCCAAATGGCGGCATCCGGGCGGGTGGGTGAAGTCTCCTGCTTCCGTCGCTACCAGCTGTCCAGCGACCCGCAGGCACGGCCGAATCGGGAGCATTTCACCCCTGCTGACAGTGGCACCGAGATGGTGGGCTAGCGCGCATGGCGACCCCTGTGAAAAGGTCGTTCAACCCCCAAAGGGGCCGCGACCCACAGGTTGAGAACCACTGTTCTAGTCCAACCCCCTGCTTAGCCAGGAAACCCTACACCACTTCAGACAAATGGTTATCCAATCTCTTCTTTAAAACTTCCAGTGTTGGAGCATTCACAATTTCTGGAGGCAAGTTGTTCCACTGATCAATTGTTCTAACTGTCAGGAAATTTCTCCTTAGTTCTAGGTTGCTTCTCTCCTTGATTAGTTTCCACCCATTGCTGGATATTGATAGTGTTATATATGGTCACATTTCCTGTAAGGTAAGTGCCTAAGGAAGAGAAAAGGAAAGCAGTTCCTGCTATTGATTAGTTGAAAATAATATTTCCCATAGTATTGACTTTAGCAATTCATCTCCCAGCAGGAATAAGTTTACATATTTACTGATTTGCACATTTACTTCAGAATTGACCAATTATCTTTTATCTTTTTTCTAAAATCTAATGTAAAAATAACAGATAGAGGGACATGTGCACGTATTAAAGCATTCACCCAACTACAGCCATTTCAAAGCCAAGCATAATGTTGTTAGGAAAACTGAGATTGATGATCAGAAATTTCAAAAGTCGGGTAATGGAAAAAAAATATTGTCATGGTAATCTTCTATCGTGAAACTACAATAGTCACCTCAGAGCAGACCTTTTCAATTTGGAATAATTGGTTTGGAATTCATTATGAAGAATTTTATGGGGAAGTGAATTTGCTTTGAATATAGAAAATATAAACAATTTTCAAAAAATTGGACCCTAGATCAGGGGTGGGTTCCTCCTGGTTCATACTGGGTCGCCCGAACCGGTAGCGAGGCGCTGGTGACATCATGCTGGCGTCGTGGACCCGCCTTGGTCAGTGCCGGTCTGTGGGCACCGGCATTTTTTTCTGGGAATTTTTGGCGGCTTTTTTTCGTTTTGGGCTGTTTGTGCTCTGCTGCTGCTTTGGAAAGGGCCCTCCCACCCGCCCCCAGGTGAAGGCTGTCCTTTATTCTTTGCCCGAAGCACAGCTGATCAGCTCCTCAGCTGTGTTTCGGGCAGATTATAGTCACTGAGCATGCGCGGACACAGAATTGCACCGGGGGAGCGCGCGCGCGCGTAACCCTAAGCCACGCCCACAGAGTGGTAGTGGAAATTTTTGGAACCCACCCCTGCCCTAGATGGAACAAAAAAAATAATAATTAAAAGAGAAGAATACGTAAACCTGATTAATGAAATGATGCAAAATATTATAACATTAGAAATACAGAAGGATGCTTTTAAAAAATAGAACCAGAAGTTTATATCAACAATGTGAATAGCAATGTTTGCTTCTATGGATAGCTATGTCCAAAAATTAATTTGGAAGAAACAGCAAAAGATACATACATACCTATAGACAGACAGACAGACATATGTGTGTGTCCCAAAGGTGCTTTTTCAGGAGGCAACTGGATTTTCTTGTTTTTTTCTTTTGAAGACGTTTCGCTTCTCATCAAAGAAACTTCTTCAGCTCTGACTGGATGTTGGGGAATGGAAGGATTTATATTCCTTGCAGACAGCTGGTTATTTGCATCCTTTTAGAGGGCCATTGAAGCACTTGGAGGTTTATCTGTGTCCTCAGGGTTACCTGAGTAGTGCAAATGGTTCCTGTAGTCTGCAATTTTTCTCTGGAAGTGTGTGTGTGTGTGCATTCAAAGGGTGTTCATCCCAAACTGTATAGCTAAACGTCTGTAGCGATTCTCAGTCATCCGGGTCATGGTTGTCTCAAAGGTGCTTTTTTCAGGAGGCAACTGGCCTTTCTTATTTTTTTCTGTTGATAGAAGAGATGGATTGATAAATAACATGCTACAAGAATGACATGGAAAAATATTTCATTGGACATCTGAAAAAATTGGTGGATACTTTAAAAATCAAAAGGGAATTACAAATAATAAACTTATAGAATGCCCTGAAGAATTATTTTGTCTAAATTTATTAAACAGGTTTGTTAAAGTTTGGATGAATCCTGTGAGAAGGGGTACAAAAAAAGAAGTGAAATATGAAATCAAATTTACAATTATTTGACTGGAACAAAGATAAGATTTTGGAATTTAAAGAAAAGAATTTAAATTGGTTTAAGATTAAAATATATAAGTTATTGTTTCTGATAAGGCTTAGTGGACTTTTGCTGATACTATGACTGAAATGGTGATGCTTCATAAATTTATTTATAAATAAGAGATGGGATATATGGGATGTAGATATCATTGGTCGCAAATTAAGAAGAGGTTAAAAGTTACCAAAATTGTTTATACTGGTAATAAAGGTCACTTCTTTACATGTTTCTGTTAATCTTATTGTATTCTTTCTTTTCTTTTTTTCTCCTTCTTTCTATTATTTCTATTATTATTTACACTTATTATTTTTCCCTTCTGCATTGTAATATTATCAATTTTAATTTCAATCATTAGCAGTCTTCCTTTGGAATCTACATAGATTTCTTTGGTTTTAATATCTTTTTTAGTATATATCACGACTCCTCTTTTTTTCTTATCTGCTAATGATGCATGAAGATCTCCTAATTTTTGGTATTCTAGATATTTTTGATCTTGCTTTTTAATATGTGTTTCTTGAAGGCATATGATATCTGTTTTTTATTTAACTAGCTTCGCAAATATTTTTTTCCTTTTCCCTGCATTGTTTAATCCTTTCACATTTATTGATATCAGTTTAGTTTCTATTTGCATTTCCTACCTCCTTGTAAGTTCTTAGTTTTTACTTGCTTTTACGGCTCTCTGTGTTCTAATTCCTTCTACCTGCTTAGGGGGTTCTTTAAGTTCTTTAGTGCTTCCTTTCCCTTCCTCTTCTTCAGTTTCCTGTCTTTCTTCTTGACTCATCGGTTCCAACTTCTCTCCACTGTCTGATTCTTCCTCCATCCTTATTAACTGATCATATGTCTCTTGAGCTATCTCTAAATTGTCCACCCTAATTCTCCTACCTTCCCAAGTTATTATCATCCCTTCCGGGATGATCCATCTAAATAGTATATTCTTTTTGTTTAATGCAGATGCTAAGAACCTATAATCTTTTCTTTGCTCCCTAACACGCCTCGGAACCTGTTTCAAAGTAATTATTTCTTTCCCCTTATACATTATTGGTTCTTCTCTTGTGATTCTATAGATGTTATCTCTAGTTTTTTTCCTAGTAAACCTGATGTGCACTTCCCTGGGTAGGTGATGGCATTTTGCGTAATTCGTTTGGACACAGTATACCTCATCTATTTCGTTTATCATTTCTTGCCTATCTTTCCGCAGTGTTTCCGCTAATATCTCTGCCATTAATTCTCCCAGGTAAGGAATTTGTCTTTGGTGCATATGCTCTCAGTGCCACTGTACAATTTTAAGAAATGTAAATATTGCTTTTTTAAAAAAAGCAAAAAACTTATCATTTCTCTGGATTCTTTGTCTTCTCTTTTTTGTTTAGAATATAAATATAAAAGCTATTTTAAGAATACAAGTATGTTTGCTGGATCAGACCCAACTCTACATAATAATGCATTCAGTTTTCAATCGTGGTAAGGTATGTTGAACGGAAAGCACCTGTACAAGATATGGCTGTAATAGAGATGTTATCCTTTGCATTCAACATCCAGAGGTACCTAGTCTCTAATCTAATATGGAAGCTGCTTTGCTGGCTTTATCAGGGAAACATGTTTAAATGGTTTCCAAACCTATTTAATCTTGCAGCTGTTACCATGGTCGTAGTGACAAATTTCTCTAACACACAAAAGAACAGCCTTGTTCGTGTAGCTCCTGAATCTACTGCTGGATTCTGAAATAAATCTGAATACAATTTTGTTTCTAGTCCTTTGACCTCTGCTGTTTTCAGAACAATTCTGCTGAGGTGCAGGAAGAAGAAGGAAGGGGGTGAATGGAATAATCTAATGTTTTTCATTTGGTTCCCTAGCTCTCTCTCTCTTTCTCTCTCTCTCTTTCTCCCTCTCTTTCTCTTTCTCTCTCTCTCTCTCTCTCTCTCTCTCTCTCTCTCTCTCTCTCTCTCTCTCTCTCTCTCTCTCTCTCTCTCTCTCTCTCTCTCTCTCTCCCTCCCTCCCTCCCTCCAGCAGGTTCTGACATGTTCTGGAGTTCTGGAGNTCGGAGAACTGGTAAATACCACCTCTGACTGGCCCCGCCCCCATCTATTCTCTGCCTCCCGAGTCCCAGCTGATCGGGAGGAACTGGGGATTTTGCAGTATCCTTCCCCTGCCATGCCCACCAAGCCACGCTCACCAAGCCACACCCACCAAGCCACCCCCACAGAACCGGTAGTAAAAAAATTGGATTTCACCACTGCCTCTCCCCCTCCCTCTCCCTCCCTCCCTTCCTCCCTCCATCTCTGTCTCTGTCTCTGTCTCTGTCTCTCTCTCTCTGTCTCTCTCTGTCTCTGTCTCTGTCTCTCTCTGTCTCTCTCTCTCTCTCTCTCTCTCTCTCCAACCTTTGACTATTCATAAGTTTGAAACCTAGTATTAGCATGGAACAGGAGAGGCAATAAGATATACCCATTTATTGCAGCATGAAAGAACCATAATTATCTATTTTTCATTACCAGGGAATGCATTGTTCACGAAATACTATTTACTTATTACTAGTTGGACAATCAGATTATCCCCCTTCCCAAATGGGGCTTAATGGGTTGAGAACAATGATCCTAGCAATTTCAGATAAATTACACTCTAGTCTTTTGCTGGGGCCCAGACATAAGACCGACACAAATATAAGTAACAGGCAACTTAGAGAGCTCTGTTCCAGTTTCATGGTCTCATTAGACAAGGGGTGTTGTGCTTGCAATTAACAGAATAACAGAGTTGGACGGGACCTTGTAGGTCATCTAGTCCAATCCCTCGCCCAAGCAGGAGACCCTACACCATTTCTAACAAATGATAGTCCAGTCTCTTCTTGAAAGCTCCCAGTGATGAAGCTCCCACAACTTCTGAAGGCAACTTCTGTTCCATGGGTTGATTGTTCTCACTGTCAGAAAGTTTCTCCTTATTTTCTAGGTTGAATCTCTCCTTGTTCAGTTTCCATCCATTGCTCCTTGTCTGGCCTTCGGGTGCTTTGGAAAATGGGTTGTCCCCCTCCTCACTGGACCTTGAAGCAGACCCAGAATCATGACACCATCATGCAAATTGCATAATTGGCATCATTTGCTCAGTGACACCACGATGCACATGACACCACATGCCTCTTAGGAAGCCCCATGTTCAGAGGGCTTTTGAAATTAAGGAAGAGTAGTTCATCTCTGCTCTAAAGTGATCTTTAAAAAGTCACTTCTCCAAAGGTGCCAGGACCACCACCTCCTCTTCCTCCTCCTCCTCCTCCTCCTCCTAACTCGCATCCAGAGCCATGTCCATGACATTAGTCTAGAGAAAAGAAGGACTAGGGAGGACATGATAGCTGTCAGCACTGGAGGCCATCTTTTTCTTTGGATCTTCAGGGCTGCCCCACTTAGTGCTGTGGGAAACTGGGAGGGGGGGTTGCATGGAGTGGTAGAGATATTTAGCCATAACAACATTCTTTTCCCTGGGAGCCAAGGACGTTCAGCCTGCACCTGGAGTGGCGTGTCTGGGAGGCATCTCCAGTTGGGACGATGGATTGATTGGACCATGTGATGGACATGTGGGTGCAGGGGAAGGGACTTTGACTTTCTTTTGGGGTGTGGAAAACCGGAAGCTTTCAGATTCAGGTTTTCCCAGATGTGCCAATATGACCTCTCTAATAAAATGGAACTTTGAGGAATTTATTTTTATTTATTTATTTATTTTGTCAGGCATGTATTAGATAACAGATATAAATATAAACATAATTATGAATACATGAAATGGATACGAATAAAAGGGAACATTAGGACAGGGACGGTAGGCACGCTGGTGCGCTTATGCACGCCCCTTAAAGACCTCTTAGGAATGGGGTGAGGTCGACAGTAGACAGTCTAAGGGTAAATTTTTGGGGGTACAGAGTCTGGTAGTGCATTCCAGGCATTAACAACTCTGTTACTGAAGTTGTATTTTCTGCAATCAAGTTTGGCGCAGTTTACCATAAGTTTGTATGTATTATGTGCTCGCGTATTGTTGTGGTTGAAGCTGAAGTAGTCATTGACAGGTAGGACATTGTAGCAGATAATTTTATGTACTACGCTTAGGTCGGACCGAAGACGGTGAAATTCTAAGCTGTCTAATCCCAAAATTTCAAGTCTGGTGGCATAAGGTATTCTGTTGCAAGCAGAGGAGTGGAGGACTCTTCTCGTGCAATATCTCTGGACTCGTTCAATTGTATTAATGTCCAATATGCAGTGCAGGTTCCAGACAGATGAGCTGTATTCAAGAATTGGTCTAGCAAAAGTTTTGTAATATGTAAAAAAAAAAGAAAAGAATTGCCTGCCTCAGAGTCTTACTTGCTTGGGGGTGTTACTTGGAACCCTGACAATAGCAGTGTTCCCGTACTTGAGGGGCTGCCACAAAAAGGAGGGGGTCAACCTATTCTCCAAAGCACCAAAAGGCAAGAGGAGAAGCAATGGATGGAAGCTAATCAAGGAGAGAAGCAACCTAGAAATAAGGATAAATTTCCTAACAATGAGAACAATCAACCAGTTTAATAGCTTGCCTTGAGAAGTTTTGAGTCCTTCACCACTTAAGTTTTTTAAGAAGAAACTGGACAGCCACTTGTCTGAAATGGTATAGGGTCTACTGCTTGAGCAGGGGGTTGGATTAGAAGACCTCCAAGATCCTTTCCAAGTCTATTATTCTGTAAAAGCAATTGACAAGAAAAACAGGCTCTTTTTTTTGCAGCTTGGTGAACTTTACTTTCAAAGTAGAGCGTGAAGTCCATTTTACAACCATGCCATTTGCATTCATCACATCAAACTGTTGATGTTACAGGGTAGAGCAGCATTAGTACTATGAAGTAGCTCTGAACTGAGCTTGTATATATTTTTTTCCCTCTTTCTTACCTTGCTCTATTTTTCCTTCTGGCTGCAGCCATTAGAAATAAACCCAGTGAAGTAAAACAATCATTCTTTTTAGATTTGGACATACACTGTGAGCATTTCTGAATAGCACCATGGGCACCTGGTAGTATATGCCACAGCACCGCAGCATTTCCGCTGAGCCATAGGGCATACAAAATTTCCAAATGTTAAAGCCGTCTGCATTGATGGCTTCCAATCCAAAATTAAGCAAGAGGTGGCAAAATATTTTGGCATCCAAGTCTGAAAGCTCTTTACATGGTATCATTAATTTTAATGCTATTTACTTCCAGATAGGGAATGGGGGAACAGTGAGGAGAAATCAATCCAACTGAACTTTAAATCAATTTGTGTTCATTTAATGAGAAGGTCATGGAACAATGGACTTGTCCTTCAAGGATTTCTATGATAAATTCAAATATAGCAATAGAGTTCATAATCTTGGCTTCCCACCCCCCGTCCCCTCTCCCTGGTTGTATTTTATCTGTGAGGGAAGCATTGTAAAGGTACATTCATCTAAATTCCATTAACACTTATAACCCAACCCTGAATAGGGTTATATAAAATTAAATTTCATTCATTTTCCTCCAACTGAGGGGGGAAAATGAATCATTTTTTTTCCATCTATGGGATGACAAACTCCAACATAAGAGCTCCTCCATCCATTTAGTTTAGTTGACTTTATTGTCATTGCACCTCATACAACAAAATTAAATGCCATCTTCAGTGTACATTATAACTATAAAAATAAAAACACAAACACACATCCTTCACATTCTATACAATTGAATTGAAAATCCCTGATATTGCATTGATATTGCACTATACAGTAGAATTCAATATAGTTACTGCCCTGGGATAGAAGCTGTTTTTCAGCCTATTTGTCCTTGTTTTTATTGTCCTGTACCGTATGCCAGATGGTAATAGTTTAAAAAAAAAAAAAAGGGTGCCCAGGATGAGATGGATCTTTAAGAATGTTTTGAACTTTCTTAAGGCAGCGGGAGCTATAAAGCTCTTCCAAAGAGGGGAGAGGGCAACCAATGATCCTCTGGGCAATGAAGTTAACCCTCTGGAGCACTGTCCTATCTGCCACTCTGCAATTGGCAAACCATAGACACAGGGATAGGTTCTAACTTACCTCGCTGCCGGTTCGCTTCCTCCCGCGCCGCATGGCCGCTTCGCGCGCGCGCATGCACAGTGCTGAAAATTCGCAAGAACCGGATCCGTGACATCACCAGCGGTTTGCTACCTGTTCTATAGAATTGGTGCCAACCGGGAGGAACCCACCTCTGCATACACAGGTACAGTAAGTTAAAATACTCTCTATGGTGCAGCAGTAGAAGATCACCAGCAGTTTTTCATTCAGTTGTTGTTTCCTGAGAAGTCTCAGGTAGTATAATCTCTGCTGGGCCCTTTTGACCAGTGCTGCAATGTGAGTGCCCCAGGTCAGGTCCTCTTTTTTGATAACACCCAGAAACTTAAAACTGGCCACTTGCTCTACTCGGTCTCCATTGATAAGCAAGGGCTGGATGTCTGATGTTCCTTCTATAGTCCACTATAAGCTCCTTGGTCTTATTGGTGTTAAGGAACAAATTATTGTCTCCACACCACAAAAGCAACCGGCCCACCTCATCTCAATAGGCAGACTCATCTCCCCCGGAGATGAGTCCCACCACTGTTGTATCATCTGCAAATTTAGTAATAGTATTACTAGCGTGAGTGGGAATGCAGTCATGCACATAAAGAGTATAGAGTATCCATACAAAGCAGAGGAAGAAATGACTATCTTCCTCATGGCTGCAATTATTTTTGAGATAAGACAGAACTAGGATGGCATATTGAGCATTGTCTCCACTGCCAAGTCCTGTCGAAGCTGGTCTGGAAATATCCCAAAGGTGCTTTTTCAGGAGACAACTGGACTTTCCTGCTTTTTCTTTGAAGACATTTCACTTCTCATCCAAGAAGCGAAATGTCTTTAAAGAAAAAAAAAAAAAGAAAGTCCAGTTTCTCCTGAAAAAGCACCTTTGGGACAACCATGACCTGGATGACTGAGAATCTCTACAGACTTTTGGTCTGGAAATAGTTAATTATGGAGGGGCTGCTGTCAATCATGGGAAAATCAGGTAGAGAGCCGAGGTGGCGCAGTGGTTAGAGTGCAGCACTGCAGGCTACTTCAGCTGACTGCTAGCTGCAGTTCGGCGGTTCAAATCTCATCGGCTCAAGGTTGACTCAGCCTTCCATCCTTCTGAGGTGGGTAAAATGAGGACCCAGATTGTTGGGGGCAATAGGCTGACTTTGTGAACCGCTTAGAGAGGGCTGTAAAGCACTATGAAGCGGTATATAAGTCTAAGTGCTATTGCTATTGCTATTGCTAGTCCGGGCAGTTCAAATGAATATAAAAGTTTATTGTTAGCTTAAGCTCTCTACAAGATCTGAACTACAAGTAAAGCAAATGGAATTCAAGACGGGTTGGACTTAGATCTCTTGTGACACGAAGGGACTCGAGACTGCTGACACATTTGACCCCTCCTTCGGTTTCAGCCTGATTATTTCCTACAGCTAAACTCCTGCTTCAGTGGAAGATTTTCCCATTGATGAATGACGCATCCTATGAATGACGATGATGGCAATGGTAATGAAGATGTTGATGAGGCTGCATCAACAGAGGGACAGAATCAAGATCATGTGAAGTGGTAGTGCCGCTTTATACTGCACTGGTAAAACCACACTTGGAATACTGCATCCAATTCTGGTCAACACGACACAAGAAAGATGAAGAGACTCTAGACAGAGTACAGGGAAGGTCAACAAAAATGTTTAGGAGACTGGAGGCTTAAGCATATGACAAGCAATTGTGTGAGTTCAGGAAAGAATTAGATTATACCAACTTAAAAGATAAATGGGAAACTAGTCTTTGCTCATTACTGAACACATTAAGGTGAGGTAGGAGAGCCAGTATGGTGAAGTTGTTAAGGTGCTGGGTGAAAATAGAAACCCAGGTGCTAGACCTCCTTTAGAAAACGTAGGGGTGACATGATAGTAGTGTTCCAATATCTTGGGGGTTGTCACAAAGAAGCTATTCTCCAAAGCACCTGAAGGCAGGACAAGAAGCAATGGATGGAAACTAATCAAGGAGAGAAGCAACCTAGAACTAAAAAGAAATTTCCTGATAATTAATCAATGGGATGGCTTGCCTTCAGAAGTTGTGGGTGCCCCATCACTGGAAGTTCTTAAGAAGAGACTGGACAACCATTGGTCTGAAATGGTTTCCTGCCTGAGCAGGGGATTGGACTAGAAGACCTCCAAGGTCATTTCCAACTTTGTTATTCTGCTCTGTTCTGTTTAGTCACAGAAGTCAGCTGGGTAACTTTGGCCAGTCACTCCCTCTCAGTTCAAATCAGCATTAAGCTCTGCAACACTGTGGATGAACAATATCTCCTGGTTGCATCAATCATCGTTAGCCTCACTACCAGAACACTACCAAAACAACAGGACCCCACCAGAGGTGGTAATCATTTACCTTCCCTACTGGTTTGGAAATGTAAGTGCGTGCTTGCACACGCTTCGCTAGCATGTGCCCCGTCCGTGCATGTGTGCGACCTTCCATGCATGTGCTTTGCACATGTGTGCGGCTTGCATGCATGCGCACGGCTTCAAAACATGCAGAAATAGGATGACATAGAGCCGGGGCGGGTGGGCGGGGGCGGGCCCACCCGCAGATCGCCAGTACCGGTTCGTCCGAACCGGTCCAAACCAGCAGAATACCACCTTTGGACCCCGCAAACAAGTGGCACTGCTTAGAACAGCAGCATTACAGCAGGGTCTCTGTGAATTTGTTGGATTTCTTTCTCAAAGATTCCCATAGCCTTGCTTTACTGTTAAGACTGAAACATCCATCTGTTCCTCCTTTCTCATATTGTAAACGAAGAGCTGCAGGAACTGGGTTTGTCTAGTCTAAAAGAGAAGGACTAGAGGTGACATGATAACAGTCTTCCAATGTCTGAGGGGCTGTCAGAGAGAAGGGGGGATCGACCTATTCTACAAAGCATTTGAACACAGGACAAGAAGTAAAAAGAGGTTCAATCTGAAATAAGGATACATTTCCCATCAGTGAGAACAATTAATCAGTGGAACAACTTGCCTCCAGGAGTTGTGGGTGCTCCATCACTGGAGCTTTTCAGGAAGAGATTGGACAACCTTTGTCCAGAATAGTAGAGGGTCCCCTGCTTGAGTTTATTTTCCAAAGCACCAGAAGAGGCAAGACAAGAAACAATGGATGGAAACTAATCAAGGAGAGAAGCAACCTGGAATTAAGGAGAAGCTTCCTAACAGTCACAACAATTAACCAGTGGAACAGCTTTGCCTTCAGAAGTTCTAGGGACTTCATCACTGGAGGTTTTTAAGAAAAGACTGGACAGCCACCTATCTGAAAAAGTATAAGGTCTCCTGCCTGAGCAGGGGGTTGGACTAGAAGACCTCCAAGGTCCCTTCCAGCTCTATTCTGATTGACCTCCAAGGTCTCTTTCAATTCTGTCATTCTGTCATTCTTCCCCACTTTCAAAAAAAAAATGTCATTCACTGGGATATGTCTACTGCAAATTTCAAGTAGGTTATTATACTTTAAGTACTGGTCTTTGAGATGAACATAAAAGTTGTAGTTCAGTTGCTTCTTCTGTCTCTCTGGCAGAGAGTATCAGAAATAGTTGGGTCTATTATGGAATATTTTCCCCAAAATATTCATGTCAAGGAACTAGACTGGAACAATTTAGGATGGGATTGTTTAAGTAGGTCAGCTCTGATACAGATGCTTTTCTTTACCAAAGGAATAGAAAGAGAATAATTGCAAGCTAACTCCAATGCAAATATTCACCCCTTAGTGCCAGAAACACACAACTACGGAACGTTTTCCGCAAATACAATCAAGTCCGTTTCTATCTCTCATCCAGATTTAATTCTATTCCTCCCCCTTTCACCACCTGCCGCCACAACGAGTCTTTCATGTTTTCACTGACAGTATTTAAGAAAGAAAAAATCCACTCCGAGATTGGCTGTTGTCTGTTCCAATGAATGCAAGATCTCTCGAGGGCCAGGTGTGCACAACAGGAAGCGGTTAAGAAAGCACAGTCAGAATGATAACAATTGAGTCTTGATGAGTTGCTGTCATTTTAAGGCACACCTGCTCCAAGTCAGAGAGATTTGGGTGGGGGGGAATTGGAAATGTTTGGACATGTCCCAAGATGCATAAAAGATTGAATTCAATTCGGTCTCGGTGGTGTTTAGAAATTTACAGCAACGCTGACGAGGCTAAATATCTTGCTGGAAAAACAGCAAAAGACACAGAGTTACATTTGTCTGGGAAGTTATATAGAAGATCAGCTGTTAAATATGTATGTTTTTTTTTCTTACATTGGAGGAAGAAGTGTGGCATGGGGCCAAAAAGAGTGAAACATCTCTTAAGAACCTTAATGCGCTAGCAAAGGGTAAAACAGCTGATTTTGTTATGGTACAATGGCTGCCCTCAATATAAACCTCCTTGGAGCTATTGCCACGATAGTTTGCCTTAAAATCTCATAGCAATGGAATATAAAGTCCATCCCTCTGTACCTTCTGTGTAACTGTTCTCCCTAAATGTCATCAAAAGTCCTAATGGACAATCAATTAAATATGAGCCAAGAGTGTGTGGCTGCAACCAAAAAAAGCCAATGCAATCCTGGGCTGCATTAATAGAGGGATAGACTCAGGGGTGAAATGCTACCGGTCCGCTCTTACCTGTCGGTCGCCGTAGAGCCGGTCACCAAGGTAGCGCGAGGCGCCGCCCACCCACCCGGATGCCGCCATTTGAGTTCTTTTACCCTCTGCAAATGCACAGAACGCTTTGCGCATGCGCAGAGGGTAAAAGAACCTAAATGGCGGCGTCCGGGCGGGTGGGCGGCGCCTCGCGCTACCTTGGCGACCGGCTCTACGGCGACCGACAGGTAAGAGCGGACCGGTAGCATTTCACCCCTGGATAGACTCAAGAAAGTGGTAGGCTGCAACCGGTTGAACAACCGGTTCAGTGATCACGCACTTTGCACGTGCACCCGCGCTTTGCCCCCGAGCCTAATGCTCTTGCATGCAGCGTTCAAAATACAGCAATTTGAAGCTCAGCTGCTTACCTTCTAAGGCAGCCCCGGTGTTGTGACCCAGCGCGGCAACCCCCCCCAGGAAACGACACACACACACTATTTTCCAAAATAAAGAAGGCTTTACCACTAATAAATGCTTAGTAATAAGTTGATTTCAGGGTTTATACCAAAGTTCTTGTTGCAAAGCACAGAACACTTTGGCCGGGATTCCAAATACAAAAAAACACAAACAGGTCATTAAGTCCATAAATTGTCCTCACTTGCTGGAATTGGCCAAGAGCCCGGACTGGAATTAGTCCAACTGATATCACCAAAGTTCAAACAGCAGTCAGGTAAAATACGTGTGGTGTTTCCAGCAAGAGTTTCCGCTGTGATTCAACCTTATATAGTCTTAAGGCGTGGCCCCTCTGCCTGCAGGGTTACATGTGGAGACCTCCTNAGCTTTGATGAAACCTGAAATATTCTTAGGGCTTGGCCCATCTACCTGTAGGTTTACATGTGAGGAGTCCTCCTCCTACAGAGCCACTCTTGCTGGCTAGCTGCCCTGCGTGCCCTAGCATCAATCAGAGGCTCCTCCTCTTCACTGGAGTCACTTAACTCCTGCTGGGGAGGTGCAGAAGGCCCTGGTTGAGTATCGTCCTCTGGCCCTGCGTCCTCCTCGGTCTCGGACTCAGGTGCCAGAGATACAGACTGCTCTTGCCACCCCATGGTCGGTTCTTGGTCTTCCGGATCCATGAGCAGCTGCACAGGACTTGGGCAAGCCACAACACCCAGTAAGTAGAACAGCAGAGGCATGGAAATCAGCTGTGCCACGTGAATCAGCTGAGCCAGAAAGAAGGAAATATAGGACAGGATAGGGTGGAGGCGGGTGGGCGGGGCCAGCTGATCATCGGAACTACCGGTTCACGCGAACCGGTCCGAACCGGCAGCAGCCCACCACTGACTCAAGATCACGTGAAGTTCAAGCACCATTTTACAAAGCTTCGGTAAGGCCACACTTGGAATATTGCATCCAGTTCTGGCCACCACAACATAACAAAAGATGTTGAGACTCTGGAAAGAGTGCAGAGAAGAGCAACAAAAATGATTACAGGGCTGGAGGTTAAAGCATGTACAGTAGAGAACAGTTGCAAGAATTAGGTATGTCAAGTCTAATGAAAAGAAGGACTAGGGGGGAATTGATAGCAATATTAATAGTCAAACTATTTTCCAAAGCACCAATAGGCAAAACAAGAAACAATGGTTGGAAACTAACCAAGGAGAGATGCAACCTAGAACTAAGGAGAAATTTCCTAACACTGAGAGCAATCAACCAATAGAACAGCTTGGCTTCAGAAGTTGTGGATTCACTGGAAGCTTTCAAAAAGAGACATTTATCTGAAATGGTAAAGGGTCGTAATGGCGAACCCATGGCACGTGTGCTGGAAGTGGAACGCAGAGCCATGTCTCGGAGCACGCGAGCCGTCGCCTATTGCTCTTCCGGGTTCCGGCGTGCTGGCCAGCTGGCCAGCTGGTGTTCATGCGCGCAGAAGCACCAGAAACCAGAAGAGCAGCTGGCCGGTGCGTATGCACATGCCGGGAAGATGATCTTCCAGTATCCGGCGTGCGCATGCGCACCGGCCAGCTGGTCTTCGCACGTGCATGCGTGCCAGAAACCAGAAGATCATCTTCTCAGGGTGGGCATGTGCACCGGGCGGCTGCTCTTCCGGTTTCCAGTGCACGCATGCACACCGGCCAGCTGGTCTTCACGCACGCATGTGCGCCAGAAACTGGAAGACCAGGTAGCCGGTGCGCATGCGTGTGCCAGAAACCGGAAGAGCAGCCGGAAACTGGAAGATCATCTTCCTGGGGCACCTCAGTGCCAACAAGGTTCGCCAACACTGATATAGGGTCTCCTTCTTGAGCAGGGGGTTGGACTAGAAGACCTCCAAGGTCCCTTCCAACTTTATTATTCTATGTTCTATGCTCTAAAATGCAGTGAGATTGGAGAACACCAAAGCTTTCTCTTAATTTGGAAAGGTGCTGGTGTTACCTGTGCATTGCTCTGAGATTATGGATTGTACACCATTCTTTGATGTCAATTCTGTTTAGGAACCACAACATACTTCTATAAAAGAGAGATCTGTAATGGGGAATGGAATAAAGCAACATAAAAAAGGAAGAAGGATATAAATGGTTTGTTTTAAAAAAGGATAGAAAAAACTTGCTGCAATAGACACATAACTGACTGATCTTTTAAAATATTAGGGTACAGTCAATTGAAGAGAACTGAGCAGCAAACCCTCTCTCAACAGGGAGGGGGAGGGAATACGACATCATCTATCTCCACTCTACAACACAGATCCTTTCAGCAGTTCCAAGAAGGCTCCACACCCATTTGCGCTACTCAGGTGACCCGAGGACACAGATAAACCTCCCAGTGGCCTCAACACCTCTCTAAAAAGAATGCAAATGACCAGCTGTCTGCAAGGAGTATAAATCCTTCCATCCCCCACCATCCAGTCAGAGCTGAAGAAGCTTCTTGGATGAGAAGCGAAACGTCTTCAAAGAAAAACCGGAAAGTCCAGTTGCCTCTTGAAAAAGCACCTTTGGGACAACCATGACCGGGATGACTGAAAATCTCCATAGACATTTCACATAAGTGTATCAAGCGTCCAGTTGCCTCTTGAAAAAGCATCTTTGGGACAACCATGACCTGGATAGCAATAGCAATAGCAATAGCACTTAGTCTTATATACCGCTTCATAGTGCTTTACAGCCCTCTCTAAGCGGTTCACAGAGTCAGCCTATTGCCCCCAACAATCTGGGTCCTCATTTTACCCACCTCGGAAGGATGGAAGGCTGAGTCAACCTTGAGCCGGTGAGATTTGAACCGCCAAACTGCAGCTAGCAGTCAGCTGAAGTAGCCTGCAGTGCTGCACTCTAACCACTGCGCCACCTCGGCTCTTTTTCTGAGAATCTCCATAAACATTTAGCTATACAGTACAGAGCTGAAGAAGCTTCTTGGATGAGAAGTGAAACGTCTTCAAAGAATAGCAAGAAAGTCCAGTTGCCTCTTGGAAAAAAAAAAAGCACTTTTGGGACAACCATGACCTGAATGACTAAAAATCTCCATAGACAAGTTGACCTCCTCTTCTTTGTGGCAGCCCCTTAAATATTGGAAGACTGCTATCATGCAGTCCCTACTCTTCATTAGACTAGACATATCTATGTTTTCCTTCTCTGGCACTACGCTGAAGGCCGGTAGCTGTGATGTCTCCCTTGGACAACTTCTCTGATTCTTCCTTGGAGGTCAGCTCAAGGGAGGATGAATTCATTCCTGGCACATCAGGAACTGGGTTAATTAATTACTCGGAAAGAGATTTACAAGGGCTTTGGCTGGGGACAGCTTGCAAGGGCGGTTGGTCAGTGAAGAGGAGAAGCTGCCTTCCATGATGGATCCGAGAGCATGCAGGGCAGAGAAAATACAAGAGCAAAGGAGATCTGCCAGATTATTCGGAAGAAGGCCCCACTTGATGGGCTGCACTTGAAAGCCATCTATCACAGCAGGCAGAGGGAGGCATTGCTGGGAACAACGTGTTTGCTTTATGGACGTGTTTGTTCCTTGTGCTTCCTGCTTGACTTTGTGCCTTGGAGATTCTGAACTTCTCCTGCCAAGTGAGCTCTTCTGGGTGTATTTCAGTTTGGCCTGGTGGATTTAACTTTGCTTGGTGGACTTATTTGTTGGAGCAACTTTCTATTGTTTTATGGACTATTAGCCACTGCCTTGTGGACTAACCTTGGCCTGCTTGTGGCTGGATTTATTTGGGACAGTTCTGAGGCTGGGTGAAGGGAATTGCTGGGGGACATTAATAAACTCTCTAAAACCCACTTTTGTGTGTGTGTTTGAGTGAGTGGAGCAGCAAAGTAGCCTTTGTTCATAATTTAAGGAGATGGGGTTGGACTAGAAGACTTCCAAGGTCCCTTCCAACTCTGTTATTCTATTCTATTCTATTCTATTCTATTCTTCTATTCTATTCTATTCTATTCTATTCTATTCTATTCTATTCTATTCTATTCTATTCTATTCTATTCTATTCTATTCTATTCTATTCTATTCCACTCCACTCCACTCCACCCCCCCCCCCCCCCCAATTAA
>QLTV01000991.1:291368-301833 GCA_003457575.1 Thermophis baileyi
ATTAGCGCACCATCGTGCCTACTGTCCCTGTCCTAATGTCCACTTTTATTCGTATCCATTTCATGTATTGATAAACATGTTTATACTTATATCTGTTATCTTATACGTGCTTGACAAAAATAAATAAATAAATAAATAAATAAATAAATAAATAAATAAATAAATAAATAAATAAATAAATTTAAAAAAAATAAACTTACCTCTGAAAATTCAAACATGGACACTTGCACAGTTTTTTCAAGCTTAGTTGCCCTGATGTTCATTATGGAACTAATACAGAAGTATCCCACCCCTATAGCTTGGTAAGACCACCGTTGGAATATTGCAAGCAGTTTTGGTTGCCACGATATAAAAAAGCTATGGAGGCTCTAGAAAGAGTGCAGAGAAGAGCAACAAAGATGATTAGGGAACTGGAGGCTAAAACTTATGAAGAACGGTTGCAGGAATTGGGTATGTCCAGTTTAATGAAAAGAAGGACTAGGGGGTAACATGATAGCAGTGTTCCAATAGCTAAGGGGCTGCTACAAAGAAGTGGTGGGGGCCAACCGATTCTCCAAAGCACCTGAAGGCAAGACAAGAAGCAATGGATGGAAACTAATCAAGGAGAGATTCAACCTAGAACTAAAGAAAAATTCCCTGACAGTTAAAAGAATTAATCAGTGGAACAACTTGCTTCCAGAAGCTGTAGGTGCTCCAACACTGGAGGTTTGAAGGAACAGATTGGACAATCATTTGTCTGAAATGGTCTAGGGTTTCCTGTCTGAGCAGGGGGTTGGACTAGAAGACCTCAAAGATCCCTTCAAACTCTGTAATTTTGTTCTGTAATGGGGCAACAAAAAAAACAGTGATTTAATTGACAACGGTACAAGCTGCATGAGATGCACAGTTCACCCCCCCCCCCAAAAAAGTTGTGCAGCTTTGAACATCTGCTGGTTTAAAGCAGCAAATACTACATCTCTCTTTTCAAATTGAGTTCCTGCAGAATTTACCTCTCAGCTAAAGCTTAAAGAATGCAAGCCAAACTCTTTCAGAGTGCTTTGTTAGAAACTGAATAAGAACATTTGAAAAAGAGACTTGGAAGTAACTATTCTGAGGTCTGTATACCTTCAGAAAGCCGGTGCCAAAGCATGAGGCTAGCTTTAGATCTGTTGCCATAAACTTTGCTCTATTTCCTCCGAGTCCTTTTCGGCCTGTTTCACATCTCCATTAGCCCTGCTGTTTATGGACTTGGTCTCTTCAAATCTGCAGAGCCTGCTGTTTTGAAGACTAGAAAGCTGTCAGAAGTGAATCTGGGGGGGTAAAAAAAGACACTCAGCATGAAAAGGAGTACAGTGCAGGAAAAAAAAAAGCACACAGAAGGGAGATGATACCTTCACTTCGACCCAAAAGTCATTAGAAGGCTGGAAAAAAAGCCACTGTCCTAATCAGCAGAAACTCAGAATGATACCTTCATTCCTGGAAGAAAAGAGAGGCCGGAGTTTCACTCTATAACTCTTAGTGTGTCTGAGCTGAGGAAAAAAAATGGTTTGAGTATGTTCCTGGAGAACAGGCATTTTTTAATATAATTTTTAAAATTTATTTTATAATGTAAGGTCCCAAAATCAGGGGTGGGTTCTAATGTACCTCGCTGCTGGTTCGCTTCCTCCCACACATGCGCAGTGCCGAAAATTCCAAAAAAAATTCTCCCCCCACAAAAAAAGCCAAAAACAAGATGGCGGCACATGCGCAGTGCCGGCAACTTGGCTTCTGCACATGCGCAGAAGAAAAAAAATAAAAAAAATTCAAAAAAAATTCAAAAAAAATAATAATTCAAAAAAAAAAAGATGGCGGCGGTCCACGGACTGGCACCGACCAAAACCGGCTCCGTGATGTCACCAGCGGGTTGCTACCAGTTCAGGCGAACCGGTCCAAACCGGTAGGAACCCACCCCTGCCCAAAATGTACTTGAGTCACCAGAATGCCAAAGAGAGAGAGAGACCCAAGAAGAGGCCTGGAAAAAAATATCAGCTTTTATTTGTACAAAGAAGAACTGGGTAGACCGTTCCATGAACATACAGAAAAGATGCATGTAAGGAAGGCCACACCTTGGGGAAGGTATGGCGTCCTTTTATACCTTCAGAGACATCAGCTTAGTACCCAATTCTGGCCCCCTGGCCCATGCCTTCCTTGTAGCCCTGCATTGGCCGTGCAGCAAGGAACAGGGGGGGCTGGGTGCTTAGCAACAGAGGGGCTGGGTGCTTAGCAACAGAGGTATTTTCCCGATGTAACCCTGCCAAGCCATGACATAACCCGCTCCAGGCACTGAGTTGTACACAAAAACAAGATAACATAAGTTAGATCACTGGTAGAAGCAAATGACAGAAGCAATTCTAAATCTTACTGGAGCAAAGCAATTCTTACAGAAGCGAATTAGCAAGTTATTATTATGTCCTAGTAATTCTACCTATTCTACTCTTATTATGTCCCTTCAATAACATAAAAATTCCATTTTTAGTTAAACAGTGTGTTGTCTGGGTACAAATATTTTAGGAAATAATAATCAAAGTGCTTACAACAATATTCATCACATTGGTTTTAGTTCTATAATAATAATAACCATAATAATATTTGCTTACCCATTTTAACAAATCTCCCTTGTATCATTAGTCCTTTTCTTTTATCTACATGTTTCTAACTTCTTTTTTTATGAGCTAGCCATTGATAAAATAAGTCCCATGTCAAAAAGTATTTAGTTTCTTCCTTTTCCTTAATTGTAAGTGTTAGTCTATCCATTTCTGCACATTCTAATATTTTTTTAATCACATTTTCATCTGTAGGGATCTCTTCACTTTTCCATTTTGTGCAAATACAATTCTAGCTACAGTTAATACATTTAGAATCAAATATGTATTCCCCTTGTTATACTTATCCGGTAAAATGCCCAACAAAAATATTTCTGGTTTTAAATCTATTTGATGCTTTATCATTTTTTCCAACCATGGGTGTATTTTTGTCCAATTTTTTTTTGCTTTGGGGCATGTCCACCACATATGATAATACGAACCAGGTATCTGGAGAACAGGAATTTAAGGGCTAGCTAATCAGCTGTTTGTAACTTGGTACAGGAAACGTATTCATCAGCTTAGGGGATAACAAACACTTAAATCCTAGCTAGCCAGATCTTGTCAGGAAGTAAATATGAAGGCTAAATTCTATGATGAATGGCTAAGGGAACTAAGTATGTTTAGCCTTACAAAGAGAAGGCTTAGGGGAGACTTACAGGTAAATAGCAGTCTTCCAATACTTGAAGGGCTGCCACAAGGAAGAGGGGATCAATTTATTTTCCAAAGAACCAGAGGGCAGGACAAGAAATAATGGATGGAAACTAATCAAGGAGAGAAGCAACCTGGAATTAAGGAGAACCTTCCTGACAGTGAGAACAATTAACCAGTAGAATGGCTTGCCTTCCGAAGTTGTGGGTGCTCCATCACTGGAGGCTATTTAGAAGAGACTGGACAGCCTCTTGTCTGGAATGGTATAGGACAGGGATCAGCAACCTTAAAAACTCAAAGAGCCATTTGGACCCGTTTCCCAGAGAAAACAAAACACCTGGAGCCACAAAACCTGGGTGGGTGTGGCCAACTCGACGTCACTCCCACCGAGTCACATGACCCCTACCCCCCAGCTACGCCTACCCAGGTTTTGTGGGTCTGTTTTCTATGAGAAAAAGATATATGTCTCTCTCTTTTCCCTCTCTTTCTCTCTCTCTCCATCTCTTTTTCTCCCTCTCATCTTTCTTTCTCTTTCCCTTTCCCCATCTCTCTCTCTACCTTCCTCCCCCCCCCTCTCTCTCTCTCTCCCTCCTCTCTCTCTTTCTCCCTCTCTCTCCCCTTCTCTCTCTGTTTGCAACCTCTTCAAGGCACAAAGGCGCATGCGGAGGGCGGGTGGTGAGTGGCTGCTCGCTTAAGGAGGGTCTTTGGACGTGGCTTCTCTCCTGCCCTAAGGATCTGGCCATTGCCTTGCCGTGTCCCGTCTCCCAGCTGAGCAGGGAGGGCGTGAGCTCCAGCCCGAAGCAGCAGGAAGTGAAGGCTGCCTTACGCGCAAATGTGGCATGAAGGCAGCTACAGGGCCACTTCTGTCCTAAGGATCTGGCCATCACCTTGCCATACCCCCCCACCCCGCATGAGAGGAGAAGATGGGGGAGGAGGGTCACTGGAGAGAAGGCAGCCTTCGCTTTCTGCTGCTTCGGGCTGGAGCTTACGCCCACCGCGCTCGGCCGAAGAGCTGCTGGGGGGACGGAATGGGACACGGCAAGGCAATGGCCAGATCCTTAGGGCAGGAGAGAAGCCGTGTCCAAAGAAAGCTTCTCCCATTGACTTTGCTTGTCAGAAGGTCGCAAAAGGGTATCACATGACCCCGAGACACTGCAACCGTCATAAATATGAACCAGTTGCCAAGCATGTGAATTTTGATCCGGTGATCATGGGAAAGCTGCAATGGTCGTAAGTGTGAAAAACAGTCATAAGTCACTTTTTCAGTGTCGTTTTACTTCGAACGGTCACTAAATGAACTATTTTAAGTCGAGGACTAGCTGTACAGAAATTGGCCATTCTTAGTCTTTGGGGGTTGCCATGGAAAGTCAATCTTCCTTTCAGCAAGCCCAAATGGGAATAGAATAGAATAGAATAGAATAGAATAGAATAGAATAGAATAGAATAGAATAGAATAGAATAGAATAGAATAGAATAGAATAGAATAGAATAGAATAGAATAGAATAGAATAGAATAGAATAGAATNAAGCAATAAAATCACAGTAGGAAAAAGTCAATATGAATTGTATGGATTCAAGCAACAAAGTTACAGTCATGCAGTCATAAGTGGGAGGAGATGGGTGATAGGAACGAGAAGATTAATAGTAGTGCAGACTTAGTAAATAGTTTGACAGTGGTGAGGGAATTATTTGTTTAGCAGAGTGATGGCGTTCGGGGAAAAACTGTTCTTGTGTCTAGTTGTTCTGGTGTGCAGTGCTCTATAGCGTCAATTTGAGGGTAGGAGTTGAAACAATTTATGTCCAGGATGCAAGGGGTCAGTAAATATTTTCACAGCCCTCTTTTTGACTCGTGCAGTATACAGGTCCTCAATGGAAGGCAGGTTGGTAATATTGCAATACTTTAGGAAAACTTTGCACGATTGTTTTGAACACACTCCAAACCGGCTATGGAAAAAAAGATCGACAGATGTTGCATCTGAGCTGCGGCTTCCAAATGTGTGTGGTGTTTATTGTACACATTTAATCAGAGTTTAACATCTCCCTTTGCCCAGGGAGATGTTTTGCAAATTCTTTTTAATTTCCAACAGAACATATAAATATTCTCCCTGAGCAAGTTTGTCCAAATTTCCTTTGAATTTCCTCTTGTGTGACATGCAGCTAATTGGCATTCCCTAGGGTGAGTGGATTGCTGGTGTACCCTCTTCTTTTTTATTGCTTAAAAACAAGTGGCGTTTGATGACAACAGTTGGAAGGAAGACACGCTAAAGATCTTCACATTCCTAGCTTGCTAGAATGCCTTGACTCCCTTTGTCATTCGTGATCATCTTCAAGTGTTATGCATGGGGACATTATTCTTGACCTTTTCTGAGTGCTGTTTAGATAGATAGATAGATTAACAGAGTTGGAAGGGACTTTGTAGGTCATCTAGTCCAAACCCCTGTCCAAGCAGGAGACCCTACATCAGTGGTTCTCAACCTGTGGGTTGCGACCCCTTTGGGGGTCGAATAACCTTTTCACAGGGGTCACCCCGCGCGCTAGCCTGCCATCTTGGTGCCGTCAGCAGGGGTGAAATGCTCCCGGTTCAGCCGTGCCTGCGGGTCGCCGGACAGCCGGTAGTGACGGAAGCGGAAGACTTCGCCCACCCGCCCGCCATTTGGGTTCTTTTACCCTCTGCGCATGCGCAGAATGCTTTGCACCGCAGGCACGCCAGAACTGGGAGCATTTCACCCCTGGTGCCACGCTCCCTTTGTCACCGCATCATGCATGGGGAGGGGGCGGGGAGGGGGTCGCGGTGGCGGGGAGGGGATCATGGGGGAGTCGCGGCATTAGGAAGGTTTAGAACCACTGCCCTACATCATCCCCGACAAATGGCAGTCCAATCTCCCCTTGAAAGCTTCCTGTGATGAAGCTCCCACAACTTCTGAAGGCAAGCTGTTTCATTGGTTGATTGTTCTCACTGTCAGAAAATTTCTCCTTATTTCTAGGTTGAATCTCTCCTTGATCAGTTTCCATCCAATATTCCTTGCCTGGCCTTCAAGTGCCTTAGAAAATAGATTGACCCCTTCCTCTCTGAGGCAGCCCCTCAAATATTGGAAGACTGCTATCATGTCTCCCCTGGTCCTTCTCTTCACTAGACTAGCCATGCCCAGTTCCTGTAACCGTTCTTCATATGTTTTAGCCTCCAGTCCCCTAATCATCTTGGTTGCTCTTCTCTGTACTCTTTCTAGAGTCTCAACATCTTTTTTACACCGTGGCAACCAAAATTGGATGCAGTATTCTAGGTGTGGTCTTACTAAGGCTTTATAGAGTGGTATTAGTACATCCCTTGATCTTGATTGTATCCCTCTGTTAATGCAATTTAGGATTGCATTGGCTTTTTTGGCTGCCGCCGCAGTTTAACTGATGGTCCTGGAGAAAAAGACGTCCCCCTTCCACCAATTTCTGATAGCAAATGGACATTTTGAATAATAATGACTTAATGCAAGGCTGAACTACTTTGAAAAGAAACGCTAGGGGTGACGCGATGTAGCATTGTTCCAATATGTAAGGGGCTGCCACAAAGAAGAAGGGGCCAACCTATTCTCCAAAGCAGCTGAAGGCAGGACAAGAAGGAATGGATCATTACGGATGGAAACTAATCAAGGAGAGAAGCAACCTAGAATTAAGGAGGAATTTCCTGACAGTTAGAACAATTAATCAGTGGAACAACTTGCCTCCAGAAGTTGTGGATGCTCCAACACTGGAAGTTTTTAAGAAGAGATTGGACAACCATTTGTCTGAAATGGTATAGGGTTTCCTGTGCCTAAGCCGGGGGTTGGACTAGAAGACCTCCAAGGTCCCTTCCAACTCTGTTATTGTGTATTCTAATTATTGCCATGAAAAGAAGAACTAAGAAGGTGAGATAACATGGAGGTGATGAAAACTTCCATGTTAAGGTCTCCTGCTTGAGCAGGGGGTTGGACTAGAAGACCTCCAAGGTCCCTTCCTGTTCTATTCTGATTGATTGATTGATTGATTGATTGATTGATCTGCTGGGATTGCATACAGTCAATTGGAAATGTAAGGATAAGAATGGAAGGTGACTGTAGAAATTCAGAATCATAGCAAGAGAGTAGAATAAAATTACGGTAGAACTGTGAATGAAGTCAAGCTCCAATATAGAAATAATCTCTGGGATAGATGCTGAATTCAACAGAGATAACCTAGATTAAATTTAAAAAGTCTTTCTCTGTTCAGTCAAGAAACAATGTTTATTGATTGGTTAATAGTGTGCATTGCTAATAATAACTGTCATGCACAACAACTGTCTGTGCCCTCTTTCCATCTCTAAGACCTGTGACATTGCTAGATGGGAAACTGATAATAAGAACTAAGGCTACATCTGAAGAATATGGCCTCAGAGGTACATGTTTTCTCTGATTAATTTATTCATAAAACATAGAATAATAGAGTTGGAGTGACCTTGGAGGTCATCTAGTCCAACTCCCTGCAGAAGCAGGAGAATCTATAACATTTCAGACAAGTGGCTGTCCAGTCTCTTCTTGAAAGCCTCCAGTGATGGAGCACTCACAACTTCTGAAGGCAAGCTTGGTTGATTGTTCTCACTGTTACGAAATTTCTCCTTAGTTCTAGGTTGCTTCTCTCCTTGGTTAGTTTCCATCCATTGATTGTTGTCTTGCCTTCTAGAGGTTTGGAAAATAGTTTGACCCTCTCATCTTTGTGAAAGTGATTCCTGCTTTTTGTCTGAGATCATTCCTTAAGCAGATTCCTTAGGCAGATATTAAAAGCTGCCTGGAGAAGGCAACCATTGAGGGCTTTAGTTTTGATCTGAGGGAAATGATCAAAGCTCTGAACAGCCAGATTATGTTGAGATGTTAACTTTCAAAAGGAAGTCAAGGAAACAGGAAGATGAAGTCAGCCAGAATTTCCATGCTTGTTTCTCTCTTTCTTTCCCCAATAAATTCTGTATTGTCCCTTGGAAAAATGAACAGCCATTTGTCTGGAATGGTATAGGGCAGTGATGGCGAACCTTTTTTCGGGTGCCGAAAGCGCGTGTTCGCATGCTATCGTGCGTGCGTGCGTGCATGCACACACCCATAATTTAATGCCCTCCATGTGCCCCGCCCCCTGCGCATGCACGTGTGACCCCCCGTGCTGCCCAGCCCCCCCCGGGTTTTGGGCCTAGCAGGCCTCCCTGAGGCCTCAGGAGGCCGGAAACGGCCCGTTTCCCGACTTCCGGTGGGCCCAGTAGGCCTTTCTCCCCAGGCTCCAGAGGCTTTCTTGGAGCCTGGGGAGGGTGAAAACACCCACCCCTGCCCCCCCCGAGGCCCTTCGGAGGCCGAAAACGCCCTCCCAGAGCCTCCGTGCAAGCCGAAAATCAGCTGACCGGCACTGGAGCTGAGCTATGGCAGCGGCTCGCGTGCCGGCAGATATGGCTCCGCGTGCCACCTGTGGCACGCGTGCCATAGGTTTGCCATCACGGGTATAGGGTCTCCTGCTTGAGCAGGAGGTTGGACTAGAAGATCTCCAAGGTCCCTTCCAACTCTGTTATTCTCTATTCTGCTTTTTCAAAAGTCAACTTCACTGTTCTTTTTTTTCCTCTTGAAGAAATTACACTTCTCATTCAAGAAGCAAAACTTTCTTCTTCTTCTTCTTCTTCTTCTTCTTCTTCTTCTTCTTCTTCTTCTTCTTCTTCTTCTTCTTCTTCTTCTTCTTCTTCTTCTTCTTCTTCTTCTTCTTCTTCTTCTTCTTCTTCTTCTTCTTCTTCTTCTTCTCCTTCTGCTTCTCCTTCTCCTTCTCCTTCTCCTTCTCCTTCTCCTTCTCCTTCTCCTTCTCCTTCNCTCCTTCTCCTTCTCCTTCTCCTTCTCCTTCTCCTTCTCCTTCTCCTTCTCCTTCTCCTTCTCCTTCTCCTTCTTCTTCTTCTTCTTCTTCTTCTCCTTCTCCTTCTCCTTCTCCTTCTCCTTCTCCTTTTCCTCCTCCTCCTCCTCCTCCTCCTCCTCCTCCTCCTCCTCCTCCTCCTCCTCTTTCTTCTCCTTCTTCTTCTTAAAAAAACCTAACAGCCCAGTTCCCTTTTGAAAAATTTTGAGACAACTATGACCTGGATGACTGAGAATCTCCACAGACATTTAGGGAAAACAACAGCTGGTAAATGATTTGATTCCAATTCAAATCAGTTTCTCTCGAATTATTTGTTTAAAAAAAGGAAGGCGGATGGATTTCTACAAAGGTCCAAATAATTCAAATCGATTCAAAGGTATTAGATTCTACTATTGAAGTCCTTGTATGAAATCTTTGAATTGACTTTTTATCCAGTCCCATCACACAAGCTTCTTCTAAGGGAAACTGTATTATAGCATTGGAAGATGATCTCTCTGGTCTGATGAGCGTTTTATGAGTCTTGAGAAATTTTTGATTAGCATTGTCTCACATAATTTCTATCTTGCATGGTTACAAAAGGATGACGGGCAGAACCAGTCAAAGGACACCAAAATTTATGAAGGCTACTTTTGAGGTTATTTTTCATCATCCACTCTGAAGTACTACACTATCTTCATTTTTCATCTTAGGCAGGCAAACCCAGTTTGCAAATAAATAAACAGATAGATAAGAGGAAGCACCAACAAAAGACTACTGAATTGCAATTGCCTAATATTTTCACTTGCATAGACTTTTTATATGAAGCCATATTTTGCTTTGCACTCTTACAACTTTATATGCATTTTTTTTACAACTTTCCCCCTTTATTTCCACACTTTCTTAGAAACTGCTCATATGCTCGCCTAACTGTTAGGAACATAAAGAAGAGACAGTTGGTATGGTTGCTAAGGCTTCAGGCTAGAGACTGGGTGGTCAGTGATTTCTAGTGTGGCTTCAGCAGTGAATCCAGCCAGGTGACCTTGGCCAGTTGCTCCTTCTCAACCCTAGAAAGAAGACAATGGCAAAATCCTTCTGAAATCATGCCATAAAAACTGCAAGGAAGGATACCGAAAAATCCCCATTCCCTCCCCACTCCAGGGGAAGGATACTGCAAAATCCCCATTCCCTCCCCACTCCAGGGGAAGGATACTGCAAAATCCCCATTCCCTCCCCACTCCAGGGAAAGGATACTGCAAAATCTCCATTCCCACCCCACTCCAGGGGAAGGATACTGCAAAATCCCCATTCCCTCCCCACTCCTGGGGAAGGATACTGCAAAATCCCCATTCCCTCCCCAC
>QLTV01000991.1:302810-313247 GCA_003457575.1 Thermophis baileyi
TGCAAAATCCCCATTCCCTCCCCACTCCTGGGGGAAGGATATTGCAAAATCCCCATTCCCTCCCCATTCCTGGGGGAAGGATACTGCAAAATCCCCATTCCCTCCCCACTCCTGGGGGAAGGATATTGCAAAATCCCCATTCCCTCCCCACTCCTGGGGGAAGGATATTGCAAAATCTCCATTCCCACCCCACTCTGGGGCCAGCCAGAGGTGGTATTTGCCGGTTCTCCGAACTACTCAAAATTTCCGCTACTGGTTCTCCAGAACCTGTCAGAACCGGCTGGATTTCACCCCTGGTTTGTTGGCTCTGCTCCTGGGCCAGTCTCGCTCTCCGCTCACAGTTCCAGCCTCTGACGATCATAGTTCCATGAGTCCCACCACCCACCTTCTGTGATAGGGGTCCCTCCCCCATTTATGGCAATCCCGAGATGGCGCTTGTAGTCATTGCCGTTTCGGGGGTTGACACAGTGTTCTTCTGTTTATAAGGGCTTCAGGTGAGGGTCTTGTGGTGAGGGTCTTGTGATGGGTCTTGTGATGGATCAGGTGTGAGTCATCAGTGAGTCTTGTGATAGGTCTTGTGATAAGGAGGTTACATCAGTTCAGGGTCATTGGGAGGTGAACTGCTGGTGGGGGGAGGGTTGGTTGAGGGTCAGTGCCATTTCTGGTTGGCTGTGTGGTTGATTTGGATTCTGAGGGGTTCGTAGGCTGGTTGTAGGTCAATATGTCTGTTGATGGAATTGCTTGTGGAGTGCCAGGCTTCGATGAACTCATACGCATGATGGGTGGTAGCCTGGCCAATGATTTTTGTGTTGCTCCAATCGAACTGGTGCTGTTTGGTGTTGGTGTGGGTTGGTGTGGGCTGAAGAAGCTTCTTGGATGAGAAGTGAAACGTCTTCAAATTAAAACCAGAAAGTCCAGTTGCCTCTTGAAAAAAGCACCGTTGGGTATGGGTAGAGATTAAGGATTTGGGATCGTGGCATTTGAGTGCCAGCCGGTTTTCGTGGATCCTGTAACAAAACATTCTGAAACCAACCCACAAGCTCGGAGAACAAACTGTTCTGACCTAGGCTTCCTGATAAATCATAAAACACAAACATAGTCCCAAAAAACCTCTTTTTATTTCAACGGCTGTGAATTATGTTCATTCCCAGCCGTAATAAGTCCCAAACAATGTTAATTAGTCCGACAGAAGTCTGCCAAAGTCTTTCGGAAGAAGGCTGATAAGCACCAACCTTTATCTCTCTTGACACGCTGCCAAAGACCTAATTGGCAAGGAGCTTTGCAAGGCCAAACAGAACATGGAGTCAGAACTGGGTTGCTGAGTTATACCGACCAGAATTGAACCAAGTTGCTTCCTGCAATGAGCACATCCGTTTGCTCCTCTTTTATGTCCTTTGGGAGGGGCCAATCATCTCCCAGCCTTACTCCCGATAGCCCTTTTCCTCCATAACTGTTCTTGCCTTCTGGCAGCTCTGTGCATACGCGCATTGGGAACAGGCTCCCCCTGTTCCTCTGCCTCGCTCATGTCAGCCTCTGGAGGCTCTGGAGTTAGCACAGAACTCCCAGATGGCCCGGGCTGGATCTCTGTCTCTGACACCAAGCCTTCTCCAGACTCCAGGACTGGCCCATGTTCCTCCCCAGCCTCCTCGCTGTCTGCTGCTACTCTGCTGCCAGCTCCACAGGCCACTGGCAAACCACAACACAAACCTTCCACCCTCACTACTTCCTTTGTCAGAAAACGAATAAATATGAAACTAACAAATAAAGAAGCAAGGAAACAAGTGAGGCAGCAAGCCGAGAACCTCTGGTCTGGTCACCTTCTACAACCATGAACTTTTCAACTTCTTTTACTTAGGAGCCGAAGACTTGGCAGCACAAGGAAACAACAGTCAATTGCCCGCCATCAACACATGAACCAACCAATAGGAAGGCACCATATCATTACGAAGCATACAATAGCCCAAAGCACACATAGAGAAAAGTTCCTTGAGGATGGGCTCCAGCATGAATCTGAAAGCTTGGAAGACTAAACCTCTGGTCTCTGGTGACCAACCCAGATTCGATCTCATCTTCTTTCATTTTCTTACCTAGGAATTATTCCCCTTGTTTATTTTTAATTTTCTCATTTCCATATCTAGCTGCTAAACTTTCCAGATTGGGAAGTTTAGCAGCTATTGGATGCCAAGCACTGCTGTTTTGATACAATTATCCACATTATCATGCCATTAAAAAAAAGTTCTATAGAAAGAAAATGCACATTTTGTCATAAATTGTGGAAATAGGATAACAAAAAATTTAAGAATGAATGTAATTTACATGGACTGGAAAATATGCAGCCAGCCATCCTTAGTTTAAGAAGCAATCTAGCATAGTTCACCCATGCAGCCATCACATTTAAATTAATAGTGAGATTTTTGTATTAAACTTAGAATTAAATGATATAGTGCAATTTAAATTATAATTTTTTTAGACCAATTAGTCTGAATTCCTAATTTTCATATCCTTGTTTGGGATCCACAGGGCTCTGTCAGAATAATTTCACAAATCCAGGTCCTTGATAAGTATTGCATTTTATAAAAAAAATAAATTACCATGCACTAATAGTCCCTTTCACTGAAGAATTAACACATTAGATCAGTTAAAGATGAGAGAGAGAGAGAGAGAGAGAGAGAGAGAGAGAGAGAGAGAGAGAGAGAGAGAGAGAGAGAGAGAGAGAAACATTTATACACACATATATACATATATTCATTCCTTAATTTATTCCTTTCTTCCTTCATTCAAGGTCTCTATTGTAATAAATGTAATCATTATGAACAAATTAGTTATCAAGGTGTCAAAAGTATTAATATGTGATTTGTGGTATAATTCATTGTTGTATCATTTTTAAATCATGAGAATCATAAAATACATTTATGAATAAAAATTCCATAGCTCTTTTGTTACCATCTGCTTTTGGAAAAAAAAAAGGGGGGGGGAAACAGACAGTGGGGAAATACAGTGAATAAATAAATATTTTTAAAAAGAGAATAATAGTGTTCCCTTTTATGTTATTAATAATGCTAAATTAATTCACATGAAGCTCTCTAAATAAAAATGAATGTTCGTTAGTCTTGTAAACTCACTTGGACCCCCCATTTATGTAACCATAGGAATAACCAAGACGGACATCCTAAAAATCAAATCACGGTGGAAGGATCCATGCAACAGATTAGAAGAACAGAAAAATAGAATTGTATGGAGGCCTTCTACTCAAGGCGGGAGACCTTATACCATCCCAAACAAATGGATGTCTAGAACTTTTCTTGAAAACCTCCAGTGATGGAGCACCCACAACTCCAAGAAGGAAGGCGTTTCATTGATTAATAGTTCTCAAAATTAGGAAATTTATCCTTAGTTTCAAATTGTATCTCTCTCTAATAATCTTTAACCCATTACTTCCTGTTTTACCCTCAGGTCAGAGGTGGGTTCCTACCGGTTTGGACCGGTTCTATAGAACCGTTAGTAACATGGCGGCCTGGGTCGCTGGAACCGGCAGTGACCCAGGCCTGCCACGCCCCCGAGCCGGTTCTCTCAGCAGCGCCATAGGTTTTTTGCTTCTGCGCCATCTTGTTTTTTGCTTCTGCGCATGCGCAGAAGTTTTTTTAAATATTGCGCATGTGCGCGGCGCTTCCCTGAGCAAACCGGCAGTACCTGAATCCGGAACCCACCCCTGCCTCAGGTGCTTTAGAGAATAGGTCGCCCCCTCCCATTTCTTGTGACAATCCCTCAACTACTGGATGGCAGTCCTTCTCTTCGTTAGGCCATAATGTAATTTAACCTATCGTTGCCTCACTGTGTTTTATAAATCTAGCCTTTGTGGCAGATTCCATAAAACAAACTTTGACTTAGTGGAATGTATGAACCTAGCCATTATATATTGCAGAGATACTGTATATAAAACCTGCTGCTTTCCACATGTTTTGGATCAATGTTCCCATCTGGCTTTCATTCGCCCCAAAAAAACAACAGCTGGAGGCTACGATTTCCTGCCCCGATATAAAATGATCCCATCTAAGTTTTAGTTCAATGACTCAAGGCATTAGGTCAAGTGTAATCAAGTGGCCTGATAGAGCATTGTGAAAACTTAGAAGGAACCCCAGTTAGAGAATTGCACACCTGTCCTTGTCAAACATTATGGGTATAAGAAGCTCTTGAATGCAAATGCACATGTGATATGTTGAATAAACCATACGAATCATGCATCATTGGACTCTTCATATTAGTTCAGCAGTGCTTCAGACTGAACCTTCTTCTTCTTCTTCTTCTTCTTCTTCTTCTTCTTCTTCTTCTTCTTCTTCTTCTTCTTCTTCTTCCTCCTCCTCCTCCTCCTCCTCCTCCTTCTCCTTCTCCTTCTCCTTCTCTTTCTCCTTCTCCTTCTCCTTCTCCTTCTCCTTCCCCTCCTCCTCCTCCTTCCCCTTCCCCTCCTCTTCTTTCTCCTCCTCCTCCCCTCCTCCTTTTTTTTCTCCTCCACCATCATTCCTCTTCCTCCTCCTCCTCCATTGTTCCTTCTCTTCCTCCTCCCCCTCCCCCTCCATCTTCTTCTTCTTTTCCTCCTCTTCCTTCTTCCCTTTCTCCTCCTTCTTGTTTTTCTCCTCCTTCTCTTGAGAGAAGTGCTCTTTCTGTAATCATTATAGAGGAGGAGGGGGAGGGGGGGAGGAGGAGGAGGAGGAGGAGGAGGAGGAGGAGGAGGAGGAGGAGGAGAAGGATGCAATATTTTACTGCATTCCACTGAACTCTCTTCATGTTATTTTTTGCCTAGCAAACATGTGCAAATATAAATAAATGCAAAAATGCAAAGAAGATTAATGTTAAAACTGCATGGTTTTATACTTAAAGTAATCTCGCTCAAGCTTAAACTTGTGCTGCATATATTGTGTCTCCCTAGCCGTCTCCTTCTTCTTAAGCATCTTTAAAAATATATACCGGTAGAATACATTATTTCTGGTTTCTGCTCCACCCCGCTCCACCTAATAAAAATGATTTTCTTTTCTCACCAACGTTTGTCATGCATTCCCTTTAAAAAAAAAAAAGTGCGCTTTCTTAGATGAGCACAAGCTTCTTTCGAGAATAGGAGGGGAAAGTTATTTTAAAGTCTGTCCAGCATTTTTTTGACTTCTCCGGCAATAATAATACACAAGAGGGCTTCTAAATTTAAAAGCATACATTTATCGAAGACTAGGCAGTCAAACTCAAAGCCAGAGAGATTTGGCCACATATGACATTATTTTAAGGAAATATAGCAATTGTGCATGTGTCACATCATCAGCTTCCTACGTATTTGCTTTATTGTACATGCCCTATCATGCTGTTATTATCCCTGGTTTTTAAAGTCATATTATATTAGGTGTATTATTCAATGTTTATTATCCACATAGAGCATTCAGTGGAATGAAGAATGAAGAATGGTTGCAGGAACTGGGCGTGGCTAGTCTAGTGAAGAGAAGGACCAGGGAAGACATGATAGCAGTCTTCCAATATTTGAGGGGCTGCCACAGAGAGGAAGGGGTCAAGCTATTTTCCAAGGCACCTGAAGGCCAGACAAGGAATAATGGACAGAAACTGAATAAGGAGAGATTCAACCTGGAAATAAGGATAAATTTTCTAACAGTGAGAGCAATCAACCCATGGAACAGAAGTTGCCTTTGGAAGTTGTGGGAGTTTCATCAGTCTTTCAAGAAGAGACTGGACTGCCATTTGTCAGAAATGGTGTAGGGTCTCCTGCTTGGGTGGGGGGGTAAGACTAGATGACCTACAAGGTCCCTTCCAACTCTGTTAATCTGAATAAGATGGAAGGCAATTTACATTTATGGATTTCTTGAGAATTATTAGTGTTAACAGTATTTTTCTTTTAATTTCTCTTGCAATGTGCATATGATAAAACCACTTGATTCCCCCCCTACACACACACACACACACACACACACACATGTTCAAATTAAACCTTTTATGATTCCCCTCCTGAAGATGTGTGAGTGACACGTGAGAGAGAAGCTGGTGAGTTTGAGGGAGAATGTAGAGATGAAACTTATGATGCAGTACTAAAACTAAAAACAAGTTTTCCTGCCATGGTGATTCACCATTTTTATTTTTATTTCTAGTTTCAACTTCCCATCCTGCATGATTGTCCTGAAATTGTGGAAGACTTAATGTTCTCAGAGCTTGGTACGTCAAAAAGAGCACCAAGAATTCTGCAATTCAATCTTGAGCAACAGATATTCTCTTATGTTGGAATCTTGAAATCTCCATGTGGTCTCTCATATCATATTACAGGTATAACACCTGTATATGCAGTCCTATCACATTCTTGTAGTTGGCTGTGGTGATAGAGGAAACAACTACAATAGCGAGGAATGATAGAGCTGCATATAAGGTAGACATAGCACCTGTAACAATCCAGACAGGCACTGTCATTCTTTACACACAATATAGAACAACTTAAGAAAAGGTAGATTTCTGACCGATTCTGGTTCCCCATTGGCCAGCATGGGCACAGGACAAAGGACAATAGCTGTCTTGTCCTTTGATGAACTACCAACAAGGAATGGCCAAAACTGATTTAACAAGATCTTCAAGATTTATTGGAGACCTATGCCAAAGACACAGTTGAGAATTCACCACAATAGCCTCTAATAACTCTTTTTTTTTTAAAGAATAGAATAGAATTCTTTATTGGCCAAGTGTGATTGGACACACAAGGAATTTGTCTTCAGTGCATAAGCTCTCAGTGTACATAAAAGATATAAGTGATAAATCATGATTATAGTCATCATAAATACATTCATCATGAATCATAAGATACAACACTTAGTGATAATCATAGGATACTAAATAAGCAATCAAAATCATACTAGGAAACTAAATAACACAATATTACATAGAGCCGAGGTGGCGCAGTGGTTAGAGTGCAGTACTGCAGGCTACTTCAGCTGACTGTTCAGCAGTTCAGCGGTTCAAATCTCACCGGCTCAAGGTTGACTCAGCCTTCCATCCTTCCGAGGTGGGTAAAATGAGGACCCAGATTGTTGGGGGCAATATGCTGACTCTGTGAACCGCTTAGAGAGTGCTGTAAAGCACTGTAAAGCGGTATATAAGTCTAAGTGCTATTGCTAAGTGCTAATATAAACTGTAAAGATACAAGCAACAAGGTTATAAGTAGAAAGGAGATAGGTAATAGGAAAGATGCAGTGGTGGGATTCAATTTTTTTTACTACCGGTTCTGTGGGCGTGGCAGGGGAAGGATACTGCAAAATCTCCATTCCCTCCCCACTCCAGGGGAAGGTTACTGCAAAATCCCCATTTCCTCCCGATCAGCTGGGACTCTGGAGGCAGAGAATAGATGGGGGCGGGGCAGTCAGAGGTGGTATTTACTGGTTCTCCGAACTACTCAAAATTTTTGCTACCAGTTCTCCAGAATTGGTCAGAACCTGCTGAAACCTACCTCTGGAAGGATGTGAAGAATAATAGTAATACAGTCTTAGTAAATAGTTTGACAGTGTTGTGGGAATTTGTTCCTTAGCAGAATGATGGCATGTGGGGAAAAAAGTGTCCTTGTGTCTAGTTGTTCTGATGTGCAATGCTCTATAACAGTGATGGTGAACCTATGGCACTCGTGCCGGAAGTGGCACACAGAGCCATCTCTCCGGGCACACCAGGCATTGCCCGTTGTTTCTTCTAGGTTCCGGAGTGCACATGCGTGGCGTCCAGCTGGTCTTTGCGCGTGCATGCGCACCAGAAACTGTAAGACCAGGTGACTGGCATGTGCATGTTGGAAACCGAAAGCTCAGCTTCCCAGCGCATGCATGCGCGCCGGGGAACTGCTCTTCCGGTTTCCGGCACTCTCGCGCATGCATGCCAGGGAGCTGCTCTTCCAGTTTCCGGTGCTCCCACGCACAAGCGCTCTAGTTTCAGCACTCGGTGCCAAAAAGGTTTGCCAACACTGCTCTATAACGTTGTTTTGAGGGTAGAAGTTGAAACAATTTATGTCCAGGATGTGAGGGGTCTGTAGATATTTTCACAGCCCTCTTTTTGACTCGTGCAGTATAGAGGCCCTCAACGGAAGGCAGATTGGTAGCAATTGTTTTTTCTGCAGTTCTAATTATCCTCTGAAGTCTATGTCTGTCTTGTTGGGTTGCAGAACCAAACCAGACAGTTATAGAGGTGCAGATGATAGACTCAATAATTCCTCTGTAGAACTGTATCAGCAGCTCCTTGGGCAGTTTGAGCTTTCTGAGTTGGGGCAGAACTGAGTTGGCGATAACTGAAGGGTATCCATCAACATTCCCTTTTTAGAGTCTTACAGCATTTAAAATGTATTCTAGATAGGTACCTGGTGTCTCTGAGGAGAAGTATGTCCTGAAAGATATGAAGGAGCAGCTTCTTCTCACTTCTTCTCCTACATTTTACTTTTCAGAGGAAGGAGTAAAATACTTTGGCTTTTGCAAGTACCTCAACCTGGTTAGATTGATTTCGGACCATGCCCCATGTGAAAGTATAACTGGCTATTTTCAGAATCTCCATTCTGCCAGAGGAGAAGAGGACACTAGGAGTAATGTTTATGTTCTGACCTAGGCTTCACCAAATCATGAAACAGACTTCTTGTCCCGAAAAAACCCTTTTTATTTGGCTAATGTGAATTCCTAGCATTCACATCCAGCAAAGTCATGCCAAACAGTCTTTCAAGGGTGAATTGCAACCACAGACCTTATCAGTCCTTGGACAGTTGCCAGGCCGATAGCTTCCAGACGCAATGCTGTACAAGGAAATACTTGGCAAGGAGTCTTTCAGATAAGCAAATCTTCCCACTAATAATACAAACTAATTGTCTCCTGCAAACACCACTCCCCTTTTGCTCCTATTTATTCCCTATGGAAGGGGCCATTCAGCGTCCCCTTGTGCCTTTTTTCCCAAGTCAACTTCTGTTCCTTAATTGTTCCCTTCTCCTGACAGCTCTGTGCATGTGCACATCGGGAACAGGCTCCAGCTGTTCTTCTGCCCCACTTATCTCCGACTCCAAAGGTAGCTGATAACTGTCGGACGGCCCTGGCCCCATTTCTGCCTCCAACGCAGAGCACTCATCAGAGCCTTCCCCAGACTCCAGGACTGGCCCATGTTCCTCCCCAACCTCCTCACTGTCCGAGTCTGCTGCCAGCTCCGCTGGCCACTGGTGGGCCACAACAGTTTATTAGGAGATAAAGCTATTCCTGGGAAAAGGATCACTTCATGTTGCCACAGCTTCTGCTTTGTGATGGTACAGGTGGCCGATTGGTACATAAATCAATTCCGATCCCAGACGATGCTTTAGATAAAACATGTACGAAAGTAATGAAAAACCCATGGAAACGAACCATTTGGGAAATTGCAAATTATATATTTTAGGAGACATTTACTTTGCATTATAGCCTCAAAGCATCTGGACTAAATTCTAACTGTGTGGGTTTTCTTTTTCTTTTCTTTTTTCTTTTTCCCTTCCATTAGATGAGAACCGCATTTAAGCTGCTGTTAAACTGTCAAGTTTCATGACATCAGCAGGTCAAAGAAGCTGGAAATATATAGCAGCAACATGCAGTACCTTGTTAAGTGTCCCCTGGAAAGGGAGATACTATATTTGCAGCAAGAAAGAGATGCAGTTTGACTACAAAAGACTTTGAAGCAGGTAATTCTTTGTTGCGGAGAAAAATAATTAGAGGTGACATGATCTTGTTTCCCTGCTCTCAATTCTCAATAATAAGACCGGAGTCCAGGAAAGAATAAAAGTAATATATTTGCATAACAAAAATAAGAACACCTAAGTCTGTGTCTACATGGTGAAGAACAAAGAGAACAAAAAAAAAAAAACACATGCGCAGTACAGGTATCACATGAGAACTTCATATCAGTATACAATGTCATTTCAGAATAAGAGTCCTGCTGACAAATTAAAATGAACGTAGTGACAAACCCCTTCTTTGTCAGTAGGGCGAATATCAGTTATCGATCAAAACATCAATTAAGGCATACATGGTGAAGAACAAAGAGAAAAAAAAAAAAAAAACACATGCGCAGTACAGGTATCACATGAGAACTTCATATCAGTATACAATGTCATTTCAGAATAAGAGTCCTGCTGACAAATTAAAATGAACGTAGTGACAAACCCCTTCTTTGTCAGTAGGGCGAATATCGGTTATCCATCAAAACATCAATTAAGGCACATCATCTCACGCAGGTATTCATGCTGCGCTGCTGGTAATGGTTTGGTAAGCATGTCAGCAATTTGATCACATGTAGGTATGTACTGCAATTTTACAAAACCTTGTTTAACCAACTGTTTAATATTCTTATAACGAATGTCATTGTGTCTGGACCTAGTAACCGTGAAACGTGAATCAGAAATACAACCTACTGCTTGATTATCTTCCA
>QLTV01000991.1:316494-328330 GCA_003457575.1 Thermophis baileyi
TAATTAGAGGTGACATGATCTTGTTACCCTGTTCTCAATTCTCAATAATAAGACCGGAGTCCAGGAAAGAATAAAAGTAATATATTTGCATAACAAAAATAAGAACACCTAAGTCTGTGTCTACATGGTGAAGAACAAAGAGAACAAAAAAAAAAAAAAACACATGCGCAGTACAGGTATCACATGAGAACTTCATATCAGTATACAATGTCATTTCAGAATAAGAGTCCTGCTGACAAATTAAAATGAACGTAGTGACATTCTTTTCATACCTTGATGGCAATAATTGAATGAACACTATCTATCAATTTTAAAAATGGAGGCAGTTTAATGGAGTTTTCCAATTTACAAATTAAACTGCCTCCATTTAAAAAAAAAATCCTTTAGAAATCCTTAGTAAGACCATACCTGGAATACTGCAAGCAATTTTGGTCACCATACTACAAAAAAAAGAAAGAAAGAAAGAAAGAAAGAAAGAAAGAAAGAAAGAAAGAAAGAAAGAAAGAAAGAAAGAAAGAAAGAAAAGAAAAGAAAAGAAAAGATGTTGAGACTTTGGAAAAAGTTCAGAGAAGAGCAATTAAGATGATCAAAGGCCTGGAAACTAAAACATAGGAAGAACGGCTGCAAGATTTGGGTTTGACTAGTCTAAAGAAAAGAAGAATTAGGGGGTGACATGATAGCAGTATTCCAGTACTTGAGGGGCTGCCACAAAGAAGAGGAGGGTCAAATTATTCTCCAAAGCACCAGAGGGCAGGACAAGAAACAAATGGTTGGAAACTAATCAAAGAGAGAAGCAACCTGGAATTAAGGAGAAACTTCCTAACAGTGAGGACAATTAACCAGTGGAACAGCTGGCCTCCAGAAATTATGGGCGCTCCATCACTGGAGGTTTCTAAGAAGAGTCTAGACCAGTGGTTCCCAAGGTGGGGCCCACGCCCCACAGGGGGGCAATTTGATTTTTAATGGGGGAAATTGGAACCTTGTTTAAACCAAGTTAATGGCCTTTTAGGCTTCTTCCGCGTGAGTAGGAGTTCACTTTTTGAATAGTAAGAATTATATGTCACCGGGGGGAGGGGGGCATCAGGATTTTAGAGATGCTTAGGTGGGGCATTAGGAGAAGAGCCGAATGCTGGGAACGATTGAGGGCAAAAGAAAAAGGGGACGACAGAGAATGAGGTGGCTGGATGGAGTCACTGAAGCAGTCGGCGTGAGCCTAAATGGACTCCAGGAGATGGTAGAGGACAGGAAGGCCTGGAGGAACATTGTCCATGGGGTCGTGATGGGTCGGATAAGACTTCACAACTAACAACAACTAGGTGGGGCATGGCTAAAAAAAGGTTGGGAACCACTGGTCTAGACAGTCACTTATATAAAATGGTATAGGTCCTCCTACTTGAGCAGGGAGCTGGACTAGAAGACCCCCAAGGTCCCTTCCCATTTCTATTCTATTCTATTCTATTCTATTCTATTCTATTCTATTCTATTCTATTCTATTCTATTCTATTCTATTCTATTCTGTTCTGTTCTGTTCTGTTCTGTTCTGTTCTACTCTACTCTACTCTACTCTACTCTACTCTACTCTACTCTACTCTACTCTACTCTACTCTACTCTACTCTATTTTTTTTATATTCATTCTTCCTTGGAAAGGAAGTTTCAGGATTTGGGGAGAGTTTCAAAGACAAGCATGTTTAATCAGATTGCCCACTCTTAAGCTTAATATATTACTTAATATCTGCAGCACAGAATTTACAAATGGAAAGACTTCAAATTACATTTTTGAGGGGTGAGCATGACATGGAATCTGATTAACCCCAAACGAGTAAACAAGTACCCTCTGATGAATTATTAACAAGGGTTGGTAGGTGGTTACATAACAAGCCTCGGTGGGCAGCTGCATAATAACATTATTTAATCTCACCCCCAGAAAATTGTATCCCTTCTGCATTGGATGTATCATTGTTTTCACTGTAATTTATGTACCTTCAATGTTTTCATATAAGCCCTGTTTTTGATCCTGAGATTAAATGATTATGTACAGGGTCAAAAATGAAACCCATCTCAGAATGATTAAATTATTCTGCATTGATTTCACTCAGGAATAACCTCAAGGAATCTTTTGAGGAAGTCTTTGTCAAGCATGGGGGGGGGGCGGTGGCTCAGTGGGTAAGACGCTGAGCTTGTCGATCAGAAAGGTCAGCAGTTCGGTGGTTCGAATCCCTAGCACCACATAACGGAGTGAGCTCCCGTTACTTGCTCCAGCTTCTGCCAACCTAGCAGTTCGAAAGCATGTAAAAATGCAAGTAGAAAAATAGGGACCACCTTGGTGGGAAGGTAACAGCGTTCCGTGCGACTTCGGCATTTAGTCATGCCGGCCACATGACCATGGAATCGTCATCAGACAGTGCTGACTCTTTGGCTTAGAAACGGAGATGAGCACCGCCCCCTAGTGTTGGGAACGACTAGCACGTATGTGCGAGGGGAACCTTTACCTTTACCTTTACCTGTCAAGCATGGAATTGCCCCCCCCCAAGCGTCTATATTTCAGAGAACTGGAATCTATGAAAGCATTTTTTGAAACCAAAAATGGTTACGAGTATCACTTAGTATTCAGTGGTTACTAGCTAATACTTGCTAATTCAGTGGTTAATAGGTACTGGAGGTGCATATGGGCAATCTATAAAGTAGATAATTTATCATTTTCACTATCTAAAGAAGCTGGAAAATTTATGTTTGGTTTGAAGTAGCCCTAGATTTCTAAGCAATGCAGTGTAGTTGTATGTGTAAAGTCAGAGAGTTAGTTTTTGACATCAGCAACCTGGGAACCACAAGCAGGCCTGACCTCAGAGTACTCAGAGTACGAAAAGTGGTGACATAATTTTTATTGTCTAGCAATAGCAATAGCACTTAAACTTATATACCACTTCACAGTGCTTTATAGCCTTCTCTAAGTGGTTTAAAGAGTCAACATATTGCCCCCAACAATTTAGGTCCTCATTTTACCCAACTCGGAAGGATGGAAGGTTGAGTCAACCTTGAGCCTGGTGAGACTTGAACTGCCAAACTGCTGGCAGCCAGCAGTCAGCAGAAGTAGCCTGCAATACTGCACTCTAACCATTGTGCCACCGTGGCTCATCTATCTATCTCTATGCATCCATACATCATCTATCTATCTATCTATCTATCTATCTATCTATATCTATCTATCTATCTATCTATCTATCTATATCTATCTATCTATCTATCATCTCCCACCTTTTACTATTTTTACCAACCAACCCAAGGCAGTGAACATATCCAACACCACCTTCCTCCTCCTATTTTTCTCACGACAATCACCCGAGGAGGTGAGTTGGGCAGAGAGTGGCCCAAAGTCACCCAGCTGGCTTTCATGCCTAAGGTGGGACTTGAACTTTCTAGCCTGGTGCCTTAACCACTAGACCAGAGGTCTGCAACCCATGGCTCTGGAGCCGCATGTGGCTCTTTCATCCCTCTGCTGCGGCTCCCTGTTGCTAAAAATGTGCGTCACAACCGCCAATGTGCGACACCCACCGGCACACGATTTATTGAGCTTTTCGACGCATCTTTTTTTTCAGAGTTCAAAATGTTTTTGTTGCATGCAGAAATAAAAATTTGTTTTCTCTGTAGCAGTTCATTGATTACATAAATGCAACACATCAGGGGTGGGTTCCTCCCGGTTTGGACCAGTTCACCTGAACCAGTAGCGACCCGCTGGTGACATCATGATGACATCACTGATTTGGTTCGGTCGGTGCCGTCCATGGGCGCCGCCATCTTTTTTTTGAATTATTTTTGAAAAAATTTTTTGAATTTTTTTGAATTTATTTTTTTGAATTTTTTTGAATTTTTTATTTATTTATTTTTTCTTCTGAGCATGTGCAGAAGCCAAGTCCTGGCACTGTGAATGCAGTCGGCATCTTGCTTTCGGCTTTTTTTAAAAAAAAAATCAGATTTTTCATTACTGCGCATGCGCGCGCGTGCTTTGCATGCATGCACCTACGAGGCACGCCCACGAGGCACGGGAGGGAGAGAACCGGCAGCGAGGTAAGTTGGAACCCACCCCTGCAACACACTATAGTTTTTTTATACATAGCATAAAGGTAAAAAACGATATATGCAGTGTTATCTTCATTTTAGATGTCAAAAGGTTTTTGTGGTTCCCGGTGTTTTCTTTTCTGTGGGAAATGGGTCCAAATGGCTCTTTGAGTGTTTAAGGTTGCCGACCCCTGCACTAGACCAAACTGGCTAATCCTTCATCATTCCCTGAATGGGATAGCCATAACAAAGGATTTTTTGTTGTTGTTGAAAAAAAAGCTGGCAGTTATTTTTAATGGGTGCATATGCTTTCATAGTTAGAGCCGAGGTGGCGCAGTGGTTAGAGTGCAGTACTGCAGGCTACTTCAGCTGACTGCTAGCTGCAATTCAGCGGTTCAAATCTCACCGGCTCAAGGTTGACTCAGCCTTCCATCCTTCCGAGGTGGGTAAAACGAGGACCCAGATTGTTGGGGGCAATATGCTGACTCTGTGAACCGCTTAGAGAGGGCTGTAAAGCACTATAAAGCGGTATATAAGTCTAAGTGCTATTGCTATTGCTATTGCTAGTTCATGAGGTTCTAGATTTGACTTGGATTAAGTTAAATATCCTCACAACATTTCTCTGAGCTCTTCACTGTTCATGATTCTACAAAATCCTGTTCATGACCTTTGTTATGTATTGAATATACTGTATATAGTTGTGTTAAGCCCTGCTAAAGTGAAACTAACCTTTAGATGACCCTAACTGTTAACTACAACTGTTTTGTGCTAAAGTGAAACTAACCTTTAGATGACCCTAACTGTCAACTCCAACTGTTTTGGAGGGAAACTTTGAACATTCATATTTGGGCGGGTTTTTCAAGTATTATGATTGGTTAAGACCCTGTGGGCCCAGAATATAAATTACAAACATTGCCTGCTGTTCCTCAGTTCCAGTTTTGAGTCAATAAATGCTGTTGTAGCTATGCTGGTCTGCTTCTTGCCTACTGAAGCCCACTACACAATAACCTTGATGGGTAATTCTTCCTCTTTTTCCCTCTTTCCTCTCTTCTGCACCTGGTGACTTCGTGTCTCAGCTCTTCCTTGGACCCCTTAAAGTGTTTCTGAACTTTCCCATGCCTGTGCCTCGATTTTAAAAGCAGCTTTGGCAGCTATCCTCGAGAGGTTGGCTAAGCCGCAGCTTAATTAAAAGTATCCAAAGTGATAGAGAACGTATTTCAAAGCACCAACTTTTCAAGGTGAGAGCAGTTTAATTCTGTTGAAGTCATTAAAAAAAAAAAATCCCACACATGATCGTTGCCTTCCCTGAAACAGTGTTAAGCGGGATGGCATTTGACAGTCAAACACAATGGATTTCTGAAAAATTGGTTCAATGTTGCCTCACCTTGTCATTTCTCAGAGAGAGAGAGAGAGAGCGTTTCATAGAATTCATATCAGCTATTTCTATCCTCTCTTTTCCTTGACTTGCACTCATTGAATTTATTATCTATTATAAGGATTTCATGAACTTATAAGAATTCTACTTCTAGAGACAAGCCCAGTCGTTTGAAAATATTTTGGGGAGCTCTCAAAATTGAGAGTCCTAATCTTACTGGTAAATAAATATGCTTAATAAGTTGTTATACTTGCAGTTCTTAAAGGAAGAAACAACAATCTTTACAAGAACAATGATTTTGGTTTATTTGGAACTTAATCAATAAATAGAAGTGAAAAACTGGTCAGGAGACTGTTAGAAGCACAAGTCTTAGGAGCAAACCTATGTTATATCTTCTGTTATATGAGCCAACAGTTGTGTGGCAGCAGCCAAAAAAGCCGACACAATCCTAGGCTGCATTCATAGAGGGATAGAATCAAGATCATGAGAAGTATTAGTACTGCTTTCTAAGGTCTTGGTAAGACCATACTTGGAATACTGCATCCAGTTTTGGTCACCACAATAAAAAAAGATGTTGAGACACTGGAAAGAGTGCAGAGAAGAGCAACAAAAATGATCAGGGGGTTGGACACTAAATCATACAAAGAACGGTTACAAGAATTGGGTATGTCTAGTCTAATTAAAAGAAGGATTAGGGGAGACATGATAGCAGTGTTCCAATATTTTACCCACTCCTACAAACATAAGGGGGTCAAACTATTTTCCAAAGCACCAAAAGGCAGGACAAGAAACAATGAATAGAAATTAACCAAGGAGAGAAGCAACCTAGAATTAAGGAGAAATTTCCTAATGGTGAGAGCAATCAACCAGTGGAACAGCTTGCCTTCGGAAGTTGTGGGTGCTTCATCACTGGAGGCTTTCAAAAAGAGACTGTACAACCAATTGTCTGAAATGGTATAGGGTCTTCTGCTCAAGCAGGGAGTTGGACTAGAAGACCTCCAAGTGCCTTCCAACTCTATTATTCTATGTTCTATGTTGTTTCTGTTTTCATCTTCAAGGTTTTTGCAGATGTCATAATGGGACTTCTTGTCTCTTCTAATAATTCTGGGCCTAGAAGCTAAAACATTCAAAGAACAATTGCAGGAAGTTAGTATACATAGTTTAGTGAAAAGAAGGACCAGGGGTGACATGATAGCAGTCTTCCAATACTTGAAGGGCTGCCATAATGAAGAGGGGACCAACTTATTTACCTAGAACTAAGGAGAAAATCCCTAACAGTGAGAACAATTAACCAGTGGAACAAATTGCCTTCGGAAGTTGTGGGTGCCCCATCACTGGAAGGAGAAACTGGGCAACCATTTATCAGAAATAGTGTAGGTCTCCTATGAGAGCAGGGGGTTGGACTAGAGAATAGAATAGAACAGAACAGAACAGAACAGAACAGAACAGAACAGAACAGAATAGAATAGAATAACAGAGTTGGAAGGAACCTTGGAGGTCTTCTAGTCCAACCCCCTGCTTAGATAGGAAACCCTACACCACTTCAGACAAATGGTTATTCAACATCTTCTTAAAAACTTCCAGTGTTGGAGCATTCACAACTTCTGGAGGCAAGTCGTTCCACTGATTAATTGTTCTGTCAGGAAATTTCTCCTTAGTTCTAAGTTGCTTCTCTCCTTGATTAGTTTCCACCCATTGCTTCTTGTTTTACCCTCAGGTGCTTTGGAGAATAGTTTGACTCCTTCTTCTTTGTGGCAGCCCCTGAGATATTGGAACACTGCTATCGTGTCTCCCCTAGTCCTTCTTTTCATTAAACTAGACATACCCAGTTCCTTCAAAAGCTTCAAGGCTCCTTCCAACTTTGTTACTGTTACTTCCAGAGGTACTTCCCAGGAACAACCCTTCAATCACAATGAGACAATAGAGGAGGGCTTAAGGGGAGAGATACTTAAGTGACAGCTTGCCAAATAAAAGACAAAATGAGGGATCCTTGATGCTCTCTGGCTTGGTGGTCTTCTTGCAGATGTTTCATTGCCCAAAGTAGGTAACAGCATCAGTTCCATAACTAGCACTGAAGATTTTACCATGTTAGAGTAACAAAACGTTTGCAACAAAACCACCAAGCTCAGAGAGCACCAAGGACCTCACATTTCAACCCTGAGCTACAAATATTCTTCTTTATTAAAAAGACAACAATCCTACAATTTTTCATTCTGAAATAACTCCAGTATTATTAATCTGGCCTCTGGTATTAGTTATTAATCTGTAACTTTTCTCAGAGATGGTATATTAATTTAGTCCCCCATTTTTCTTATTGCTTTAAAAGCACGATTAAAACGAACACTGCAAGTAATCTGTGCGGCTGCCTGGCTGTTATTAATCTGTAGAAACACTTAAAGTTGATCTATTCCAGCAAACAGATTTTTTGTCATGATACAGATATTAAACTGGCTGTCTCGGCTTCATTTCCAGGGTTGGCAAAAAATGAATAATGTTAAGAAATTCCAGGGGGGGGAAATGGTGTGACTGATCTATTTTGCTCTACACAACCATATTTTGAATAATATAAAACAAGTATCGAGTGAAATTTCTCTTCCTGTCACTCGAATATGTTTCTAACATGTTGATATATACCGAACAAATACAAAATTATTGTATAATAATATTTCCTTTCAGGAAAGTAATACAGTTCTGCTACAAAGTTTTGATTTTTTCATTCATTTTTTTTTAGGAGAAGTGTTTTCAAAGTGTTTCCTGTTTTTAGTGCTCTTTCTTTAACATTAATTTTTATTAATAATACAGTGAAGAAAACATAAATGCAGTGTATACATTACCTTATTTAATTAAATTATCTAGGAACCTTGAACTCGATGGTAAATGATCATGATGATCTTGTTGTTAAGAAATTTAAACCAGGGAGAATAAAATACATTACCATTAATATACTGTAATATTTATGGTCTTTCCTTGTGTGTGTGTGTGTGTGTGTGTGTGTGTGTGTGTGTGTGTGTGTGTCCACACACACACACACACACACACACACACACACACACACATACACCAGGGGTGGGTCCCAACTTACCTCGCTGCCAGTTTGCTCCCTCCCGCGCCGCGTGGGCGTGCCTGGTGGGCACGCGCTTTGCACTCACGCGCATGCACAGTAACAAAATATCCAAAAATAATAAAAAAAACCAAAGCCGAAAAAAAGATGGCGACCGCATACACAGTACCGGAAGTCAGCTTCTGCGCATGCTCAGAAGGAAAAAAATAAATAAAAATAAAAAAAATAAATAAAATAAAAGATGACAGCCCCCACGGACCGGCACCGACTGATCCAGTTCGGTGACATCATTGTGACGTCACCAGCGGGTCGCTACTGGTTCGGGCAAATCGGTCCGAACCGGGAGGAACCCACCCCTGATATACACATACACACACACACACACACACATCAAGTTTTTCGTTACAATAATTTTATTTATTTAAAACATTTATATAGCTGCCTAACTTAAATCAAACTCTGAGCAGCTCCCAATCACTATACAGAACTATTGAGATCCCTTTTCCACCTAACTGCATATACCCTTTTTTCCAAATAGGAAAAATAGATTAGATAGATAGATGATAGATAGATAGATAGATAGATAGATAGATAGATAGATAGATAGATAGATAGATAGATAGATAGATAGATAGATAGATAGATAGATAGATAGATAGGAGGTAGGTAGGTAGGTAGGCAGGCAGGCAGGCAGGCAGGCAGGCAGGCAGGCAGACGATGACAGATAGATAGATAGATAGATAGATAGATAGATAGATAGATAGATAGATAGATAGATAGATAGATAGATAGATAGATATAATAGATAGATGATAGATAGATGATAAATAGAGAGATAGATAGATAGATAGACAGATGATAGATAGATGATAAACGGATAGATATGATAGATAGATGATAGATGATAGATACAATAGATAGATAGATAGATAGATAGATAGATAGATAGATAGATAGATAGATAGACAGACAGATAGATGGATAGATGATGGCTGGCTGGCTGGCTGGCTGGATGGACATTTCCTTTACTTGTGATAAGGGTTAGTGCATCTTTACATATTTATTCTTTATATATTTATTTTTTCTTTCTTTATTATATTCTTAATTTTTCCCTTTTTTTCCCCTCCTCCTCTTTTTCTTTTTTACTTGAACATTTTACCGACCTAAGAACATCCAATGTGGGTTGGTCCCCTGGACCATTTATGTGGTGCCTTCCTATTGATTGATTTTTGTGTTGATGGCTGGCAATTGGCTGTTATTTCCTTGTGATGCCAAGCCCTTGGCTGGTGGTAAATCAGCACTCCTGTCGACTGACAAGGGACCCGTTTCCCTTATAATTATTCTTGTAATTATTCATTAGAAGAATAATGACTCCTTGTCAGTCAACAGCCATCAACACACCAATCAACCAATAGGATGGTGCCATATAAATGGTCCCAGTGACCAACCCAGATTGGATCTTCTGAGGTCATTAAAATGAGAACCCAGATTGTTGGGTTGAAGATGCTGACTCTGTAAACCACTTAGAGAAGGCTGTAAAGTACTGTGAAGCGGTATATAAGTCTAAGTGCTATTGCTATTTTCCTTCCTTCCTTCCTTCCTTCCTTCCTTCCTTCGTGAATCGGTATATAAGACTAAGTGCTATTGCTATCTTCCTTCCTTCCTTCCCTTCCCTTCCCTCCCTCCTTCCCCGTGGTTAGAATGCAGTATTGCAGGCTAACTCTGCCGACTGCCAGCAGTTTGATCCTGACCGGCTCAAGGTTGACTCAGCCTTGCATCCTTCCGAGGTCAGCTTGTTGAGGGCAAGAGGCTGACTCTCTAAACCACTTAGAGAGGGCTGTAAAGCACCGTGAAACGATATATAAATCTAAGTGCTATAGTGCTATTACCCTATTTCATTCAAATATTCATTTCATGTTTAGTCTGAGTGATAAGTCTATGCACCAAACCTTCTGGCTGTCCTGACATCCTTGGCTACTTAAAGCAAGTTCTATTTACTTGCAATTCTGTACGTGCAATTTATTTTGGTTTCCAACTGACTTTACTTTATGGATGTATGCTCCTCTTGCTTTACTAAAAGCGTCTCACTTTACAGTTTCTGCTTGCGTTGGATTATATCACCTGCCTCCCGTTGAATCATATCAGTATCTAGGTAATTGCTTGTGCCAGAAGAGGGTTCTATCAAGTTGATTCAGTATCAAACATTACTTTCAAGTTTCCCTCACTTTTTGTGGGAAACACAATACACCTTAATATCTTTCAATAATGGGGTTAAATCAGTAGTGGGTTCTAAAACCCTTTACTACTGGTTCGCGCGTGGAGCCTCCCGCCGCCGCCACTACCGGTTCTAAGAACCGGTCCGAACCGGGAGCAACCCACCACTGGGTTTAATAGCAGTATTTTTAGCAAGCTGTTGTAAAGATTAATTAAAACTAATATTTAAGACCGACAAGAAAGCTAAATTCCATTTATGACCACTTCAGGCACAGTAGTCAGTAGTTTATTGGGTTGTATACAATGCCTGTAAATAGGCACTTTCAGAAGCCTGAAGATTGAATATTTCTAGGCAAAATCTTGTTTCAGCACTATTTAATAATAGCTCTGACTCACCTTGACAGGAATATAAAATTCAAAGTAATTATTGGAAGCAAAGAACCATAAGAAATAGAATTAATTCCTTCCTTCCTTCCTTCCTTCCTTCCTTCCTTCCTTCCTTCCTTCCTTCCTTCCTTCCTTCCTTCCTTCCTTCCTTCCTACCTACCTACCTACCTACCTACCTACCTACCAGGGGTGGGTTCCTCCCGGTTCGGACTGGATCAGCTGAACCGGTAGTGACCCGCTGGTGACGTCACTGAAGTGGATCGGCTGGTGCCAGTCCGTGGGCGCCGCCATCTCGCCATCTGAATTTTTTGCAAATTTTTTTACTGTTTGGAAGTTTTTTCCTTTTCTGCTGCTTGAAAAAGGGCCCTCCCGCCCGCCTCCGGGGTTTATACTGACCTTTATTCCTTCGCCCAAAGCACAGCTGATCAGCTCCTCAGCTGTGTTTCAGGCTGATTGCAACTACTGAGCATGTGTGGAAGCAAAAATGTGCGAGGGAATGCGCGCGTGTGCGTGAGTGGAGCACGTGCGCGCAAAATGTCACGATGCGAACCGGTGAGGAAGGTAAGTGGAACCCACCCCATGCTACTTACCTACCTACCTACCTACCTACCTACCTATCTACCTACCTACCTCCTTCTCCCTTATTTTCTCTAGATTCCTCCTTCCTTCCTTCCTTCCTTCCTTCCTTCCTTCCTTCCTTCCTTCCTTCCTTCCTTCCTTCCTCCCTCCCTCCCTCCCTCCCTCC
>QLTV01000991.1:369713-381059 GCA_003457575.1 Thermophis baileyi
TGGGGGGGGGGGGGAGTGGGAGGGAAAAAAAATCTCTTTGAAGTCATTCAGCATGAAGGGATTTCTCCTGAGGTTTGTGTGGTTGAAGGAAGGCCACCTTAGCAGCAGTAGAGCAGCTGCCTTTGAAAGTCACATATGGGTAATTCACAGCTTGCAATGACTCCACTCATGCCATGATGCTTCCTTAATGGCAGTCATCCTTAAGCACTGCAGATCCTAATTATCTGAGCAGCAATGCTTCTTAATTCATGATTGAGTTACTTCTCAGAACAAAGAGAATGGCAAGTAGGCATAAAACGTCTGAGGGAGCAGATACTGTCCTTAAGTTGCAACGATGAACATCCGTTCTGGAAATAATGGTCCCTTAGAAGTGATCACTGCTCAGCCACAATCTCGGCAATCTCCTCTGTCGGTCCTGACAAAGCATTTTCATGGATGCCTTCGCATTCAGCATTTGAATGCAGCAATCTTATGCAGGGTTTTCTGAAAGTTTTGTTGGACTCCATAAGATCTGAAGGAATGGAATGGAATGGAAGAATAGAATAGAATAGAATAGAATAGAATAGAATAGAATAGAATAGAATAGAATAGAATAGAATAGAATATGTTTTTATTGGTTAAGTGTGATTGGACACAAAGTTCAACGTAGGTTGAATAGGGTCAACACGTAAGGGTAAGATTTCTCGGAATAAACAATATATTAATGTTTATGAATGGTATCAATCATCGAGGTGGCGCAGTGGTTAGAGTGCAGTACTGCAGGCTACTTCAGCTGCCTGCTAGCTGCAATTTGACAGTTCAAATCTCACCAGGCTCAAGGTTGACTCAGCCTTCCATCCTTCTGAGTTGGGTAAAATGAGGACCCAGATTGTTGGGGGCAATATGCTGACTCTGTAAACCACTTAGAGAGGGCTGTAAAAGCACCATGAAGTGGTATACAAGTCTAAGTGCTATTGCTATTAACATCTCTACTAGAGACTGGGGATATCCAAAGTTCACAGGATGACTTGTGGTTGTATTATATAGTGTTCCAAGCAATATTCTGAAACAAAGGATGCCCAGTTTGCACAGGCCTTATATAGATGGAATTTTAGAATAAATAAGGAACTTGTTCAGTCAGTTCCCACCAAGAACATTCTATTTCTGTACTCTTATAAACCACTTGAAACCGACTGTGCCTCTGAATGCAATATTCAATATCCAATCATGATATAAAAAAACCCAACTTACAACGAATTACAAGAGACACATACAGGAATTGGAACCTCTGTTCTTCTCCCAACCTTTATTTTAAAGAGGGTTTCATTAAAACATTTATTTTAAAGAGTGTGTAATTGGTCCAAGGTACCCAGATGGCTTTGTGCCTAAGGCTGGACTAGAACTCACAGTCTCCTGGTTTCTAGCTCATTCAGTTAAGCACTACACCAAAATGACTCTCTCTAAAAGGAAGGAAGGAAGGAAGGAAGGAAGGAAGGAAGGAAGGAAGGAAGGATCTCCAACCTACAAAAACAGTTCAGAAAGGAATGTGCACCTTTTCTGGAACATTCTGACCAATCAGCAGCCATCCGCTTACATCCATGTTTTTGAGGTGGCAATATATGCACATCCATGTTTTATTAGATTCCTATCACGTATCAGCCATGTTAGTGAAGGTAAGATATTGTCTATCTCTGTTGCATCTCTACAGTAGTTAGTGCAAGGCAGGGATGGGTTCTAACTTATCTCACTGCCGGTTCGCTTCCTCCTGCAGCGCGTGGCCGCGCCTCGTGGGCGCGCATGTGCTTCCCACGCGCACGCATGCGTACTGCCGAAAAATCCCAAAAAATTCCAAAAGCCAAAAACAAGATGGCAACGCATGCACAGTGCTGGAAACTCAGCTTCTGCGCATGCGCAGAAGAAAAATAAAATTAAAAAATAATTCCCCCCCAAATTTTTTTTTTAAAAAAAAATAAATCCCAAAAAAAGATGGCAGCGTCCACGGACCGGCACTGACTGAATCGGCTCCGTGACATCACCAGCGGGTTGCTACCGGTTCGGGCGAACCGGTCTGAACTGGGAGGAACCCACCTCTGGTGCAAAGGGATCATAGAATCATAGAGTTGAAAGTGGCCATTTTGATCATTTTGGATTCCTTATTCTGTGCAGAATCCATACTTTAAAAAACCTCAGAAAATGACTGTCTATCTTCTGTTTGAATACATCAGAGAAAAGAAGCCTTCCATGTCTCTATGGACAATTGGTTCAACTATCAAACTGATTTTGTTTCCCTGCAACTTAAATCAAAAATTGGCTTTTTTGAAATTTCAATCACGATTCCATAGCCCCTTCTTTGGACATGCTAGACAACAGATCATAAACTTCATCTGTATGGACTTTATATCTAAAGAATTGTAATTTCAAGTATTTATTCCTTTGTTGGAATGTCTGGCAAGACTTCATTCCCCCCCCCTCTGATAACCAGGAGTTACCAAGCAGCGGTGGCCTTCAAAATTTTTAGCAAGGGGTTCTCTGCCTGGTTGCTGGGTGGGTGTGGCCATGGTGGGAGTGGCCAAGTTGGCCTCCTGCACCATGGCGGGGGGGGCGTTTTTGCCCTCCTGGGGCTCCGGAGGGTTTCCTTGAGCCTCCAGGAGGGTGAAAACGGCCTCTCCAGGGTCCAGAGACCCTCTGGAGGCCAGAAACGGGCCTGTTTCCGGCCTTCCTGAACTTCCGGTAGGCCCGTTTTTCGCCCTGCCGAGCCTCCGCGTGCGCCTGCACTTACCTGCATCCAAAACGGGCCGCGTGGGGACTCCTGGGAGGGGTGGGAGGGGCAGGGCGGGGCCAGCCAGGAGTGGGATTTGGGGGTTCTCCAAACTGCACAGAATCTTAGCTAGAGGTTCTCCCGACCCCTGCGAACCCCCAGCAGCCCACCCCTGTTACCAAGGTGAAAAATATAGGAAAAAAGATTTAGGAGGAGGAGGTTTCAGTAGAGCACAACTGGAATTCAGATATCTTCTCACCAGACAAAAGATCCCTACGCATCTTATTTGTCTTCAAGATTTCAAGATTCCCAAAAGACAACTGCACACCTAGGAGAAGCCACGGTTAATAACATTGGTCATTTTATGAAATGTACCTGATGAGATCATTAACTATTTGGAAATGCACATCATGTGATAGAAAAACAGGGTGTTTTTTTTGTTTCCAAATGATATTTTCCAACTCCCTAGGGTTGGCTGTCACGAGTGCCAGACACTGAAACGGATGGACCTTTTTTTCTTTTTTCTTTTTGCCTTCTGCAACACCTGCACAAGATAATAGCATAACGCACCATGTGAGAAATAGCCTTTCATCTGCCAGAGACAATCTAGGCTGGGATAGTAATTATCCCTTTGGGAGTCAAGGACAGTAAACTCCGATTCTAAAAGCTTGCATGAATGTATCAACATGGCTGCCCACGGTGAAAGCAAACAGAAGGCAAATGAGCCTGAATAAGCAATCAGCAAATGCTATCTCGGTGCCACTTCGTTTTGGAGAAAATGGCACACTCTTGGGTGACTTTTTTTCTTCTTTTTTTTAAATTAATAAAGCTGCATAACCAGAGCCTCACATCACTTGATCTTTTTGCAGGCTTGATTTACATTACACTCGACGGCCAAACACCGAGTAAGTGAATGGCTTCCATTGAAAAGCGTTGCACAATCCTATCTTACCAGCACAAAGTTATTGAATAGGGAACTAAATCCCAGATTGTATAGCAATCTCATTATTTCTTTTAATATCCTTATGTGCATCTGCTCCATTACGGACGGGAGAAAACAAGGTTTAAAAAGTACTTAAGCTTCCCAATCAGCAACATCCAAATATGGCTTTCTTATTTGGGGATTAGAACCTTTGGCTGCAGCTTTGCAAAAAATAAAATAAATAAAAATATTATTATTTTAAAAAAGGAAGGCTATGACAATTAATCGAGAAGGCATTCCCAAACCTACTAAGACAATTATTTTGCCATTACCAAGTGAACACATGATCCGGTTGATCATTTCCTAACTTGTTCATTTAATGGGCAACTTGCTAAACACTGCCGAAAAATATTCAGATTTGAAAAAACCTGTATATTGAAGGTTTCACTTGAGTGTAAGTCAAGGGTGTCAAACTCAATTTCATTGAGGGCTGCATTAGGGTTGTGTTTGACGTTGGGGGGCTGGGGTGGGCGTGGCCAGGGTGGGCGTGGCCAGCTTGATATCACTCGTGTGATCAAATGCCATTTTCAAATGCTCTCCTCACAGTCACTCATGCCCTTGTCACCTCACGGTTAGATTACTGCAACGCACTCTACATGGGGCTACCCTTGAAGAGTGTTCGGAGACTACAATTGGTCCAGAATGCGGCTACGCGAGCTGTCATGGGTGCACCTAGGTACACCCATAGTACACCTATACTCCGCGAGCTGCACTGGCTTCCTATTGGTCTCCGGGCACAATTCAAGGTGTTGGTTATTACCTTTAAAGCCCTACATGGCTCAGGGCCAGGTTATCTTCGAGACCGCCTTCTACCACATAGCTCCCAGCGACCGGTAAGATCCCACAGGGTTGGGCTCCTCCAGGTCCCGTCAGCTAAACAGTGCCGGCTGGCGGGCCCACAGGGGCGGGCCTTCTCTGTGGCTGCCCCAGCCCTCTGGAACCAGTTACCTTCTGAGATCTGGACCACCCCCACCCTGCTGGCCTTCCGGAAAGCGGTGAAGACCTGGCTGTTCCGGCAGGCTTGGGGCCATTGATCTTGCCTCTGTAATTGGCGAGATCCGGCCATGAAAAGTTGTGTATGGGTTTTTAACTGTTTTTAAATGTTTTTATTATGTTTTCTTTTAATAGTTTTTTTATATTGTTGTGAGCTGCCCAGAGTCCCTTGGGAGTTGGGCGGCATAGAAATATAATAAATAATAATAATAATACTAATAATAATTTTTCCTAGTAGTTTGTTTTGCTAGCACTCTGCCAGTGAAAATGGAACTTGTGAGGGCCACATGCGGCCTTCCCGGGCTCCGTTTTCAGCTGCAATGATCTCCTGCAGCCCTCTGCTAGTGAAAACGGAGCTCAGGAGGGCTGTGCGCAGCCCTCACAAACTCTGTTTTCACTGGCAGAGGCCCCACGGGCCAGTCCTTTGCTGTTTCCAGGATGGCCCCCGTGGGCCAGATCTAAGCACCCTGTGGGCCGGATTCGGCCCACGGGCCTTGAGTTTGACATCCCCTGGTGTAGGTGGACATATGAAGTTCTTTCAGTGGTACCTCCAGTGTGTGTGTGAGAGAGAGTTAATTGCTTGAAATGAAGAATGTCAGGCATGAAAGACCAGACTCACATGAGAAGATTCAATTTAACCGATTTATTGCTAAAAGCCCATGCACATGGACGTTTTCTTCAGTGAGACTCTACAAAGAGTGCAGAGAAGAGCAACAAAGATAATTAGGCATCTGGATGCTAAAATATAGGATGAAGAGTGGTAGGAACTGGTTATGTCTAGTCCCGTGATGGCAAACCTATGGCTCGCGTGCCAGAAGTGGCACACAGACCCATCTCTCCAGGTACGCAAGCCATCGCCCATTGCTCTTCCGGGTTCCAGCGTGATGGCTAGCTGGTCTTCACGTGTGTGGGAGCACCAGAAACTGGAAGAGCAGCCGCCCAGTGCGCATGCGCACACCAGGGAGATGATCTTCTGGTTTCCGGTGCACACATGCGCACCAGAAACCAGAAGACCAGATGGCCAGTGCACATGCGTGCACTGGAAACTGGAAGATCATCTTCCCGGTGCGCGCATACAAGCCGGGCGGCTGCTCTACCAGTTTCCAGCACACCTGCGCACCCCCGTTTCAGCACTCGGTGCCAAAAAGGTTCACCAACACTGGTATTATGTCACCCTAGTTTCTCTAGGGTGACATAATAGCAGTCTTCTAATAGTGGAGGGGCTGCCACAAAGAAGAGAGGGACAACCTATTCTTCAAAGCACTGGAGGGCAGGACAAGAAGCAATGGATGGAACTTTATCAAGGGGGGATCCAATCTAGAACTAAAGAAAAATTTCCTGACAGTTAGAACAATTAATCAGTGGAACGAGTTGCCTCCGGAAGTTGTGGGTACTCCCACAACTAAATTTAATAGATTTTTAAAGAAGAGATTGAAGAGCCATTTGTCCAGAATCGTATAGGATCTCTTGCTGGAGCAGGGGTTGGACTGGAAGACCTCCAATGTCCCTTCCAGCTCTCTTATTCTGTATTCTGTATCTACTCCGGAGACATTGCAAATAGCTAATGTCATAGTTCTGAAATGCAAGCATCCAGCAGTGACATGCTATTGTATATATACCAGACTGCTGAAGTCCCAGTGTTGCATCAGAAATACTGCATGCTGTCATTTCCCCCAACAAAGCTGCTCCCCCTTGTCAATTTACTCTTAAGATGTGTCCTCAGAACATGCTGAGCCCTTGCACTTTATCTGCAAATAAGTCTGCCTTAATAAATAAACTAAAATCTGTATTTTGGCTGCATTTGCAAATCTGTCACATGCAAGCACTACTTGATGCTACGGCTCTGAATGAAATTTGACAAGGAAGGTTTTTTGCCAATGACCTAGAGCAGGGGTGTCAAACTCAAGGCCCAGGGGCCGGATTTGGCCCATGGGGTGCTTAGATCTGGCCTGCGGAGACACCCCAGAAACAGTGAAGGACTGGCCCACGGTGCCTCTGCCAGTGAAAATGGAGCTCGTTTTCGCTGGCAGAGAATTGAAGGAGGCCATCACAGCCGAAAATGAAGCTCGTGAGGGCCACATGTGGCTCTCCCGAGCTCTGTTTTCTCTGGGGGAGGGTTGCAGGAGGCTGTCGCAGCTGAAAATGGAGCTTGGGAGGGCCGCATGTGGCTCTCCCGGGCTCCGTTTTCTCTGGGAGAGGGTTGCAGGAGGCCGTCACAGCCAAAAACAGAGCTCGGGAGCCCATTTTCACTGGCCGAGTGCTTCGGCTACCACAGGCGCCCCCAACACTAGTGACATCGAGCTGGCCATGCCCAACCTGGCCCCCCGAGGTCAAACACAACCCGGATACGGCCCTCAATGAAATCGAGTTTGACACCCTTGACTTACAGTGTCCCCTTCCCTTTCCTTCTTGCTCCAGGCAGGGGTGAAATCCAGCAGGTTCTGACAGGTTCTGGAGAACCGGTAGCGGAAATTTTGAGCAGTTCGGAGAACCGGCAAATACCACCTCTGGCTGGCCCCAGAGTGGGGAGGGAATGGGGATTTTGCAGTATCCTTCCCCTGCCATGCCCACCAAGTCACACCACGCCCACCAAGCCACGCCCACAGACCCGGTAGTAAAAAAAAATTGGATTTCAGCACTGGCTCCAGGTATGATTAAGATTTAGGATCTGGTGGCAGAAAAAGAAGAAAGTGGAAATCTTCTACTGAACTAAAGTCCTGGAGCTACTCGGTTCCATCCGTTCATTTCTTTAAATTGCATCCCATATCAAATTATATGTTTTCAAATCTCTGCCTAGTCACATGTCCTTGGGCTAGGTTTCCCCCCCCCCTTTTTTTTTACCTTTCCTTTTTTTCTGTTGTTCCGTTTTTCTTGACTTCTCAGTCTCTCTTGTACTTTTAGAAGGAATTAGGTTTCCTGCCATTCCTTAATGTTATACACATTCCCCCCCCCTCCTTTCAGCATGTTTCCGCATCCAAAGATGAATAATCAAGTTGAAAACTTCACTTTGCGGTATGCTCTCTAGGAAAGCAAGGTGACCTTCTGTCAGATTCCATTTAATTTTTCAATCCTAGGACATCTCACATAACTAAATCTGAATCCTAATTCTCCCTTAAAGGGTGTGCTATGATATACTTTCACATTGTTTAATGTAGCTTTCTACGACACTCAAGCGAGACAAGGCAGGGAGAGAAATTTTAACTGTTGTGCTTAAATGGATCCTGGGAAGAATTTCAGATAAATATCAATTTTATAGGTGAGCTGTAAAAAAAATATTTACTTTCTCTTTACTCTGAGTCTTTTTAAAAAAAAAACAAAAAAAAACCTTGCATCAAAATTCATCATGCATTCCCACAAATACATTTGTATCAAACTACATGTATGCTTCATGCTAAAAGCATGTGGTATATTGTGTGAATAAAGACCTCAACAAGTCAGAAAAGTCCACATTTTACCATTTTAAAATGTAAAAACCTTTATGTTTCTATCCATAATCCAGGAAATGCAGATGAAAATGATTTCACATCAGAATGTGGAAAGAGCAAATTCCATGAGTAACATTAACCCCTCCAAAAATAGACACTTTGACTTCCTTGAGTATATTTGCCACATAGGTGTTCTCTCACAGATATTTATTATCCCGCAACCTCGGTCTCTAAAAATATTGTGGAAACATAGCAGTCAAGAGCTGCTTTCTAACAAGAGTGAGTTACTACTTATTTCTGCCCCAAAGATGCTTTTTCAAGAGGCAACTGGACTTTCTTGTTTTTGAAGATGTTTTGCTTCTCATCCAAGAAGCTTCTTCAGCTCTGACTGAACCTGAACTGAAACAAGAAAGCCCAGCTGCTTGTTGAAAAAGCATCTTTGGGACAACCCAGGGGTGAAATCCAGCAGGTTTTAACAGGTTCTGGAGAACCGGTAGCGGATATTTTGAGTAGTTCGGAGAACCGGCAAATACCACCTATGGCTGGCCCCAGAGTGGGGTGGGAATGGAGATTTTGCAATATCCTTCCCCCAGGGGTGGGGAAGAAATGGGGATTTTGCAGTATCCTTCCCCTGGAGTGGGGTGGGAATGGAGATTTTGCAGTATCCTTCCCCTGCCATGCCCACCAAGCCGTGCCCACCAAGCCACACCATGCCAACCAAGCCATGCCCACAGAACCAGTAGTAAAAAAAAATTGGATTTCACCACTGGGACAACCATGACCTGGATGACAGAGAATCTCCATAGATACTTATTTGTGTGATTTGGCCAATATAGATTAACCTAACAAAGTGTTAACACCTATTCAAACTATGATTTTTAATGGAGTCAGTCTACAAATGTAGCTATTTTAGCGTGATTCATGCATGGATGCATATTGTTATATGTCAGACTTTCTTTTTTTATTATTCAGTAAGAACTTTGTTCCAGTTTTCCAAAATTCTTTACCCAGTTAAAAAAAAAATAGTTCTGTCATCCATGAAATACTGCAACATCTCTTACTTATATTCTTTGTTCACTGTGGGGATGTTCTGGTCATACCTTCCATCCCTCAGCATCTCATTAAATTTCTTTTTCCATACAATTTTTAAAATTGTTTAAACTCACACATAGATGACTGATCTGGGCAGCTTATAACATTTTAAAAAATCCACTGCATAATGAAATACATCAAAATATTCCCTCATCCCACTTCTCACAGAAGCAACTGCACCAGGGGTGTCAAACCCGCGCCGATACATTGCCGTCACGTGACATATCACAACTTTTTCCTCCTTCGCTAAACTGGGGGTGGGCATGGCCAGCACGTGACGCATCTGGCCCGCAGGCCACAAGTTTGACACCCCTCAACCCAGAGGTGGGCTTCACGTATTGTAACAACCGGTTCGCCCAGCACTGAAAATGTGAGCGCGTGCATGCAGCATTACAAAACACGGCAATTCGCTTGCGCTCGCCATCCGTACATGTGTGCAGCATCACAAAACACAGCGATATAGGATGGGATTGCGCCCGGGCGGGGGGCGGGGGGGCCCACCTGCAGGTTGCTACTACCGGTTCGCCCGAACCGGTCCAAACCGGCTGAATCCCACCACTGCCTGAACCACACAATCAAATCAGCCACTTGAATTGACTCCATCTTCATTCATGGTCTCCAGGCTTGCTGACAAAACCATGTTTTAGGGCCTTTTAGAGAAGCAAGAAAGTGGGGGGCAACCATATTTCAGGGGGAATATGAAAGTTCCTGGAAGAAAGATCCCTCTTAACATCTTCCCACAGAAAAGCATGTGGGAAAGTAGGATGACTACAGAAGGGTGGACAATTAAGGACAGGAGGCTCACCCATTTCTTAATATTAGTCAAGTCACATATACCCATATGTATAGGAGCCTCACCATTGAAAATGTTGCCACAATTTCATTTGTTTTTCAAAAGCATTTAACAAACCCAACCTTCACCATCAAATAGAACAAAAATGAAGGTGGGGTTATTATTTTATGGAATACCTTCTTCAGAAAAGTTGAAAGCTCATTTGCTTTTCATTACTTAACAGAATAACAGAGTTGGAAGGACCATGAAGGTCTTCTAGTCCAGCCCTCTGATTAAGCAGGAGACCCCATCCCATTTTAGATAAATGGCTGTCCAATCTCTTCTTAAAGACCTCCAATGTTGGAGCACCCACAGTTTCTGAAGGCAAACTATTCCACTGGTCAATTGTTCTCACCGTTAGGAAATTTCTCCTTGAATCTAAGGTCTTCTTTCAAGGCATGAATTTAGTAATCAACGGAATCCCTACAAAGCACAGATTGGCACCCCAATAAACAATCCATTCTTAAAAATGTCATCAACCCAAAGTAATGTATACAAATATAAACAAGGTTCAACTAACACCAACAAGTGCAGGATTCTGTAATTGTTTGGGTTCTTATTGTAGACTAGTAGCTGGATACCCATGCTTTGCTACGAAACTATGTGATCGGGCTTGATAAATTGGCAGTTAAAGCTTGAACATTAATGAGTAGTTATGATTGGGCTTGATACATTGACACTTAAAGCTTGAAAATTTATGTAGAATGTGTAACTACTTAGCATCAGAGCGTCTTAATATAAGGCAACTGGCAGTTGGAACAGAGTTCTTTTCAGGTGGGGAGGGAGAGTAGTATGTCTAAACTCCCAGCCACAGGCCAGATGTGTCACACGCTGGCCATGCCCACGCCCGGTTTAGCGAAGGGGTAGCATCAGAGCTTGTTAATATAAGGCAACTGGCAGTTGGAACAGCGTTCTTTTCAGGTGGGGAGGGGGAGTAGAACATCTAACTCCTTAGCATCAGAGCGTGTTAATTAATATAATACTGTATAAGAAATACTAATGATCTGATGGTCATTTTGAAAAATCCTTTCTTAGCGAGCACCTAGAAGGCAAGAGGAACACACGTGCCAAGTTTCAAGTTTGTAGGCTTTACAGATCTGGAGATTTTAGCAATAGCACTTAGACTTATATACCGCTTTACAGTGCTTTACAGCCCTCTCTAAGTGGTTCACAGAGTCAGCATATTGCCCCCAACAATCTGGGTCCTCATTTTACCCACCTCGGAAGGATGGAAGGCTGAGTCAACCTTTTGTGATGAGTAAGTGGTATTTGGCATATATATATA
>QLTV01000991.1:382412-395274 GCA_003457575.1 Thermophis baileyi
ATTTCTACAAACGGCTTCAGGTTGTGTCCCCCTGAGGCATCTTGATACCAGAAATGTACACAGTAAGTCTTGGTGAAACATATTACCTCTGTGTAGCAAGCCAATACAATTCTTGTGGAATTTCAGGACTCATCCTGGTTAGTTGGATATCTCTACTGAAAAGGCTAGAGACACAAGAACGTCAGAAATGCTCTGTGTTTGAAGCTTAAGTTTAAGGCCTTTCCAGGTCACCCTGGAATAGATTCGGGGATTTCACTAGGTTTGACTAAGGGTAATAGACTAGTTCCTCCCCTCTGTTGTTTCCCAGTGGCCAGTATTGGGTTTCATGATTCTACATTGGTAGCCATTGCTGGCACTATCTTCCTTCAACGTTTTCCATTCCCTTTGCAAATTATCTGCCTGTGTTGAAGCAGCTGGTAATGATAGTTAAATATCTACTGAATAATTAAAAAAAAAAAAACCCTTCCAAAATCCTGGACTTTTTTCTGCCTTTAGTTTAAATGGATAACTCTTTTTTAAAAAAAATGAGAAAGAAAGGGGGGAAATATTATTCATATTATTTATGTTTTCATGGTGAGCGGCGTGGTGGCCTAGAGGTGACGCTCTCGCCTCACAATCAGGAGGCTGTGAGTTCGATCCTAGGTAGCGGCAGATATTTCTCTCTCTGGGTGCAAAGGGAAAATATCTGCTGTGAGCTCCATGTAGGCGTCAGGAAAAACATCTGGCCAGTAAATGCTCAGCTCTATTCAATCTCCCCGACTCCACCCCGATGCAAGGGATTACAGGGTCATTTAAAAAATGTTTTCATGATGGTTTATAGTTCTATTACATTTCTCCTTACTGCCCAACTTTCCAAGCTAAACGGACCCAACTTATGTAGTCTTTCCAACCAACCGTAAGTTAATTACCCTTTCTGCCAGAAATTCCACATACGATACAAGACTTTTGGCGCTAGCAGTTAATATGAAACAACCTAATAGGGTTTCTGTGTATGTTGGTTGAATCAAAGTGATGTGCCAACTCGACTTTGACACTTGGAAGCGAGGGACTAACTCACTCTGTCAAAGCACTTTTCTAGGATCACTTTGATCAAAGGTTTCCCAAGGCAAAACTCCCTTCACATATCCTTATTAGATAGATAATCTTTACATGAAATATCATAATCATCATTTCATTTCAAGGCTTACAAACTCCTCCAATCAAAGTTGATTCTGAACAGCATACAGTTTGTCAACTCCTTAAACTCAGATTAAAATTAAATATAAGTAAGAGCAGAGGCCAAGTTATTAAGGGAAAAAAAATGCAAAGAATGCAAAAAATAAAGGGGAAGTACATTGGATGGGCCAGCTACTAAGACCATTCAGAATAAAAGAGTTGGAAGGGACCTCGGAGGTTTTCTAGTCCAACCCCCTGCTCAATCAGGAGACCTTTCAGATAAATGGCACTCCAACTTCTGGAGGCAAGCCATTCCACCGATTAATTGTTCTGACTGCCAGGAAATTTCTCCTTAGTTCTAGGCTGGGTCTCTCTTTAATGATCTTCCATCCATTAGTTCTTGTCCTGCCCTCAAGTGCTTTGGAGAATGGAATAACAGAGTTGGAAGGGACCTTGGAGGTCTTCTAGTCCAAAGTCCTACTCAAGCAGGAAACCCATTCAGGAAAATGGCTGTCCAATCTCTTTTTTAAAAATCAACAGTGTTGGAGCACCCACAACTTCTGGAGGCAAGTCGTTCCACAGATTAATTCTTTATCAGAAGAAGTCGTCAGAGTGTTTCAGCCTCTGGTCTGATGGAATAGTCTTGTTTTGATGGATGGTTAGAGATACAGAAGGTGAAGGGCCATTGTGATGTCTAAGGACTGAAAATGAAAAGGAATACTTTCAAGATCCTTGCACTCCCACACTGAAAGAAACTGGAGTTCAGCATCCTACTTAATCTTGATGGTCCTGCACAGTGATGGGATACTGCTGGTTTAACAACTGGTTCGGTGATCGCGCGCTTTGCGATCTGCGCGTGCGTGCGCAGTTTTACAAATATTAACCTTCTGTGTTACCAGTTGGGAGTAACACAGCTGAGGTGTGGCAATCTGCTATGCTGTGCCAGTCAGCTGAGAACCGGTTCGCTCCCAGCTGATCGTCGGAACTTCTGGTTCACCCGAACCGGTCTTAACCGGTAGAATCCCACCCCTGGTCCTGCAGATACAGTATCTAAGTGTTGAATTAGGATGGGTAATACAGAGCTTTGAATTGTCTTGGAAGCCAACTGGTGATTTGTGCAGTTTCAAACAGAGTGGGCATACTAAGAAACACCCATAATTATAAAGGAAAAGAACAGAGTTGGAGGCAACCTTGGACGTCTTCTAGTTCAAGCCCCTGCTCAGGCAGGAAAAACTATACCACTTCAGACAAATGGTTGTGCGATCTCTTCTAAAAAACCTCCAATATTGGAGCATCCACAACTTCTGGAGGCAAGTTGTTCCACTGATTCATTGTTCCAACTGTCAGGAAATTTCTCCTTAGTTCTAGGTTGCTTCTCTCCTTGATTAGTTTCCATCAGTGGTGGGTTGCTGCCGGTTCGGACCAGTTTTCCCATACCGGTGGTGGAAATTTGCATCCGCTCGCTGAAACGGCAGCAATGGCCGGCTGTCCATGCCCCCGAACCGGTTCTCTGATTGCTGTGGCTGGCAAAGAACCCTCTGTGGATGAGCAGAGGCTTCTGAGCATTCACAGAGGGTCAATTCCATGACGTGACGTAGGCGCACAAAATGCTCACTTCCGTCGTGATGCGAACTGGTAGGGAAGGTAAGTGGAACCCACCCCTGGTTTCCATTCATTGCTTCTTATCCTGCCCTGAGGTGCTTTGAAGAATAGCTTGACTCCCTCTTCTTTGTGGCAGCCCCTGAGATATCAGAACACTGCTATCATGTCACCCCTAGTCCTTCTTTTCATCAAACTAGACATACCCAACGTTCTTTATATGTTTTAGCCTCCAGTCCCCTAATTAAGAACCTACTCATAACATGTGAAGAACGGTTGAAATGGCTAAAATATACGGTTGCAGGAACTGGGTATGTCTAGTTTAATGAAAAGAAGGACTAGGGGTGACATGATAGCTCTGTTCCAATATCTCAGGGGCTGCAACAAAGAAGAGGGAGTCAAGCTATTCTCCAAAGCACCTGAGGGCAGGACAAGAAGCAATGGGTGGAAATCAATCAAGGAGAGAAGCAACTTAGAGCTAAGGAGAAATTTCCTGACAGTTAGAACAATTAATCAGTGGAACAACTTGCCTCCAGATGTTGTAAATGCTCCAACACTGGAAGTTTTTAAGAAGATGTTGGATAACCATTTGTCTGAAGTGGTGTAGGGTTTCCTGCCTAAGCAGGGGGTTGGACTAGAAGACCTCCAAGGTCCCTTCCAACTCTGTTATTCTATTCTAACATTGCGAACCAGCTTGAATCAGCTTTAAGGGCAGCCCCATGAAAAGTCTCCGGCAGTAAACAGACCAAGAGATTCACAATTTTGAGTATACAAAAGTAAATTATAGCAAGTAATAATGGAACGATTGGCCCCAACAATAAGTTCAGCCAATTGCATTTTGAGTTTGCAACACTAGGGCATTGCAAAAATTGTAATCGCTCAAACCTTTTGTAATTGCCTATAATCCACGGTATAATATTTTACCTTGCAGGGTTATAGAAATCAGGCTGAATCCACTCTTAATTACTCTAACCTGCATAATCTATAATGCTATAACATGGCCTTTTTAAAAAAGACTTTCTACATTTTCTAGGCCAAAACATTAATTATATTATGCTAGCTTTTGGCAGTTTTACACATATTTTTGATTAAGTGCCAACAAAAAAAACTGCAGATTCAGGTATACCTGTGAAACAGAAACTCTTTTTCATTTATATTATTTAAGGCCTTCATGCACAGAAGTGCACATGCGTGCACACACACACACACACACACACACACACACACACACACTTGCACCATGCATCAATTCAAATTGCCTAGACGGTGCACAACTAAAACAAACAAAAAAACAAAAAAACAAAAAAACAAAGGAAGAGTCATCAACTATTATTACAAATTATAGTATGTTAATTTTTGACCTTGTTAGGCATTTCAATGCTAGATATGAGCAATTCTGTCAGAGAAAGAAGAGAAGAACTAATTTCAATTAGAGAGAGAAATGCACAGTCTTGTGTTTGGAACAGGGGTGGGTTCTAACTTACCTCGCTGCCGGTTCGCTTTCTCCCGCGCCATGTGGCTGCACCTTGTGGAAGTGCGTGCTGCGCGGGCGCGCATGCACAGTGCAAAACAATTAAAAAAAATTCCCCCCCCCAAAAAGCCAAAAACAAGATGACAATGCATGTGCAGTGCCAGAAACTCGGCTTCTGCGCATGCGCAGAAGAAAAAAAAACCCAGAAAAATCCCCCCCAAAAATTTTTTTTAAAAAAAAATTCAAAATAAAATTAAAAAAAATTCAAGAAAAAAATTCAAAAAAAAAATTCAAAAAAAGAAAGAAAGATGGCAGCGTCCACAGACCGGCACCGACCAAAGCAGATCCGTGATGTCATCGTGACATCACCAGCGGGTCACTACCGGTTCGGGCGAACCAGTCTGGTTTGGAAAAAGAGGGTGCAATTAGCAGAATACTCTGAAGGCTAATTTGAAAAAAAAGATGTCCATTGGGACGGCACAATTAACAGAATAACAGAATAGCCAAGTTGGAAGCGACCTTGGAGGTCTTCTAGTCCAAACCCCTGCCCAAGCAGGAGACCTTATACCATTTTGGACAAATGGTTGACCAATCTTGGAAACTTCCAATGTTGGATCACCCACAACTTCTGGAGGCAAGTTGTTCCACTAATTAATTGTTCTCTCTGTCAGGAAACCTCTCCTGAGTTCTAGGTTGGTTGTCTCCTTGATTAGTTTCCACCCGTTGCTTCTTGTCCTGCCTTCAGGAAATTAAACCTGTGGACAAGAGCCAAGGAAGAAAAAGTACATGCACTGAAGGACTTGTTGGAAATGATACTGAAGGTCACTGTCTGAGCATCGTTGTTCAATCACAGTACATGGAAAGGAGAAGAAGCAATGTGTAGAAGCTTTAGAGAAGGAGATCCATACCTAAAAGGAGGTTGTTGTTGTTAGTTGCGAAGTCATGTCCGACCCATCGCGACCCCATGGACAATATTCCTCCAGGCCTTCCTGTCCTCTACCATCCCCCGGAGTCCATTTAAGCTCACACCAACTGCTTCAGTGACTCCATCCAGCCACCTCATTCTCTGTCGTCCCCTTCTCCTTTTGCCCTCAATCGTTCCCAGCATTAGGCTCTTCTCCAGTGAGACCTTCCTTCTCATTAGGTGGCCAAAGTATTTGAGTTTCATCTTCAGGATCTGGCCTTCTAAAGAGCAGTCAGGGTTGATCTCCTCTAGGACTGACTGGTTTGATCGCCTTGCAGTCCAAGGGACTCGCAGGAGTCTTCTCCAGCACCATAGTTCAAAGGCCTCAATTCTTTGGCGCTCGGCCTTCCTTACGGTCCAACTTTCACAGCCATACATTGCAACTGGGAAAACCAATGTATGGCTGTGAAAGTTGGACCATAAAAGGAGGAGAGATGTCTTAATTGTGAGAGCTATTAAACATTGGGACAGGATGACTTTGGGGTCACAGGTGCTCCATTACTGGAGATGATCAAGAAAAGCTCGGCCAGTCACTTACCTGGAGTGATGTGAGAATTTCAACTAATTCGACTAAAAGATCTCCCAGCTTCCTTCCCATCCTTTGAGCCCATGATTCTAATTTGCAGCTCATTCATTTTATAGAATTCTTCTTCTGTTTTTCTGTTATTCAATTATTCATCGAGGAGAGCAGTGCTGTGAAATAGACACATCTCTAGTAAAAAGTTCTTCTTGACAAGAGCTTTTGAAAGTTTTAAAATTCCAGGGTCATTGTAACCAACTTACCTGGAGGTTGATTTTCAAACTAGTCTTAAGCCCACTTATCCAACGCCACAGGTCATGGATTTTTCTCAAATGGGCATGTGCCATAATCTTAAAGGTAAAGGTAAAGGTTCCCCTTGCACATATGTGCTAGTCGTTCCTGACTCTAGGGGGCGGTGCTCATCTCCGTTTCTAAGCCGAAGAGCCAGCGCTGTCTGATGACAATTCCGTGGTCATGTGGCCGGCATGACTAAACGCCAAAGGCACATGGAACGCTGTTACCTTCCCACCAAGGTGGTTCCTATTTTTCTATTTCCATTTTTACATGCTTTCGAACTGCTAGGTTGGCAGAAGCTAGGTTGGCAAGTAACGGGAGCTCACTCCGTTACGCGGCGCTAGGGATTCGAACCGCCGAACTGCCGACCTTTCTGATCGACAAGCTCAGCGTCTTAGCCACTGAGCCACCGCGTCCTGCCATAATCTTACCTCGCCTCAATTATTCTGAAATTGTGTTGAGCTTTCACCTTGGCCAGGTTGGATGCAATATCCTCCACAGTTCTGTAAGGGTGATATAAACCAACAGCATTGGTGCCCATCTGGGATGGCTCTGTGGAAGCCATGAACCTTTTGTTCGTCTCCATACAGGGAATCTCAGAAGAGTCATGGTGGCACAGTGGTTAGAATGCAGTACTGCAGGCTAACTCTGCTCACTGCCAGGAATTCAATTCCTTCCATCCTAACCAGCTCAAGGTTGATTCAGCCTTCCATCCTTCTGAGGTCAGTAAAATGAGGACCCAGATAGTTGGGGGCAATATCCCAACTCTGTCAACTGCTTAGAGAGTGCTGTAATGCAGTATATAAGATATGAGTCTACGTCCTATTGCTATATTTCTATCCCATTTTAAAGAATCACCAGGGGGGAGAGCACAATGCTTATCTCAGACTTAGAATAGAATAGAATAACAGAGTTGGAAGGGACCTTGGAGGTCTTCTAGTCCAACCCCCTGCTTAGGCAGGAAACCCTACACCACTTCAGACAAATGGTTATCCAACATCTTCTTAAAAACTTCCAGTGTTGGAGCATTCACAACTTCTGGAGGCAAGTTCTTCTATCTGATCAGGGCCCTGGCATACCTTTCCAGATTCTTCAATTTTCTTCCACCCGTTTTTTTCTATCCATCTTTCTGAAGATCAGTTACAAATTTTGGTTGATTTCCACTCTTATTTGAATTAATGTTACTGTATTAATTGACTTGTGGGTAATGTAATTGTATTTTATGTCCACTTTGTAATTTTCATAATTATGGGTTATTTTTAAAGTGTTCTCTGGCCTAAAGGCTATAACAAAGGTTTTGATTGGACAAGAACTTTTATCAGAAACTTAAGAGTAATAAGAATAAGCCATTGTGATTCTTCTGTAAATCTGAGCTTCTGTAAATCTGGGCTTTAAGAGCCAATGTATCCAACTTGTATATTTATTCTTCATCTCCTTAAACTTATTTCTGTCTTACTTCTATCTACTGCAGTCTTGGAAGCATTTCAATATTATTCCAGCCTAACTTTGTAAATGTCACCTAAATACTTCATTTTAAAAATGACGAGCCATCAAGTACTGAAGTTTCATAACAGGGGAACAGTGAACAATTTTATTATGCAGGGTGATTTGGTTTTTTTTAAAAAAATATTATTATTGTTCTTTTCAGCTAGTTGACAGAATCTTTTGAGAACAACTAACTGAGTTCTCTAAATTCTCAGACTCACAGCATGAACCCAACTGCAGCTTGCAAAAATTTTGTCTAAAAACAAGGAATCAATTTCCAGCTTATTTATCTGACAAATATTCAACCTTGCTTGTGAAAGAAACAATATTTGTATGAGTTATGAGTGCCTATGAATGTTTACTGTCGAACATAAGGATCTTTGCAGATGTCTGGAATTTATACGTCCATATGTATTCAATTTTCAAAACTTTTTGAGAGTTGAAATATCCAACATTCTGGTCAAAATTGGAAGCACAATTTATATGTGCATGCAAAATGGCTGTTTGGATTAAAGAGTAGCAATAAAGCCTTCAAAATTTGAATCTGTTATTTTTAAACCATCGTATACGGTATACCTGTATATGTACACCTGTATTCAAATCAGTGGAGAAAACCTAAAGAAGGTGGACATTTTTCGGTATCTGGAATCCAAGGCAATGGCGACATCAACAGCGAGGTGCGAGCAAGGGTGAATGCAGCCTGGATGCGTTGGCGAGAACTTACCGGTGTGTTATGTGACAGACGAATGCCAACCCGTCTTAAATCTAAGATTTACAAGACAACCATCCACCCTGTTGCACTGTATGGCAGTAAATGCTGGGCAGCAACAATAGGGGCCGAAAGCTATCTCCATGCCATGGAAATGCGAATGCTCCGTTGGATATTGGGCATCTCCCTTCTTGACCACATCACAAATGACACCATTCGACAACATTTTGATGTGGCACCAATTACAGAGAAGATGAGAGAAGGCCGACTCCGCTGGTATGGACATGTTCAGAGAGCAGCACCTTCCACTGTGGCCAAGACTGCCTACCAACTAGAAGTCAATGCCCAGCGACCTTGCGGGCGCCCAAAACAGAGATGGCGAGACACCATCAACAAAGATATGCAAGCCAGGGGCCTGCGCCCTGGAGACGCAGCTGACTGTGCAAAGTGGCATTCAAAGATCCGAAAAGCAGACCCTGTACCTGCGGGAATATGCTAGGAAGAAGAAGATATACAGCATACCTGTAATTGAAGCTGCCATGTGGAACATCCCTTTCTTTTTCATCCCAACCAGCCTCTATAGCAAAGAAAAATTGGTCTGTGGAGTCCAGGGGTGGGTTCTGGTTTTCTTCGCTGCTGGTTTGCTCAGTGTTGTGCTGCACGGGTGCGCTTCGCGCATGCGCAGTGCTTAAAAAAAGCTTCTGCGCATACGCAGAAGCAAAAAACAAGATGGTGCCGCCGAAAGAACTGGTTCAGGGGTGTGGCAGGCCTGGGTCGCTGCCGGTTCTAGCGACCCAGGCTGCCAAGTTACTACCGGTTCTATAGAACCGGTCTGAACCGGGAGGAACCCACCTCTGGTGGAGTCCTTAGTGCTATCTGACTTTGTTTGTAGTTTGCTTGCAAACATTTCATTACCCAACTAGGTAACTTCATTCAATGCAATCCTAAATTGCATTAACAGAGGGATACAATCAAGATCAAGGGAGGTACTAATACCACTCTATAAAGCCTTAGTAAGACCACACCTAGAATACTGCATCCAGTTTTGGTCACCACACTATAAAAAAGATGTTGAGACTCTAGAAAGAGTGCAGAGAAGAGCAACCAAGATGATTAGGGGCAGGGGTGGGTTCCTCCCGGTTTGGACCGGTTCGCCCAAACCGGTAGCGGCCCTCTGGTGATGTCACGATGACATCACCGAACTGGATCGGTCAATGTTCCACGAGGTGTGCCCTTGCGGCACAGGAGGGAGCGAACCGGCAGCGAGGTAAGTTGGAACCCACCCCTGATTAGGGGACTGGAAGCTAAAACATATGATGAACAGTTGCAGGAACTGGGCATGGCTAGTCTAGTGAAGAGAAGGGCCAGGGGAGACATGATAGCAGTCTTCCAATATTTGAGGGGCTGCCACAGAGAGGAGGCGGTCAAGCTATTTTCCAAGGCACCTGAAGGCCAGACAAGGAATAATGGATGGAAACTGATCAAGGAGAGATTCAACCTGGAAATAAGGACAAATTTTCTGACAGTGAGAACAATCAACCAATGGAACAGAAGTTGCCTTCAGAAGTTGTGGGAGCTTCATCACTGGAAGCTTTCAAGAAGAGATTGGACTGCCAACTGTCATAAACAGTGTAGGATATCCTGCTTGCGTGGGGGGTTGGACTAGATGACCTACAAGGTCCCTTTCAAATCTGTTAATCTGTATCAGTGAATCAGGATTGTGTGGTCTGCTCTTTATTTATATGTACAATAGCTTGCCCTGCCAGTGTTGGTGGAGGTTCATTTTCTCCTTGGTAGTTCCTTGATTGGGGCATTCTTTTCTGCTTGATTCCCCTATTAATCCACTCTATGATACCACCTCTTTCATTATTGTCTCATGCAAGAAATATTTGCTGATCTATAGAGGTAGTCCTTGGCTTACAACCTTTTGTTTACGGGGTGACATTACAGCAGCACTGGAAAAAAATGACTCATGACCGTTTTCACACTTATGACTGTTGCAGCATCCTAATAGTCACATGATGAAAATTCAGACGCTTGGCAACTGGCTCATATTTATGACAGGTTGCATAGTCCCGGGGTCACATGATCCCCTTTTGCCACCTCCTGACTCTCAAAGTCAATGGGAAAGACAGATTCACTTAACAACCCTGTTACTATCTTAACCACCACAGTGATTCACTTAACAACGGTGGGAGGAAAAGTTGTAAAATGGGGCAAAAACTCACTTAACAACTCTATTACTTAGCAACAGCAGTTCTAGCCTCAATTAGCAATAGCAATAGCACTTAGACTTATATACCGCTTTATAGTGCTTTACAGCCCTCTCTAAGCGGTTCACAGAGTCAGCCTATTGCCCCCAACAATCTGGGTCCTCATTTTACCCACCTCAGAAGGATGGAAGGCTGAGTCAACCTTGAGCCGGTGAGATTTGAACCGCTGAACTGCAGCTAGCAGTCAGCTGAAGCAGCCTGCAGTGCTGCACTCTAACCACTGTGCCACCTCGGCTCTTACCTGACCTCATAAGTTGAGGGTTACCTGGAGTGGTGTGGTGGCCTAGAGGTAGAGCTCTTGCCTCACAATCAGGAGGCTGTGAGTTTGATCCTAGGTAGAGGCAGACAATTCTCTCTCTGGGCACAATGAGAATGTATCTGCTGAACAAAACCCCGCATTGGCGACAGGAAGGGCATCCGGCCATTAAAACACTCTGCTAGCTCCATTCAGTTGCCCAGACTCCACCCCGCAAGGGATTATGGGGTCGTTAAAAGATGATGATGATAAATTGAGGATTACCTGTAGCCTTTTTTTAAAGCAAAGCAAAGCTTGAGCTTGGATGACAGATTGTTCTGAAACCAGCCAAAGATAAGATAGCTGCAATATACATAGAAGCATCATTGTGTCACATATCATCTTTATATTACACTAGTACCGTGTTTCCCTGAAAATAAACCCTTCCCCAAAAATAAGCCCTCCCCGAAAATATTTAAACGCATGTGCAGTCAGTCCCCGCCATTTCTTCTGGTTAGGGTTAGTGAGACAGAGCTGGAAATCAGGTAAGATGGCAAGAGGAGCCCCGTCTTGCTCCACGCACCCCAAAATAATAAGACCTCCCCAAAAATAAGGCCAAGCGCTTATTTCAGGGTTCAAAAAAATATAAGACAGGGTCTTATTTTCGGGGAAACATGGGTAGCTGGATTAAATCCGTGCTTCGCTACGAAACTGAACTCCTTAACATGGAATAGAATATCTAAACTCCCAGCCCGCAGGCCAGATGAGTCACGCACTGGCCATGCCCACTAGCAGTTGGAACAGAGTTCTTTTCAGGTGGGGAGGGGGAGTAGAACATCTAACTCCTTAGCATCAGAGTGTGTTAATAATAATATAAGAAATAACCAATGATCTGATGGTCATTTCGAAAAATCCTTTCTTAGTGAGCACCTAAAAGCCAAGAGGAACACACGTGCCAAGTTTCAAATTTGTAGGCTTTACGGTTCTGGAGATTTCGTCATGATGGGTGAGTGGTATTTGGCTTGTATATATATAGATTTACATTGGCATTTATTATGGAAAGAAATTGAATTGTTGATTAGCCTCTTGCACCTATGCACATGAGAATTCTTCCCAATAATGTCTCACAAAAAATTCCATGTTTTTACTACTAGCTATGGTACAGTTAATCTTGCATATTCTTTAAAAAAAAATGTGGGGTCGGAGGATAGCTCAGCTTCACAAAGATTTTTCCCCCTTTTGCCCCCAGATAAAACTAAATTATTAATGTCTAACAGTTAAGCAAAATTCCAATGTTCAAGACACTGCCAGAAACATCTTGGCATATAAAAAAAAGGAGATGAAAGGAGTTGCCGTTTTAATAAATCATAGAGAATAAATAAATAAATAAATAAATAAATAAATAAATAAATAAATAAATAAATAAATAAATAAATAAATAATAAAACAAGGAGTTGCCGTTTTAATAAATAATAGAGAAATAATGTGATCAAAGCTTCTTAAGCAATTTAGAATGGGGACAATTATGCGCAAATGAGTCTGACATTACATTGAGAATGTTTCCTCCTCCATATAAAAAAAAATTGAGAAGCAATGAACACCAAACCAAAGAAATAAAAATAAAATAATCTTCATTTATTCCGTTGTATTATTTTTTTAAAAAAAATAATAATGGGGAAATATTTGGGAAAACAAAACCTACTGGTCAAAAGTCTACTGTGAACAATTTTTGTGGTGGTGGCTAAGGAAACAGGGTACAGTCAATCAGTCAATGGATCGATCGATCAATCAAACATTCCATCTTTATTAACAGCTAAAAGGCCAGGAATAAACATATGAAGAAAAAAAAATACAGAACTGAATTTAAATAGATAGGTAATAGAAAGATAGACAGACGGATGGACGGACAAATGGACGAATGTAGGCATGGATGGACAGGTGGTTGGTTGGGTGGGTGGATGGATGGATGGAGAGAGAGAAAGAGATAAATAGACAGATAGGTATAGATGGTAGGTAGGTAGATAGATAGATAGATAGATAGATAGATAGATAGATAGATAGATAGATAGATAGATAGATAGATGGATGGATGGATGGATGGATGGATGGATGGATGGATGGATGGATGGAGGGATGGATGGATGGATGGATGGATGG
>QLTV01000991.1:395565-409216 GCA_003457575.1 Thermophis baileyi
GGAAAGGAAAGGAAAGGAAAGGAAAGGAAAGGAAAGGAAAGGAAAGGAAAAGAAAAGAAAAGAAAAGAAAAGAAAAGAAAAGAAAAGAAAAGAAAAGAAAAGAAAAGAAAAGAAAAGAGAAAGAAGACAATTGGGTAAAATTTGGCTATCTTACTGGAATTTAGAGAAGATCTGTTGCTTTCATTTGAAAGTGTTAGCTAGTGGGACATTATTAAATGCACCTGTATGTTTGAAACAGACACTATTCTCACATTAAGCAAGCAAGAAAAAATATCTGCCTACTACAATAAATAGCAGAGTGGTTCCTTGTTTACAAATCATGTTTACCCAATAAAAAAGCTAAGAAAGCAACAAAAAGACAGGACATATCCTATACAGCAGACAACACTCAGATAAGCAGGGAATAACCCCAGATAAACCATCAAGGAGAAAACAATAATCAAAGAACTATCAAGGTGAAATCCACTATTCCATCAACATTGGCAGGGCAAACTATATAAACACTCTCAAACATCTCTAAGGTAAAGGTAAAGGTTCCCCCTGCACATATGTGCTAGTCCTTCCCGACTCTAGGGGGCGGTGCTCATCTCCGTTTCTAAGCCGAAGAGCCAGCGCTGTCCAAAGACGTCTCCATGGTCATGTGGCCAGCATGACTAAACACCGAAGGCGCATGGAACGCTGTTACCTTTCCACCAAGGTGGTCCCTATTTTTCTACTTGCATTTTTTACGTGCTTTTGAACTGCTAGGTTGGCAGAAGCTGGGACAAGTAACGGGAGCTCACTCCGTTATGCGGCGCTAGGGATTCAAACCGCTGAACTGCCGACCTTTCTGATCGACAAGCTCAGCGTCTTAGCCACTGAGCCACCGCGTCCCCTTGAAACATCTCTAGATAGCTTATTAATAACCCAATTTCTTAAGAGAAAACAATGCAACAACTCATAAAAGCGAAACCAAGCCAAACTAGTTGTTGTACCGTCACCCTATCCCCAATGCCCAAGGGAGATCAAACAGGTTTTAAAGAATTTCCTGAATTACATAACGGTAGGAACCACACAAATCTAGAGGGGAGGGGATCATTCCTGAGAGCAGGAGTTGCAACAGATCACCCTATCTTTTTTTCCCCAGAATCATACGTGTGTGACAGTATTATAAAATTCATTTCTAGGACTGCCCAGCTGTAAGATGATTATGGCTGCCTATAAAATGAAAATGTGCAGGATATTTTGCAATGTCAGAAAAGAGCAAGAGTCACACAGAGGGACCAATAAGATTTAATAAGAGCTGTTAAGTTCCAGTTTTATTATTATCACCACCTTAACAAGTTTAGCCATGTTAGCATTAACCTTTTTTCCCTCCTTTTCAGGAATGTAAAAGAAAACAAGACAATCTCTCTTGATTCTTAACATTTAACAAATCTGGCCCAAAATTGAACTCTGATATTTAATGCCTGTTATGTTTGTTATACATGACAACAAGTATATAAGTATATATAAAGTATATAAGAGGGCCAAATTTTTTTTAAAAAAAAACTCATAAAGAATATGAGAGTGTAGAAAGTTAGCACCCACCCCTCTCCTAGGAGAATGAAATATTTTGAGAAATATTAAAAAAGGAAGAATATTATATTTCCCTGAATGAGAAATGGAGAAACATGTTTTCTTAGAGGGAGAAAGCAGCCCCCACCTTCCTTAATAGCCCACAGCAGATGTCAGCACTTAAGAGATAGAGATAGGTAGCTCTATTCATAGGCAAAACTTCCCTGCAGGAAGATCTGAACAAAGGTAGGATTAGCCGTCAGCCACAATAGGAATTGCCCAACGCCCCTTCATTGCATCAGCAGTCCAAACTTCAACCAAACCTGGGAGCTCAGTCAACCTACAGAGCCAGCTATGACCCCTACAACAGCCAATAGAATACATGTTCTTGCACAGGAACAGGAAGTTCAAGTGCAAAGCCCAAGAGAAGATATAAATACCCCTCACTCTCAACTCCATGTGGTCAGCTGCCCAGAATCACCCATGTGCTTCTGCTTCATCAATAAATGGCCCCTCTTTCCAATCAGCCTCCAGCCTCCATTTTGTCTCCAGTGCCTTTCTCCCAGCTTGGAACTGAACCAGGTGGATATTTCTTCCAACAAGAGCAAAAGGAACGATCTCCTGTCTTGTTCATACTTATACAATTTCTAATAAATTCACCTGAAAATAGAGAATTCTTTGACAGCAAAATTAAGACGCTAATTTGCATTTCTGAGGCATCACCACGGAAGGCAAAATTACCCAAATCTGTATTCTCCTGTCTAAATCCAAATAACTTCTAACAATAATTAAAATGCCCAGTTGCTGGAAAGGAGCCTGTGGTTGCTCCTAGAAAAAAAATAAGAAGAGAGTTGTTCATTACTTAAAGCTACTTTTATTGTATGAAATTGTTTTTGTTGCGTTTGAAAATATTACGCATTCATAATTATTAATAGGGAATTGACAAAGATTGGTTCCATTAGCATTATGATGCAAATGTAGCTCATTTTCATGTCACAATATGAATAGAAATGCCTTAATAGTATAATATTCTTCTTGGTAGTTTTTTTTTTCTTTTTCTTTTTTAAAGTATGGTGAGGTTCTCCCTCAAAAAGATTAAATAGTAATGTGGAAGAAAGGAACAAAATGTGTAGACACACATGCACAACACAGATGAAAATAACTTCAAGATATGTTGCTTGTAAAATTTATTGCTTGTAAAACTATGCTGGCTAGAAAAAGTGCATACAAGAATGTACAATGCGTACTGGAAAATTGCACATCAACGGCGGTATTTTATTTATTTGTTTGTTGGTAAAGAAAAGATGAGAAAAGGCTCTTAAATAATTCTGAGACCTGAACATGAAAAATGGAATGGAACCAGACTGGACAGTTCTGTCAAGTCCTAACAGTTAACCATTGAATTGGGTAGGTTGTTGGAACAATCAAGATCAGGATGAAGGAAATTAAATCCAGGGGTGAAATTCAGCAGGTTCTGACAGGTTCTGGACAACCGGTAGCGGAAATTTTGAGTAGTTCAGAGAACCGGCAAATACCACCTCTGGCTGGCCCCAGAGTGGGGTGGGAATGGAGATTTTGCAATATCCTTCCCCCAGGAGTGGGGAGGGAATGGGGATTTTGCAGTATCCTTCCCCTGCCACGCCCACCAAGCCACGCCCACAGAACCGGTAGGGAAAAATTTTGAATTTCACCCCTGATTAAATCATCTTCTTTTAACGACCCCATAATCCCTTGCGGGGTGGAGTCTGGGCAACTGAATGGAGCTGAGTGTTTACTGGCCGGATGCCCTTCCTGTCACCAATGCGGAGTTAAAGTCAGCAGCTATAATCTCAACGTGCCCAGAGAGAGAAATATCTACCTCTACCTAGGATTGAACTCACAATCTCATGATTGTGAGGCGAGAGCTCCACCTCTAGGCCACCACACCACTCAATGAAGGAAATTAAATAATAACTAAAAAATAATTTTTTTCTAGGGATTTCTTTTCCAATTATGTTTTTTTTGTTTGTTTGTTTGTTTGTTTTTGCAGGATATGGTCTTCCCATTGGTGTGCTGACATACATCAGTTCAGCAAAATATCTATGGAGATTCTCAGTCATCCAGGTCATGGTTGTCCCAAAGGTGCTCACAAAGGTGTTTTTTTTTTTTCAAAGGCAATTGGACTTCTTGTTTTTTTCCTTGAAGAGGTTTTGCTTCTCATTCAAGAAGCTTCTCCAGTTCTGTCAGCTGACGAAGAAGCTTCTTGGATGAGAAGTGAAATGTCTTCAAAGAAAAACATAGTCCAGTTGCCTTTTGAAGAAAAAAAAGCACCTTTGGGACACTTCAGCAGATGTTAATCTGATGCCACCATCTACTCGATGCCATGTTCATGACCACGTAAGGGTAGATCCATTTGCTCTTCATCTGTCACGATTTAGTAATTCCTAACCTTTGAAAACGCTGTCTCTCATACACATAAGATTTTCAGAGCACTAACTACTTCTCTAGCTAATTTGTTAAAGCTTTGTCCACGGTTCTGTGTCCCTCAAACTCCCATCCATCCATCCATCCATCCATCCATCCATCCATCCATCCATCCATCCATCCATCCATCCATCCATCCCTCCATCCATCCATGTCTCTCAAACCGATTACCTATCTGATTACATGCATACATTTTTAAACCCATTTTTTAAAAAAGTATTCTTACAAGGACGAGAAGGGAACTGGCTTTCATATTAAAATTAAACAGCTGAGAAGTAAGCAGGGTTTCTGAAATATAATTGCCTATGATTTAGAAAGTTGCCAGGAAAGGTCAGGCATGAAACTGCTGAGGTAGGAACAGTGTAGAAATACATAAACAAATAATCAGAGAAAGAAATCTTTTAGCTTAGTAGCAAAGAGGAGGGTGCAGAAAAAACATTTTTTTTTTTGGAGGAGGGGTTGACTACAAGAAGAATATTTGTGCTTTTGAAAATGAAGCAGAAAAAGACAATTCAGTCGGACATTATTCAAACAATGTGGCAGGAGAAATACATTTATTTAAAATAAAATAAAATAAAATAAATGACCTTTGTGATCACATTATAAGCAACTGCGTTCTCTTCGCTGACAATGTCAAACTATTTAACACCACAGACAATGCTACTACCCTTCAGAAAGACCTTGACTATGTATCAGAATGGTCAAACAAGTGGCAACTTCAAATCTCAATCAACAAATGCTCTGTCTTACACATTGGCAAAAAGAATCAGAACACAAAATACAAGCTTGGAGGACACGACCTTGTAGACGACCCTCATTCTGTCAAGGATCTTGGAGTACTCATATCTAATGATCTAAGTGCCAAAGCTCACTGTAACAACATTGCCAAAAAGGCACTAAGAGTAGTCAACTTCATCCTGCGTGGCTTCTTCTCTGGCAACCTTACCCTGCTAACTAGAGCATACAAAACGTTCGTTAGACCAATTCTTGAATACACCTCTCCTGTCTGGAACCCGCACTGCATATCGGACATTAATACAATTGAGAGAGTCCAAACATATTTCACAAGAAGAGTCCTCCACTCCTCCACTCGCAACAGAATACCTTATTCCACCAGACTTGAAGTTTTGGGCCTANNNNCCTACCTTTCAATTACTACTTCAGCTTCACCCACCACAATACACGAGCACACAATAGATACAAACTTAATGTAAACCGCTCCAACCTCGACTGCAGAAAATACGACTTCAGCAACAGAGTGATCAATGCCTGGAATTCACTACCTGACTCTGTGGTTTCTTCCCCAAACCCAAAAAACTTTAACCTTAGACTGTCTACTGTCGACCTCACCCCATTCCTAAGAGGTCTGTAAGGGGCGTGCATAAGCGCACCAGCGTGCCTACCGTCCCTGTCCTACTGTCCTATTGTCCTCATCTATCTGTATTCACTTTGATTATGTTTATGTTTACACCTATACCTGCTATCTTGTACATGTTTGACAAACAAATAAATAAAAATAAATAAAATAAAATAAAATAATCCAGTACTATATATCAGTCTGAGTTCTTTTCTTGAAATTGCTTTCACATTGGGTCAGGCTCCTGAAGTTTGTTCTCCAAGTTGCTTGTTCCTGCAGACTGTATAGGAATCAAAGTATCTCTTATATACATTGGAGTGTCTCCTATATACTAGGTGAGACTTGGGACTGTATACAGGAGGCATGCTAGGCAATTGAACCACTTCCACACGACTTGCCTCCACAGACTTCTGAGGATCCGGTGGCAGGACAAGGTGCCAGACACAGAAGTCCTCTCCAGAGCAGGCCTGCCATCAGTTCACACCTTGCTGGTGAAAGCCCAGACACGCTGGGCAGGCCATGTTGCAAGGATGCCAGACCATCGCATCCCCAAACAGCTCCTCTATGGTGAGCTGTCTCAAGGAAAGCGATTGCACGGGGGACAAAGGAAGCGATACAAAGACACGTTGAAAGCCTCTTTCAAGTCCTTGGAAATCGACACCACCTCCTGGGAAACCCTGGCACAAGATCGATCGACATGGCGCACGCTGATCCACCAAGGCTGCCAGACATCTGAGGACAGAAGGACAACCACAGCACAAGAGAAGCGAGCACTCTGCAAAGCCAGAGCTGCAAATGCTGCAACAATGGTGCCCGAACATGTCTGCCCGACATGTGGCAGAACATTCCGTGCCCATATAGCCCTTACCAGCCACCTGCGGACACACCGTGGACAGCCCACTACCCGTTAGATGTCAAGGTCCTCTTCAAAAATGATGGACGAACATCATCATCCTGCAGACTGTATAAGAATCAAAGTATCTCTTATATTCATTGGAGTGTCTCCTATATACTTTATTTATTTATTTAGTTTGTCAAACATGTACGCGATAACAGGTATAAGTATAAACATTATACAGGGTACAAATAAATGGGGACAGTAGGACAGGGACGGTAGGCACGCTGATGCGCTTATGCACACCCCTTACAGACCTCTTAGGAATGGGGTGAGGTCCACGGTAGACAGTTTAAGGTTGAAGCTATGGGGGTTTGATGAAGCAACAACGGAGTCAGGTAGAGCATTCCAGGCATTGACCACTCTATTGCTGAAGTCATATTTTCTGCAATCGAGTTTGGAGTGATTTACCTTGAGTTTGTATCTATTGTGTGCTCGTGTATTATTGCAGTTGAAGCTGAAGTAGTCATTGACAGGTAGGACGTTGTAGCAGATAATTTTGTGTAGTACACTTAGGTCAGACCGTAGGCGGTAGTTGTAGGTTGTCCAAGCCCAAAATTTCAAGTCTGGTGGCATATGGTATTCTGTTGCAAACAGAGGAGTGTAGTACTCTTCTCGTGAAATACCTCTGGACTCGCTCAATTGTATTAATGTCCGATACACAGTGCAGATTCCAGGAAGACGAGCTGTATTCGAGAATTGGTCTAGCAAAGGTTTTGTATGCCCTGGTTTGCAGTACAATATTACCGGAGAAGAAGCTTCGCAAGATTAGGTGACATACTTGGTGACATTCTCTCCAAAACATTAATTATAATGCTTTGCCTATCCTGGTTCTGACCACCGTTCTAAAGTAATAGCAGGTACTGAATTTCTTCAAACCTATAACAGCTGGTCACACTTGCTTTAGGTTATCACTAGCTGAATGATGTCAGCTTAGGTTGGTGCACTTAAGTGTAAGACCAATATACTCAAATGGAGGTTCTTAGTGGGTAACATCATGCTGTGTGAATGCAGAAAGACACAGAGCCTGACCCATCTGCTGGTATGCCGGCTACAACCAGAAACAGGTACTGACAATGACTTATTTTGGGCCAATGACAAAGCCAAGAAGGTGGCTTCATTTTGACAGTCTTCAGTTTGATCTGGACACAGAAGAAGAAGAAGTGACGTCAGCGGTAGCTAGCTAAATCTGGGGTTTCTAACTGAATGGACTGTCTCTATTCAGAACAAGTGAATTTTCCATCTCTATTTTCTTGACGTAATTGTCAGGTTTCACTGGCCAGAGAAATCAGCTGATAACCATACCTTTGGGCTCCATTCCATATGCAAGAACATTGTTATTTGTTGTTCGTTTTTTAAACTCGATGGATAAATTGACTGATAAATTGTACAGGCAAGGATAGCATCCGAGTGCTCAAATGAGATAGGTTGAACTATTTGTCACAACATTTTCAAAAAGGGCTTTGAAATACCAGAACTGACAGGTACATTTTTTGGAGTGCTGGACAATTAAAGTTGAAAAGTTTTGGCAGGGTTGCCATATTATCAAGAGACACGGGTAGGTCATTTTTCCACTAAGGCTAAATTACATACTTGATGGCCTATGTTTATTTTTTGTTCAGGCTTACAAATTAAATTAGGCCATATGAAACATTAATTTTCCCTTGCCATATAAACCTGGAGGTATCCATCTGCCATTGTTTAAATAGAATATTGGTTACAAGTATTGGTAGAATCTGAAACAAAAAGAAAGAAAGAGTATCTTTGGTAAAACATTCATCTTAATTATATGTAGAGATTCTACTCCCAATAGTGATATGGGATGAAACATTAATTTATATGCCACCTTTCCACAAAGTCACCTGTGCTCAAAGATGCTCACTAAATATGGAAGAACACTTTGATTCCCACGATGGATGAATGGCTGCCAAAGTTGATGGAGTTAGCAAAGATGGCTAAATTGATTGCTTTGTTTAAAGAAACAACAACCACAATTACTCTTCTTTCTACTTGGAAACCACTTCTGGACTTTGTGCTCGAGGTGGAAAAAATGAAACTGTGATTTTGGGTTTTACCAGGTAGATAGCTTTGTTGTTATAGAAATGGCTACTCTATAAGGTAAAAGTAAAGGTTCCCCCACACATGTGTGCTAGTCGTTTCCGACTCTAGGGGGCGGTGCTCATCTCCGTTTCTAAGCCAAAGAGCCAGTGCTGTCCGAAGACGTCTCCGTGGTCATGTGGCCGGCATGACTCAACGCCGAAGGTGCATGGAGCGCTGTTACTTTCCCACCAAAGTGGTCCCTATTTTTCTACTTGCATTTTTACATGCTTTCAAACTGCTAGGTTGGCAGAAGCTGGGACAAGTAATGGGAGCTCACTCCGTAATGCGGCACTAGGGATTTGAACCACTGAACTGCTGACTTTCTGAATGACAAGCACAGCATCTTAGCCACTGAGCCACCACGTCCCTGACTAGTCTATACTACTATGTAAAAAGTAAAAAGTTGAGGTTTGAGGTTCTTTCTAATTGAAAAGTGATCACAAAACACCAATCAAGAAGTAGCTGTATTTCCATGAGTACTTTGTAGGGTGGATGCAGGTTGCTTAGGGTGTATTGTTTGAAAGTGTGTTCTCTTAACGAGGCTTGTTCACCACAGTCAAATTTCAAAATCCCAATTCTCATCATCTCCAAAAGGTGAGTGTACTCCTTTGGCGGTAGCTCATTTTTAAAGATAGTTTTGGTATTCCATGTCTCAATAGACATGCATTAAATTATGACCCTCATCAACATTATTATTATTAACAGACATTTATCGCTGAAGGAATTGTCCAAGCTCCCGTCTTGTGGCCTGACCATTAGAACATAGAAACATAGAATAACAGAATTGGAAGGGACCTTGGATGTCTCCTAGTCCAACCCCCTGCTCAAGCAGGAAACAAGTGGATGTCCAGTCTCTTAAAACCTTCTAATGATGGGGAATCCACAACCTCTGGAAACAAGCTGTTCTACTGGTTAATTGTTCTTACCATTAGGAAATTTCTCCTTAGTTTTAGGTTGCTTCTCTCCTTATTTAGTTTCCATCTATTGCTTCTTGTGTAATTGTCTGTTGCTTTTGAAAATAGGTTGACCCCCTCATCTTTGTGGTGGCCCCTCAAATATTGGAACACTGCTATCATGTCTCCGCTAGTGATCCCTCTACCTAACCACCTGGCTTTTATCTGCCTCAAACAAACATAATATGGGAGAAGGGGTGAATAAAAATGATAAAATAAAAAAAAACATCAATTCATTAATATGTAATGGGTATGAGTAAAGCTGTAGGGTTCACTACTGAAATCGCATCATGTGACCTTAGCCCCCAAATCTAGTATTATTTTTTTCTCCTATAATTAATTTTAAGGGAGATTTCCTGGGGAGTAAGGAGAACTAGAGATAGCTCTGTAAAAGGAAAGTTGATTACTGTGACAAAGAAACGAGGAATCAGTAATTACCCAGGTTCCTTCAAACCTCTTTGGATAAAGAGAGGACAGGAGATTGTCCCCCTGTATTCCGGACGGCTGCTTCCTGTGAGAGACAACAGGGGGGAGCCGTTTTTATTTATTTATTTATTTATTTATTTTTTATTTATTTATTTATTTGTCAAGCGTATATATGATAGCAGGTATATCTATATTTATAAACATAATCAAAGTGAATACAGATAGATGAATACAATATGACAGTAGGACATGGTCGGTAGGCACGCTTGTGCGCTTATGCTCGCCTCTTACAGACCTCTTATGAATGGGGTGAGGTCGACAGTAAACAGTCTAAGGTTAAAGTTTATTGGCTTTGGAGTAGAAACCACAGAGTCTCACTATCATCTTCGCTGTCCTGCCATTCCTGTTCCGTGTGTTGTTGCAGTTGAAGCTGAAGTAGTCATTGACAGGTAGGGCATTGTAGCAGATAATTTTGTGTGCTACACTTAGGTCAGATCGAAGGCGGAGTAGTTCTAAGTTTTCTAGTCCCAACATTTCAAGTCTGGTTGCATAAGGTATTCTGTTGCGAACAGAAGAATGTAATACTCTTCTAGTTTTCTAGGATGTTTCATTGGATCTGCAAAAGAAACTGGCTTAGGTTTTAAAATTTGAAAACAAAATGCAAATGACACACAAATAGAGTGATCTGGATAACTTTTTTTTTCCTTGCTGGATTTACAAAAGAGGCTTCACAGAACCTTGAGGAATTCTGTGCAATGGGTGAAAGAAGATACAAAGAAAAATCACATCCTAAGACAATACATGAATAAATAAAGATTAAGATTGTTAATAGTAAAAGGAAGGAATGTAAAGCTGGTTTGTTTGAATTAGTTTAAAGCAAGATACTGTATGTTGTTTCGTCTGGAAACACATTATGGATTTTCTGCTGATACCAAGATTGAAAATACGATGTTTTATGCATTTGATTATAGACAAGAGATGAGGTATGGGATGAAAAGATAAATGTGACTAACTTTACAGGAGGTGTAAAGTCACTAAACCAGTTTATACTTTTTGGGGGAATGCAGGTCATTTCTTTATATATATTGTTTTCTCTTTGCTATATTTTTCTTCTCCTTTTTCTTCTTTCTTGAACCTTTCATCCTTTATTTCTATTATCTTCTCTTTAGGTGTAGTCTATATTAGATTATACTTTTATAATTAAAATTCTTAATAAAATTGTATTAAAAATATTAATTTCAAGGGAAATGGCAGCTTCTCCTTGGCTGAAACCTCCAGAAATGGAATATTTGGGTTATTCCATTTTTCTTTTGTCCCCTATTTGTTCTGCAAAGCAAAGTGTGTGTGTGTGTGTGTGTGTGTGTGTTTTAGATCTCAGTGTCATTTTTAGACCTTTTTGAAACTTGTCAACATAAAGACAAATTAACTTGTCCTTGCTTGGGGCAGCAACATATTTTCTAATGGCACCCATCAGTTAAGTTGGAAGGAAGTAAATGGTTCCCATTTTGTAACATGCTTCCAGATTTCACACTGTTTCTCCAACTCTCATTATTAGGTTAACCCTTAAATAATGGAATTACTTTGGATTTCATTGAAATATAGGTGTGAATTAGGACACTGTGCCCCACCAGGTTCTGCTCTGGAATGGGGTAACTATATGGGTGAGACAGGATAAAGCAAGCCATTTGTTCAGCTAGACTTGAACAATGAGATCACCCGAATAAAGATCACCCGAAAATTCAGGTTCAGCTCTTGCTTTTTATATTTTTGGAGCACAGTGCCTTAATTTAATGGGAATTAGGTTTGAATAGAATTCTTTTAGTTAGTGCCATATGGCTCCAGCAGCAGGCTTGTTATTGTTGATTTTCCCTGCATTGATACTAATAGAATGAATTTTTAGCTCAATGTAGGAGGAGGATATGCAGAGCCTGGGATGGCAGAATCAAGAGAGGAACCAGCCTGGAGTTGTTACGTTCCCACAAGTGCAACCCCTCTTGAATTCCATTAACTCTTATCTAGTGCCAGTTTAGTACTGATACAATTTCTATACTTTACATACTACAATTACATGTAGTATTCTGAGATTGATGAATATCTGTTGTGATGTTAATGTTTCAAGGGAACACGGAATATTGGCGGTAGGGTGTCTTGATAATTATCTCTAATAAGCACACAGGCAATGATTTATTTTGAAGGGAAATTAGGTCATGGAGAACACACAAAATCACACAGGAATCAAAGTATTCAACTGATGCTTTGGGTGGCAACTAAAAAGCATAGCTCTTTTAGAAAGTGAAATGCATTGTAGTAAAAGGGCAGGCAGAGTCTGGAGGTGGAGTCAAGAGCAGAATCAGCCAGGAGTCATTACATTCCCATAAGCGGTCTAAGTCCAATCCCTCTTGAATTCCATTAACTCTTATCTATTACCAATTTAGTGTTGACTAGATTCTTGAGTATAGGCATCTCATTGTACATAAAAGCTATAAGTGATAAATCATGATCATAGTCATCATAAATCATAAAATACAACACTTAGTGATAGTCATAGGATACTAAATAAGCAATCAACATAAATCATACTAGGAAACTAAATAAAACAATATAAATTGTAAAGATACAAGCAAGAAGGTTATAGTCATAAGTAGAAAAAGAGATAGGTAATAGGAAGGATGAGAAGAAGAATAGTAAACAGTCTCAGTAAATAGTTTGACAGTGTTGTGGGAATTAGTGGTTTAGCAGAGTGATGGCATTCGGGGAAAAACTGTCCTTCTGTCTAGTTGTTCTGGTGTGTAGTGCTCTATAGCATCGTTTTGAGGGTAGGAGTTGAAACAGTTTATGTCCAGGATGTGAGGGGTCTGTAGATATTTTCACGGCCCTCTTTCTGACTCGTGCAGTATACAGGTCCTCAATGGAAGGCAGGTTGGTAGCAATTGTTTTTTTCTGCAGTTCTAATTATCCTCTGAAGTCTGTGTCTGTCTTGTTGGGTTGCAGAGCCAAACCAGACAGTTATAGAGGTGCAGATGACAGACTCAATAATTCCTCTGTAGAACTGTATCAGCACCTAATATGAGATGTGTGCTTAGGTACAATGAAATAGTGAGGAAAAAAGAAAACATTTGTTTGTCTTGCACAGGGTGCTTTTTGGTGATAGTCCTGTATGAAAGCAACATTTGGTTCCTCCTTATCAATCAGTTTTAATAAGAAAAATTAATTTGTCACATTATTTTAACTATTTTTAGGCACTTGCAATGTGATCCACATGTGAAGAGTTCAATTATGTACTTGCTTGTTCATACCCATGACACAGAAACCTTTACCGACTGGCAGGTTGCACCTGGGACAGTCCAGATAAGGTTCAATGGCATTCAAGGGGGCTGGACTTTGCCCTTTTGTGCCTATGTAGAGATTGCAGACTAATCCCTCACTTGACTCTTCCCCCTAGCTTGGCCGGGCCCTCTTTGACAACTATGGAAAGGATAGTACTTGTATTAAAATACTCATTTCTTTATTCTCCTCTCTTTTCTAGGCAAAATACACTCTCACAAACTTCACTGTGAACATCGCCTAACTTCTTTTTAAGGGGCAATGAACAATACATAACTTAAGTGGAGAGAAGAAGAATATAATTTTAAGACCTTATGTCAACCCTAGTAGGAAGTCTAGGTCAGGAAATCAACTCCCTAGGAAGGCTAAAATGAGTTTTACTGAGAATGGCCATAACAACAGAATCTTGCACAGCTGATTATGTTATACCGCCTCCTCCTTTTTGTTAGGTGAATTAGGGCCATGTCACCTGAATCACTTCTGAATGATTCCTCTACAGAGGTGCTACAGAGGAATTATTGAGTCTGTTATCTGCACCTCCATAACTGTCTGGTTTGGTTCTGCAACCCAACAAGACAGACACAGACTTCAGAGGAG
>QLTV01000991.1:417139-446037 GCA_003457575.1 Thermophis baileyi
CCCTTTCGGGGCCCCCAATCCAGGGGCCATCCAGGCAGTTGCTTACAACGACAGTCCATTAATTTCTATGTGTGACATATTTTTACTGATAAATAAATAAAGGGAGACTAGTATGGATCTATTTCAAGCTATTTAGCTCTCATCAGCTAGCCATATCCCTTATAGGATTAGAACCTGGGCCCCTTGCCTAACAAGGCAAGTGTTTAAACCAATGAGCCACAGGATTCTTCTCCCTATCTGCTTGTTCCAGGGACAAGGATATATATATGTTTTTTCTTCTTCTGTTAAATCACCTGGTATACCCAAATATGGGAGAAAACATACTGCTTCCTTTTTGCCTTTCATATATATATGCATATCAGTGATGGTTTTGACTTACCTTCCCTACCGGTTCGCAAATGTGAGACCCTTTTCCTTGCTAAGCAAGTGTTTAAACCAATGAGCCACAGGATTCTTCTCCCTATCTGCTTGTTCCAGGGACAAGGATATATATATGTTTTTTCTTCTTCTGTTAAATCACCTGGTATACCCAAATATGGGAGAAAACATACTGCTTCCTTTTTGCCTTTCATATATATATGCATATCAGTGATGGTTTTGACTTACCTTCCCTACCGGTTCGCAAATGTGAGCGTGCGCGCATGCACACAGCCACACCTCTGCACATGGACATGGCCACCCGTGCATGTGCTTTACTGGCACGTGAGCGTTCCGCGCCCAGACTCAAAAACATGCACAAATAGGATAGCATAGAGCCGGGGCAGGTGGGCGGGGCCACCCGCGATTTCCACTACCGGTTCAGGTGAACCGGACCAAACCGGCTGAATACCACCTCTGATGCATATGCGTGAAAGTTCCAATCCAGCTCATTTGGTCTAAAATCAATCAAACAAATATATTGATATCAAGCAAAGTAATGCTGCTGCCTGAAATTTTGTCATATTGTTATATATGGCATTGAATTTCTAGCAGGATATCCAAAACTGTGGATGAGAGAAAGAACATGTTAAATTGAGATAATCTTTTGTGAACTTTTTCAGAGCTGTTCATGCTCCTTAATTTTGGTTTTGCTAATCACATTGATTCCTAAGGTCTGGGATAAAGCTGTAATGAAGTCTGAAGGACAATGAAGGGATTATCATATATTTTCAGTTTAGAACTGAGTTTCTTAGTCCCAACTGTAGTTTTCCTGTGTATTTTTTTTTAAAAAAAAAAATAGCATGGACATGTTGCATGCATTCTTTTGAATTAAATGCAGAGTTAACTATTATCTCCACAATTTTGTTTATATCAAGTATTTGATTTATTATTCCTTGAAGTAATGAATCACCCCATAGATCACAAACTGTCAAAGAAGCAGCTTGATTAATGTTATATCTTGGGAGCTTTGATTAAAATAATCATGTAATCAAACTATAATATATGATAACATCAGAGTTTATTCTAGGAAATCACCTTCCTTCACTCAGTATCCAAGCCATCCCAAAACTGGTTGCAACACTTATGATAGATTAGCCAAAATTTTCATGTCATTAACAATATTATCTTTTTATTATTTCTACATCCCCGAGGACATTGGGAATAAATAATTAAGGGGATCCAGTGTTCAGTTTTTTTTGGTCAGCAGGATAATTTCCTGAGACATGAATACAAAGGGTGCAGGTAAAAGACATAGGAGAAGAAGAGGCAGAGCCTGGATGAGGAGTCAAGAGAGGACTCAGCCTAGAATCGTTACATGCCCACAAATGCTCCTCATGAATTCTGATCTCTCAATTTAGTGCTGACCGTTAAGTGACTAGATTATTGTGAACAGGCATGATCAATAACTCTTCTGAACGGAAACTTAACGTGTGATCCTGATTCTTCACACCTGATAAAAGATGTGTGGGACTTTGAAGAAAAATATAGTACAGGGAAGGGGTCCCCAATCCCTGGCCCACGGCCCACATAATGGGACTCGGCCTGTTTGAAACCGGGTCACAGAAGAAATGGGCAATCATGCACGTGTGAAGCTCCAGTTGTGCAAGCGGCGGGAAAGCATGCACATGGACACAAAGCTCCACTTGGGTGAGTGGAGGGCACTTGCGCTTGCACACGAAGCTCCATTTGCATGAGTGCCACTCACAAATGGAGCTGTGCACATGTGCGTGCACCTGCCACTCACACACTTCCCCACCTCTGTGCTGGGTTGGGCCACCAAGCTGGAACGGTTGGGGACCGCTGGTCTAGGGAATCCATCTAGACGTTCACCCTGAGACAGGCAGTTGGGCAGAGACTCAGAACTTGGTAGACTGTTCCATTCTAAGCCTCCTCCCTCTTCTTTCCTGTTCACAGGATCCAGAATGGAGCTGCTATTAAGGAAATGAGTAGAGTCCTTAATGGGTCTACGTCTACATGGAGGGAAGTAAGCAGTGGGGCACCACAAGATTCCGTCTTAGGCCCAGTACTCTTCAATATCTTCATAAACAACTTAGATGAGGGAATAGAAGGGGAACTTATCAAATATGCAGATGACACTAAGCTGGCAGGAATAGCCAACACCCTAGAAGATAGGGTCAGGATCCAGATGGATCTTGACAGACTTGAACACTGGGCCCTATCTAACAAAATGAAATTCAATGCAGAGAAAAGTGAAATCTTACACTTAGGCAAGAAAAACCAAAAGTAGACATATAGACTGGGTGAAACCAGGCTTAAAAGCAGTAACTGTGAGAGGAATCTTGCAGTCTTAGTGGACAACCAATGAAATAAGAGACAACAGTGTGCGGCGCCAGCCAAAAAAGCCAATACAATCCTAAGTTGCATTAATAGAGGGATACAATCAAGATCAAGGGAGGTACTCACTTCCGGCGGTGACATCATCACGGAGCGGGCAAGGGAACAAAGCTCCCTTCCTGGACCCCAAAAAACTCCTCACTAGGAGCCCCTTGAGGGCATTACTGATCCCGAAGAGATCAGTAAAACAAAGAGGAAGCTCTGGAGACGCTGGGTAATCCCAAAGTACCCGTGCGGAGAAGAGCAGCACTCTTAAAGCCAGTGGAGAACAGGATCGGTCTTTATGGCCAATCGGGAGCGATGACAACTGCATAAGAGGGAAGCAAAGAGTGGAAAAAGGCAACCTAGAAATAAGGAGAAATTTTCTGACCCTGAGAACAATCAACCAATGGAACAGCTTGCCTTCAGAAGTTGTGGGAGCTTCATCACTGGAGGCTTTCAAGAAGAGATTGGACTGCCATTTGTCAGAAATGGTGTAGGGTCTCCTGCTTGGGGGGGGAGTGGATTGGACTAGATGAACTACAAGGTCCCTTCCAACTCTGTTAATCTGAAATAGAAAGAAACTCTAAAGCCTTACCTTGCTCCCTCTCTCCCTTGTTTTCTAAAACCATTCTTGGCTCTTTTTCTAATAGGAGCATTTAATTTTGAAAATAATATGTACCATGTCCTTGGATTCCATCGAAATTAATTATATATAATTAGTTTCCATGTACTGTCTAGAGCTCTATGCGTGAGGTTCATAGGAGAAGGACTATTGAATTCCCAAGAGTAAAATCAGATTGCAAATATAATTGCAGGAAACACACTGCTATTTTACTGTAATGTACAGCACCTGGAACCAGATCCCTCCAGTGAGTTGTATTTTGAAGAGTTGATTATTAATTCTCAAAGAAGGAAGAGAGAGAAGAAGAGAGAGTGGAAGGCTACATTCTTGTTTTAATCAGAGCTGGTTATTAAAGGGCAATGAGGCATAGTATACCTTAATCTTCAGAAATCCATAAAGTAACAAGAGTTTGATTGGTATGGAAATATAAATAAAATAAGTACCCAAGTCTGTTTTATCTGTCAAAGTTGGGAAATATGACATTTGGATGTGCCCAAAGCAGTATGTTTTCCCTAGAAATGTCATCTTTCCATTTCCATCAAAATCTTAGCATACATATTGCTGTGATCAATTTCCTGATGCATTATTCATTGTTCCTTATCTTACAATGGCATAGAATCTATCTCCATCAAATACTGTACCTAAACATTTGATTCCTTTTTTTAAAAAAAAAATTCTTCTTGAAGGAGAAGGAGAGACAATTAATAACTGGCTGCTTTTGCAGTTAAATTTTGATTTACAACTTTTTCTAGTGGCCATCTCCTAATCATGATTTAGCAATTAATCTCCCGATTATTAATTACTCTCATTGCAGCTAACCTTAATTAAAGTGTGTTCTGTGGGTTGTAGGTTGGAGTGGAAGAGAGAATTTTCAGAGGCAGATGCCGGCAAGGAATTTCAATGAAGCTGAATAAAATAATCCGTTGAATGAATAGGGAGCTTGAATTATACAGTGATTCCCAGTTAGGACAATGATTTATGGAGAAGATATAATGGTAGATTGCCTTTTACAGACTGGCTGCAATCCAGACAAAAGCCTCTTGGTGTATCTACCAAGCAACTCTGTATTCAGAAGAAGTCAGAACTGCCATCATATGCTTGAGCTTCGCATTTGCTAGCTGCCAGTCTGCCATGGACTATGGGATGGAGGGAGCCAGTTGAGAGGGAGGAAGGCTAACTACTCATCGTACCTTACAGAGACACCATCTCAGGGTCAGTGTTCTGACTCAGCCTTAGCAGAACCAAGAAACAGACTCCTTGTCCCAGAAAAAAACCCATCTTTATTTAACTACTGTGAATTCATGGCATTCACACACAGAAAAGTCCAGGCAATAATCCTTCCAAGGGTTAATTGCAATGACAGACCTTATCAGTCCTTGGATAGTTGCCAGGCCGAGAGCTTCCAGTTGCAAAGCTGTAAATTAATTCCTGTGAACAAGTCTCTGAGGCACGAACCACGATAAGCAAATCTTCTGAAAGAAATACGAACTGTTGTCTCCTGCAACCACCACTCCCCTTTTGCTTCTATTTATTCCCCAGACAGGGAGGGGCCATTCAGTGTCCACGTGTGCCTTTCTTCCCAAGTCGGCCCCTGTTCCTCAGTTGTTCTCCTCTCCTGACAGCTCTGCGCATATGCGCATCTGGAACAGGCCCCAGCTGTTCTTCTTCCCCACTTATCTCTGACTCCAAAGGCAGCTGGGAAATGTCAGACGGCATTTGGCTCTATCTCTGCTTCTGACACAAAGCACTCATCAGAGCCTTCCCCAGACTCCAGGACTGGCCTAAGTTCCTCCCCAACCTCCGAATCTGCTGCCAGCTCCACTGGCAGCTGGTGGGCCACAACAGTCAGAGCACTGGGAATGGATTGCAACGGCTCACCAACCAGCCCGCCATTTAAGAGACCATTCCCAAAACAATTTAATTTATTCAAATATGATTGGACAATAAGGCACCAGCAAGGGGGAGGAACTGGAGAGGAACTAGGCGGGGAAAGTTAACTGGGAAAGTTTGGCACATGAACCTCAGTTCTGGCTTTGCTACACTGTAATTTACTTGGCTTTTAGTAAAGTAAACCTTTCACACCGAATGGAGTCAAGGGTCGTTCTTCCTTAAAGAACCATGTTGGGGCAGGACTGACACTCCCATTGATTTCAACTGGACATACTCCGCAGAAGTAGACATGTTGGATCTTCTAAGCACCTCAGATGAAGACCACTGGTTTTGAAACTTCATAAGGTGCAAGATGCTGCTGTACCATGTTTAATTATGCCAAGTAAAGAAACCCCCAACTAGCCGTCAACACCTAGCAAACCTTAGCCTAGATGCTCTTGAACAGCTGGATAGCAATAGCACTAGCAATAGCACTTAGACTTATATACCGCTTCATAGTGCTTTACAGCCCTCTCTAAGCGGTTCACAGAGTCAGCATATTGCCCCCCAACAATCTGGGTCCTCAGTTTACCCACCTCGGAAGGATGGAAGGCTGAGTCAACTTGAGCCGGTGAGATTTGAACCGCCGAACTGCAGCTAGCAGTCGACTGAAGTAGCCTGCAGTGCTGCACTCTAACCACTGCGCCACCTCGGCCACCTCGGATATCAGTCCTCATTAGGACTTAGATAGAAGATCACCTGTGGATAGACTAGAAGGGTGAAAATATATATATATATCCTGGATGAAGACAATGACAAATCACTTTCATATTGTTGCCAAGAAAATTACATACACACAGAAAGAAAAACATTTCCAGGTTTGACTTTTCTATAAATTCTGGCTGGAAACTATTCTTTAAAATATGCAGTTTCCTACACAGGCATTCACTTAGTCTGACACTGTAGGGGAAGCACTGATTAATATATGAATGAAAGTATCGGTCACTGGCAAATATACCTAAAAGTAATACATTTTTCAAGATTAATATATCTATTGCTCTGGAATTGGAATAAACAGATTAAGATGAATTGCTTAACACTGTTTAGTTCATTATTGAAAGGTCTAATATATTTCCAAAAAACTCTATTATTCAAGAGTCTATTCATCCTTAATCAAAATTCTATTAAATAGCCAGGACGTATTGTTCTTTTGTCAGTTTCCACCGTAGACTCACATAAAAGCAGCCCTATAGTTGTTAGTCTTTATGGTATCTATGAGTTAGAATGTAACTGTTTTAAGCGGAATTTTCAAATTTTGACTGAACGATGCTTGGATCACATGGTCAGTTGGCTAGTCAAGTGAGACTTCAAGAAGCAACAATGGGTTTCCACTTTCAAAGACTGAATGTTCCTTTGAGTGGATTATCACCAGACCAAAATTTGCACATTATCCTGACTACGTGATGCAAGATGGTGATGGAACACAGAAACAACTATGCTTAGCCAGTATGAGTGAAGTAAAAAAAAAAAGGAACACAATTGATAGATCAATGGACAAAATGATCATCAAGAAGAATTATGGGTTAATACCAGGAAAAGTCCATTTGTCCATATAATTAGCAATAGCACTTAGACTTATATACCACTTTAAAGTGCTTAACAGGCCTCTTTAAATAATTTACAGAGTCAGCATATTGCCCTCAATGATCTAGGTCTTCATTTTACTGACCTCAGAAGGATGGAAGGCTGAGTCAACCTTGAGCTGGTCAGAATCGAACTTCTGGCCGTGAGCGGAGTCAGCCAGCAATGCTGCATTCTAACCACTGCACCACCACGGCTCTAATTGACAGGGATTGGAATCAGTTCAAGGACAACTAACTAATAAATGGACTTACTTATTTGTTGAGGGGTTGTCCATTGATATTTGAAGAGGAAGAAAAGTATAGTATGAATTTACCCATCTCATTTGAGTTCCCTGTTTCCAAGTCATTCAAGTTACCCGACATCTCTCCAAGTAACATCCCGTTGAGGTACAAGAAGAAGTAATAACACTCTAATTAGAGGTGGTATTCACTTACCTTCCCTACCGGTTCACAAATGTGAGCGCGCGCCACCTCCACATATGCGTACAGCCTCCCGCGCATGCGCTTTACTCACATGCGTGCCTCCCGCGCATGTGCCCGGCCTCAAAAACGTGGCTAAATAGGATGGCATTATGTCCAGACGGGTGGGTGGGTGGGTGGGCAGGCCCACCCGCAGTCGGCACTACCGGTTCGCCCAAACCAGTCTGAACCAGCTGAATGCCACCTCTGACTCTAGTGTATTTATAATGGCTACAAATCAGATTCTTGAAAACCTGGCAACATGTCCTCTTCTCTCCCTCTTATACCAAGGAGAATCAAGGTGGAGGCAATATAGAGTTTAGGGCACAGTCCAAGAGCCATGGTGTTCTGACCCGGCCTTCGCAGAAGCAAGAAACAGACTCCACGCAAAGAAAAAAACCCTCTTTATTTACACATTGGGAATGAACTGCATTCACCAACAGAAAGTCCAGGCAAGAGTCCTGCAAGAAGTTAACTGAAACAATAGTCCTTATCAGCTCGTTATGATAAATGCAAGGCTGTGAGCTCCCAGCCGGGAGGCTGCAAATTAAGTCAGTTCAAACAGAGAAATAGACAAACCTCAGTTCTGGCAAGGCAGTCTTTGTCGCACGAAACACACAAGGAGCAAACTTTCCAGAAATGTGAATGGTTGTCTGCTACAACCAAACCACTCCCTTTTCCTCCTATTTATTCCTCAGCCTGGGAGGGGCCAGTCAGCATCAATGTTTGTTTTGCTTCCCAAGCTGGCTCATTGTCCTCTGTTGTTCACCTCTCCTATCTGCTCTGCCCATATGCGCATCTGGAACAGGCCCCAGCTCCTCCTCCTCCTCACTCATCTCTGAATCCAAAGGCAGCTGCGTCTCTGGCTGGGAAATGCCGGATGACCCTGGCTCTATCTCTGTGTCTGACGCTGAGCATCCATCAGAGCTTTCCCCAGGCTCCAGAACTGGCCCACGTTCTTCCCCAATCTCCTCCTCGACCGAGTCTGCCACCAGCTCCGCTGGCAGCTGGCAGGCCACAACACATGGCACAGTGGTTAGAATGCAGTATTGCAGGCTACTACTGCTGACTGCCAGCTGACTGCAATTTGGCAGTTCGAATCTCACCAGGCTCAAGGTTGACTCAGGCTTCCATCCTTCTGAGGTGGGTAAAATGAGGACCCAGATTGTTGGGGGCAAGAGGCTGACTCTGTAAACCGCTTAGAGAGGGCTGTAAAGCACTGTGAAGCGGTATATAAGTCTAAGTGCTATTGCTACTGCTATCCCTTTTGTTTCGCATTAGACATGTCAGGCACAAAGAATCAGGATCACATGATACATTCTAATTATGTTGCTTTATTGCTCATGCCTATACACAAGAATCTGATCAACTAATGGTCAGCACTAAATTGGTGCAATAAAAGAGGTAAGAGAATTCAAGAGGGGTTGGATTTAGACCATTTGTGGGAACGTAATGATTCCAGGCTGAATCCTCACTTGACACCGCCCCCAGACTTTGCCTGTCCTACTACAATGCATTTTACTTTCTAAGAGAGTAATGCTTTTTTAGCTGCCACCCAAAGCATCAGTTGAATGCCTTGATTCCTATGTACTTTTGTGTGTGCTCCATGACCTAATTTCCCTTCAAAATAAACCATTGCATGTGTGCTTACTAGATAAAATTATCAGGATACCCTACTGCCAATATTCAGTGTTCTCTTGAAACATTAACACCAGAACCAAAATTCTTCTGCCTCAGAATAGATGTACTTGCAGTATGTAAACTCCATGCAAATTTAGAATTTCTATTTTATTTTTATTATTAAATTTCTAGGCTGCCCATCTCAGCTAGAGGTGAATTCTAGGCTTAAAACATATAACGGCATCAGGATACAATGTTAACATATTACAATAATATTAACATCAAAGTTAGCATTGAAATTGACAAAGATGGGAAGGGAGGAGGGGAGCAAGATGCACAAGGATGGAAGTAGGATCTTATGTTAGTCTATTAAACACTTCTAGGTTGACATCCTTCCATTGCAGGGGTCAGCAACCTTTCGGACCTCAGGGACCACTATATTCATAATTTTAAATCCTGCGGACCACTAATAGTATCTGCCTAATGACCGGTTGGGTGGGTGTGACTAGGTGGTCATGTGACTGGGTGGGCATGGTCAACTTGATGGCACTCACATTGAGGGGCGCCTCGCCAGCCTCTACTCGCCCCTCCCCTCCCAGCCCCTCCTCCCCTCCCTCCCAGGCTCCTTAGGGCCCCAACAGGAAGCAGTTGTTGGAGCTAAGCAGCCACCATGAGAAAGAGTTGGCAAAACAGCTCAGTTCAAATTGGATCTGACCGAGAAGGAGGCTCAGCAGAAGCACCTCACTGAGGACTAGGAGCATAGGCTTTCCAAGCAGAGGGAAGACCTGCGGGAGTGCAAGGCCAGGTACCGGTGCCTGGAGGCTCATCCGGCTGAAATGTTCATCCAGTTCCAGGCCATGATGCAGTCCCACTATAACGAGGCCCTCCAGCTCTTCGCCACCAGTGGCACTTTCCTCCAGCCTTCACCCAAAGCCCCACACCAGGAGGCTGAAGCAGACCCCAAGTCAGAATTTCTGCCCCCCTCCAACCCGTACAAAAAGACCCCAAAGTGGGAGACTCTCTGTAGCAACGCAAACGTTCATTGCACATATCCGTCCCAGGGGCCGTAGTTTGAGGACCCCTGATTTAGTGCAATATAAAAAATGCAAATAATTTTTCTGCAGACCACCAAAATTTTCTCGCAGACCACCAGTGTTCCACGGACCACCAGTTGGTGACTGCTGCTCCATTGGGACACCAGATTATTTGGCAAAGCCAGATTTTCAGGCTCTTTCAGAAAACAAAAAGGGTAAGGGCATATGCCACCTCAGGGGGCATGATGTTCTGAGGGGTGTTGCAACTACAGAAGGAAAGGCTCTTCTGTTGGACCTCAGCAGCCAGAATTCTTTGACCAACGGGGTCTGTAGTGTGCCTTTTATGCTGGTGAAAACTGAGCGGGTCAATCCTATTGGGATGGGAGGTTCCTCAGGTAACCTGAACCCATGCCATAAATGGCTTTACAGGTAGTAACCCACACCTTGAAGAATGCATATTGTTTCATCATATGGGGAATGGATTGTTTCACTGAGATGGTGTTTCAACGAATGGGAGAGTAGGACAAAGATGCCAAAGACTGGAAAATTGGCAGTCTTATGTCTGGACCAGCGGTGGAATTCACATACTTTACCTACCAGTTCATCCTGCACCAACAATGTGAGCGTGCACGCACGCGGCCTTCCACGCATGTGCTTTGCTCGCGCACACGGCTTGCATGCATGCGCGCGGCTTGAAAATGTGCCTAAATAGGATGGCATAGTGCCCGGGTGGGTGGGTGGGTGGAGCGGGCCCACCCGCAGGTTGCTACTACCGGTTCGCCCGAACCGGTCTGAACTGGCTGAATACCACCTCTGGTCTGGACACACTTATGTCTCCAAGCATAAGTGAACGAATTAGAATTAATGGCTTTAAAGGTAGCAACCAACATCTTGAAGTATACACATGGCTTTATGTTGCCTCTCCCCTAGTTCTTGTAAGTCAGTTGGAAACCACTGTTCACATCTCAACTTCCACATAGATAAAAAAGGTTAATATAATTGTCTATGAAGGGGAAAAGTAGTAGGTGAGTCAAACCAACAATGAAATAAATTGAAGACTCTCTTGCTTGGAAATTTGGAAGACTTGAGACCTTCTATCAAAACATCTGTATCCATCCAGAGGCTCCTTAAAGATATGCCCATAGGGAGACTTGATAAAGCAATTCAGCTTGCCTACGGTAGATCTCCCATCGAATTGTAAGTATTTGACAGGGGGACAAGGTCAAATTTTGCAAAATGGCAGATAGAGCATCACGAGTAAAGGCCTGTCCATTTTGTCCTTGCATTCAATGCATCTCCCAAAACCAAGAGAGGCATATAGAGTTAGTTCTGAGCAGTTTCCTATAGACAGTTCACCCATAGACAGAAATCTTGCCAAACTAAAGCAAACCATTAGCACCATCATGATGTACTCTGAGAACCTCTAAGGAGGAGCTATCTGGTAAACTTTGCTGTCTCTTACTCCTCTGGAATGCAGCCCCTCCCTCCTTGGCATCCAGATTTTTCATTTCATTCTTCATTTGAGCCGCGGTGGCGGAGTGGTTAGAGTGCAGTACTGCAGGCTACTTCTGCTGATCACTGGCTGCCAGCAGTTTGGCAGATTGAATCTCACCAGGCTCAAGGTTGACTCAGCCTTCCATCCTTCCGAGGTGGGTAAAATGAGGACCCAGATTGTTGGGGGCAATATGCTGACTCTGTAAACCGCTTAGAGAGGGCTGTACAGCACTATGAAGCGGTATATAAGTCTAAGTGCTATTGCTATTGCTATGTCAGCAATAGAGCCAAACACTTGCATGTCTGAATTAGGAATGAAACAAAGGATCTGTTGTGGCCCGTGCAGCTGGTTATGGACTCCGACAGCGAAGAGGCTGTTGTGGTGATGCGCCGGCGGCCTGTGCAGCTGGCACTCAAGTTGGACAGTGAGGAGGTTGGTGTGGACTCGGTGCCAGAGGCAGAGATGCAGCCAGGGCCTTCAGAACCTCCAGAAGCTCCCATCACTGACGAGGAAGAAGAGGAGGAGCCTATTCTGAATGCATGGGCACGCAGAGCTGTCAAGAGGCAAGAATGGTTACTCAGGAGGAGGTCTCCTTGGGAGTAAGGCTTTGGGCTAATTGGCCACGCCCTTAGCCTATTTAAGTAGTGACCATGCTCAACTACGTTGCAGGAAACAACTCCGTTCAATCCACATATTGATTTGGGTTTCTTGTTCAGCTCTTGATTCAAGTCGGCATTACTTTTCGTGTGCTTATTTTCTTGGCTTTTTGTTACGCCTAATTTGTTTGGACTTCTTGGATTCTTTGTGCTTAGACTCTTGCCAACTGTTAAGACGTTAATTAACAGTTGGTGCACCGAAAGGACTACTTTATGGTTTATGGACTTTAACCAACATGACTGCTAAGAGAGCATTAGTAGTTTAAAGAATATTAAACAATGTTTATTTGCATGTTGCTTGTGTTGTGTTGTTTGTTTCGGCAGCTGGGACAGAACAGGATCCTCTCACACAGTCAACACGCTTCTCTGCAACAGGAGAGTGTCCCCTGAACGTATCATAAAACAGGGAAGGAATACTAGATACCATGAATGTATTTCAAACAGAACTTCTCTTTCCTTTCCAATTTGTCATCCTGCCATTTAATATTTGCCTTCTTCCTTTAGACTTTAGTGGGAGGGGGGAAAGAATGCTTAGGAGAATAAAGCACATTCCATTTTCAAACAGAAAGTTGGTCTCCATTGTTAAGTGAGAAAATTAAACCTCACTTTATTGAAATGATGCTCCTGTACTTGCTCGTATATAAGCGACGAAAATACCCCTATTGAGTCGTGAGATTTAATTTAGTACAGTACAATCTCAGACCAAAATTACACTCTTTTGCTCTCCCTTCTATTAATGAAGGAAATAAATGCTGAACTATAAATATTGAACTTTTTTAATGACATACAATGGCTATTGTATTGGATAGATAGATAGATGGTAGATAGTTAGATGATAGATAGATAGATAGATAGATAGATAGATAGATAGATAGATAGATAGATAGATAGATAGATAGATAGATAGATAGATAGATAGATAGATAGATAGATAAAATTGTGCCAAATAGAGAATAGAGCATGGCTGCTGCTGCTGCTGTTGTTGTTGTTCAGTCGCTGTCATATCCAACTTTTTTTTGACCTCATGGACACAGCACGCCAGGTCCTCCTGTCCTCCACTGTCTCCCTGAGTTTGTCCAAATTCACGTTCATTGTGTCGATGACACCATCTAACCATCTCATCTTCTGCCATCCCCTTCTCATTTTTCTTTCAATTTTTCCCAACATAAGGGTCTTTTCCAAGGACTCCTCTCTTCTCATTAAGTGGCCAAAGTATTTGACCATTCTATCATCTATCCATCTATCCATCTATCCATCTATCCATCTATCCATCTATCCATCTATCCATCTATCCATCTATCATCTATCTATCTATCTATCTATCTATCTATCTATCTATCTATCTATCTATCTATCTATCTATCTATCTATCCTATCTATCTATCTATCTATCTATCTATCTATCTCTATAGAAATGGATATTTATACTACTAAATACACTATATTTGAAAAAATGGCTAATGGTCTTTTGTTCAGATTTTTGAAAAATCTATTCCCTGACTTTGTGTTGACTATTCCAGTTGAGTACTAAAAATGTGCTTTCCAAAGGCTTGGCAGGATTACTGTTTATAATCCAGGGTAGTTCTTTCCTTTTTCCAAAATAGAAATGCTATTGTTTCAAATCACGTTTGGATTGCTGTTTTGCATATAAATTGCAATCAGGCTGTCAGGTATTGTCAAATGTTCCAAAGTTATCTTAACTTGCAGTCGGCATATGGAATTCTCTGCAACAGGAGGTCAAAGACAAGCAGGAGACTCGAGTTTTAAGAGAATTGGAGATTTTGTGCTTCAACTCATGTCTCTGGATATGAATGCTAATATAGGGATAAATACATTTCACGCTTCTGAGCATAAATACACCACTGGGCAGACCTAAGTATTTAATCCCCCTCATTCAAGATAGCAGTAATCAAAGTGTCCAAAAGAGATAGCTGACTATGCAACTTGACACACTAAGAAATTCTTGGTCTGTGCAACTTGACATGCCAAAACTTGGATGCATATTTTCTTTGGATCAAAAGCAATTAGGGCTGATGTGCTGCCCTTCACTGCTTTATTAAACAGGGGATTTCTGAGCCAGACCATTTCCTTTTCAAATCTCCTTCAAATTGATTGATTGATGGATTGATTGATTGATTGTGTGCTCTCAGGTCAGTGTTGACTTTTAGTGACCAAATAAATAGATGTTCTCTAGGATGATCCATCTCCAACGTGTATCTTCTGATTTTCTAACAATTCACCAATCACCGTTGGTTATCCTCTTTCCCAGATTCATGTACTTTCCACAACACACACAAAATATTACATTTTGAACTTGGTCCTTTGAATCTGCTCAGTTCTGATCTTTGAAAGCCATAGGTAATTTGTGGTATTGAAATATCTTTCCCATGGACTACTTTAAAATAGAATAAAGCTGGAATACCTTGAAGGTATTCTAGTCCAACTCCCTGCCAGGGGTGAAATGCTCCCGGTTCGCTCGTACCTGTCAGTCGCCGTAGAGCCGGTTGCCAAGGTAGCGTGAGGTGCCACCCATCCGCCCGGATGCCGCCATTTGGGTTCTTTTACCCTCTGCGCATGCACAAAGCGTTCTGTGCATTCACAGAGGGTAAAAGAACCCAAATGGCGGTGTCCGGGCGGGTGGGCAGCGCCTCATGCTACCTTGGCGACCGGTTCTACGGCGACTGACAGGTACGAGCGAACCGGGAGCATTTCACCCCTGCTCCCTGCCCAATCACGAGACCTTATACCATTTCAGACAAATGGCTGTCCAATCTCTTCTTAAAAACCTCCAATGATGGAGCACCTACAACTTCTGGAGACAACACATTCCACTCAGTGGTGGGTTGCTACTGGTTCGCCCCAGTTCAGGCGAACCAGTAGCGGCGGTGGTGGGAGGCTCCCCCCCACCTGCCCAGACGTCATCAAGGACGATCTGCGCATCCGTGCACATCTCCAAACCGGTAGCAAAGGTAAGTGAAACCCATTACTGATTCCACTGATTAATTATTTGTACTGTCAGGAAATTTTTCCTTAGTTATAGGTTGCTTCTCTCCTTAGTTTTCATCCATTGTTTCTTGTCCTGCCGTCTGGTGCTTTGGAAAATAACTTGATTCCCTCCTCTTTGTGACAGCCTTTCAAATACTGGAATACCACTATCATGTCCCCCTTATCCTTCTTTTCTCTAGACTGCCCATACCCAAATCCTGCATGTTTTAGTCTCCAGGCCTTTAATCATCTGAGTTGCTCTTCTTTGCACTTTTTCCAAAATCTCAACATCTTTTTTGTAGCGTGGTGATGACCAAAACTGGATGCAGTATTCCAGATGTGGCCTTACTAAGGTTTTATAAAGTGGTAATTTACGGCATGTCTCTTGATCTATGCCTTACTTCTTTATCATATCCTGGATAGATTTTATTAAGCACCATGAAAGGGTGTCTGAGATGGGAGGGTTAAAATAAGTCAGGATGGCAATTGTGTTTGAACAAATGAAACCCAACATCTTCTGTAAGTATGCAAGTCATGTAGAAAAGTGGTAAAGGTTCAATTTTGCAGACGACACCAAGCTAGCAGGAATAGCCAACACTCCAGAAGATAGGATTAAGATACAGAAGGATCTTGACCAGTGGTGGGATTCAATTTTTTTTACTACCTGTTCTGTGGGCGTGGTTTGGTGGGTGTGTCAGGGGAAGGATACTGTAAAATCACCATTCCCACCCCACTCCAGGGGAAGGATACTGTAAAATCTCCATTGCCTCCCCACTCCAGGGGAAGGTTACTGCAAAATCCCCATTTCCTCCCGATCAGCTGGGACTCGGGAGGCAGACAATAGATGGGGGCGGGGCCAGCCAGAGGTGGTATTTACCAGTTCTCCGAACTACTCAAAATTTCTGCTACTGGTTCTCCGAACTACTCAAAATTTCCACTACCGGTTCTCCAAAACCTGTCAGAACCTGCTGGATTTCACCCCTGGTGCAAGAGTTAGAACATTTGTCAGACTGAGAGCACCTTGACTGATTGAAGAGTTTTATTCTATCACACTGCAATTTGTGTAATTAAATTAAACTCTCAATAAAAACCATTATTTTCTAATTCTCCCTAAGATTCTTTTGGTGCCATTATTCCATCTACAATATGGCTTTTTGAAACAACAAAATTAGCCACACTTTTCTAAGGCAGCTGTTCTTGCTTTCTGTTTGTGTTTGGCTGATTTTCTTGGAATCATTTATAGAGAAGCAATGGGTGGAAACTGATCAAGGAGAGAAGCAACCTAGAACTAAGGAGAAATTTCCTGACAGTCAGAACAATTAATCAGTGCAACAACTTGCCTCCAGAAGTTGGGAATGCTCCAACATTGGAAGTTTTTAAGAAGATATTGGATAACCATTTGTCTGAAGTGGTGTAGGGTTTCCTGCCTAAGCAGGGGGTTGGACTAGAAGACCTCCAAGGTCCCTTCCAACTCTGTTATTCTAATTAACATCTTGGCTGCTTTGATCCCTTCCCAGTTGTGGCTGTGAATGAAACATGGCAAACTGAACTACTCCTATAGCTAAAAGAGACAAGGAAGATGTTGCTCTGGAAATCTGGAATTTAATTTGGGAATCTGAAGCTGAGGTGAATGCAGCTTCTGAGTACCATTTTCACAGCCGTAGATGTCCCTCTAAACCTGGTTACTGAAAGCAGGTGGGTACATTTCCTGCCATTGAGGTAGGAGAACTATAATGCACTCTGCCGTTAAAACAAGAGACTCCTCTCAAAAAAAAAATCTACCCACAAAGCACAGTTTCTCCCACAGGTGTGGTATCGCACCATCCTCTTGTGGCTCCCAGCCACATAAAAAAAAAAGTTAAGTGGTCCCCTTGCACCCCTCCCACACACACAAAATGTGCCTTCTACTCTTTAACCTGGTGTGGTCCAGATGTGTTATGCTTACAACTCCCAGGAGCTACAGCTAAAATGACAATCTGAAGCTGGGGAAAGGAATTGGAGGAAGGTTGTACATCGAAGAAGTGCTGAGGATAATAAAATCCGAAGCTATATTTTTTTTCCACCTTTCTCAGCAAATTCAGCATAATATCCTGCGATGGAACCAATGTAAAGGGGAAATTGACACTCAGATCGTAATTGGGATGTGATAATGAAGTGTCAACATGCTTTGGGAAATAAAATATTTATATCAATTGTAGCCATCCAGGAAGCAAGAGGCCAGCTGCTCTGCGAAAAAAAATATTGAGTAATAAACCATGTCAAGGTGACATTATTGCATTTTATCTTCCATCCCATCATCTTTTCTAAAGAAAATAATCTAGTCTTCTGAATCACTGGTAGTTGTCCTCTCACCCCATTTAAGGGCTGCAAATAGACCTACATCTCCAAAATTGAACAGTTTGCTTGAGGAAAAATGAAACAGTCTAAACTATTTGCTCCTGTTCAAACTCTCCATGAAGTTGTGGTCTCAGTATTCAATTCTTTGGAGCTCTATGGTCTATGTGTTGCAAATAGACCCTTCCCCCCCCTCAAAAAATAAGGCATACTATTGTGGGACACACACAGAGAGAGTGAGTATTGGACACAGTGACCAGAGTTGGTATTCAGCAGATTCGGACCGGTTTGGACCGGTTCGGACCGGTTCGGGCGAACCGGTAGTGGCGACCTCGCCCACCTGCCCCAGCGCTATGCCGTCCTATTTGGGCACATTTTGAAGCCCCGCGCACACACAAAGCGCATGCGTGGGAGGCCGTGTGCATGCGTGGAAGGGGCGCGTGCGAGCGAAGAGAGTGTGTGCGCACACGCGCTCACATTTGCGAACCGGTAGGGAAAGTAAGTGAATACTACCTCTGACAGTAACTGATGGGTCTACCCTCCATCAAAGTCACTTAAATAGTATGTGGAAATGACCTTGAAAGACAGGAGGGGAAAAAAAACCCAGATTAGATAACTACGGTACCTTGCAGAAGAGATCTCAGCCCACAACATAAAAAGGGGAGTGGGAAACTGTTTAGAATAAATCTACCCTAGTTTCCTGGAAAGTAAAAGGAAAGGAACGGAGAGGTGTTTTCAGATTGGCAAGATTGATGCCACACTTTGCTATAGTCTAGACAAGAAGCACCAGCCATGAGTACTAACACGACCTCCATTGTAAGGTTGCAGTAACAAAACTTTGCAAGTCTGAAAGCATTTTTCCCACCACCTTTATTTTTACTTTCCAGAAAACTAGGTCATTCTCCCAAGGTCATTCTCACACACCATACCTTTGGCAATCTGACTCCCAGGTCTTGGGAGAAGACAGCAAACTCATTTTCGCAAGTTAACCAGTTGCTCACTTAGACAGGACAAGAAGCAATGGATTGAAAACGGAGAAAAGCAACCTAGAATTAAGGAGAAATTTCTGACAGTGTGAACAATGAATTAGTGGAACGGCTTGCCTCCAGAAGTTGTGGCTGCTCCATCCCTGGAGGCTTTTAAGAAGAGATTGGACAGCCATTTGTCTGAAATGGTATAAGGTCTCCTGATTGGGCAGGGAGTTGGACTAGAAGACCTCCAAGGTCCCTTCCAACTCTGTTATTCCGTATTTTCCATCTTTTATTTCTTTACCATCCAGCACATCATCCCATGTGAACCATCGCTAAATTGCAGAGAATGAATGGAAACATTTAAAGCTGTCCTCTGATTTGTGATCCTTCACACTAAAAACTGCAGTTCCAATTGGCCTCCAAGTTTGTGCAGCTATCATACTCTTGTCACAAAATGAAGCCAAAGCAGAGCTGGCGAAAAAAAAAATGGCATCAGAATTGGCACTGTTACGTATCACAAGAAGGCTGACAGACAACTTTAGGTTGCTTGAAAAGGGAGCAGAACCTTTCAGAAAAATGAAGTGTTCCATTATCGCTTTTGCACAGCACTAGGGAGAAAATGATGTTAACAAGACTTGAGGTTGACCTTTGAAAAGAGATATGGTTTAAACTGTTAGATGGGAAGAATCAGGACCGTATGTTAAGTTCCAGTTAAGAAGATTTGTTGCTCAAGTCTCTATGCAAGAATGTAGTCAAATAATGGTCAGTGCTAAATTGGAGCTAGATAAGAGTGAGCAGAATTGAAGGGTGGCTGGACTTAGCAATAGCACTTAGACTTATATATCACTTTACAGTGCTTTACAGCCCTCTCTAAGCAGTTTACAGAGTCAGCATATTGCCCCCAACAATCTGGGTCCTCATTTTACCCACCTCGGAAGGATGGAAGGCTGAGTCAACCTTGAGCCTGGTGAGATTTGAACTGCCAAAGTCAGCATATTGCCCCCAACAATCTGGGTCCTCATTTTACCCACCTCGGAAGGACGGAAGGCTGAGTCAACCTTGAGCCTGGTGAGATTTGAACTGCCAAATTGCAGGCAGCCGGCAGTCAGCAGAAGTAGCCTGTAGTACTGCACTCTAACCACTGCACCACCGTGGCTCATAGACTTAGAGCTTGTGGACACGTAACGATTCTAGGCTGAGTCCTCTCTTGACTCCTCCCCCAGATTCTGCTTCTTCTTCTCTTGCATAAATACTGCTGATGGGTAGATATTGGGATGGCAATGACAAATTTAGCAAAAATAAAATAAAGGCAATTGCAGATCTGGCAATTCCAGTTTCCAATCAAGGCTATCAATATCTTTATAATTCTGCTAGGAGAGAAAGCTATTAAATTGTACCAAATATATTGTGGGAAGCCCTCTTAGAAGAATGAAATATTTTGAGGAATATTAAAAAAGGCAGAATATTACATTTCCCTAAATGGGAAACGGAGAAACATGTTTTTTTTAGAGGCAGGAAGCAGACTCAGTCTTCTTAATAGCCCCCAGCAGATATTTTGTGCCCATTAAGAAAGATTGGGCCAGCCTATTCAGAAACCAGCCCCAGACTCACTGTTCCCTCTAAGGTGCGCGGCCGCGTGGCCGCGCACGTCACAGGGAATCGCCACGCAGCAGTTTTGAACTGCCGCGCAGCGATTTCCCACGTCAGAGGGAACGTTGCTGCGCGGCCGCGCACATCACAGGGAATCGCCGCGCAGCAGTTTTGAACTGCCACGCAGCGATTTCCCATGTCAGAGGGAACGTTGCTGCGCGGCCGCGCACGTCACAGAGAATCGCCGCGCAGCAGTTTCAAACTGCCGCGCAGCGATTTCCCTTGTTAGAGGGAACGTTGCCCAGACTCCCTGCCCACAAGCAGAAACTGAGGAGGCCACCTTTTAGAAATGCAGATTTGGTAATCCATTCAAGGCAAGATATTTTGAAACTCCTTGGCAGAATGGTAGGATTGGAAGCAGCCCAGAGCAGTCCAAAGCCCCTTCATTGCACCACCCCCAGAGCAGTCCAAACTTCAACCAAATTAGCTCAGACAAGCACCTAGGATTTGCACTTCCTCTTTTGCCTATAGAGCCAAGCCATGACCCCATAGGAATCTGACAACAGCCAATAGAATATTAAAGGCAGTGATGGGATTCAAATATTTTTACTACCGGTTCTGTGGGTGTGGCTTGGTGGGTGTGGCATGGCTTGGTGGGCATGGCAGGGGCAGGATACTGTAAAATCTCCATTCCCTCCCCACTCCTGGGGGAAGGATACTGCAAAATCCCCATTCCCTCCCCACTCCAGGGGAAGGATACTGCAAAATCCCCATTCCCTCCCCACTCCAGGGGAAGGATACTGCAAAATCCCCATTCCCTCCCCACTCCTGAGGGAAGGATACTGCAAAATCCCCATTCCCACCCCACTCCAGGGGAAGGATGCTGCAAAATCCCCATTCCCTCCCCACTCCTGGGGGAAGGTTACTGCAAAATCCCCATTTCCTCCCCACTCCAGGGGAAGGTTACTGCAAAATCCCCATTTCCTCCCGATCAGCTGGGACTCGGGAGGCGGAGAATAGATGGGGGCAGGGCCAGTCAGAGGTGGTATTTACCGGTTCTCCGAACTACTCAAAATTTCCGCTACCGGTTCTCCAGGACTGGTCAGAACCTGCTGAAACCCACCTCTGATAAAGGGCAAGTTCTTGCACAGGAACAGAAAGCTCAAGTGCAAATCCCAAAGAAGGTATAAAAGCCACCCACTCTCAACTCCATTTTGGCAGCTGCACCAGAACAACAAACCCTGGTGGTTCTGTTCACCATTAAACCCTCTTTCCAATCAGCCTTCATGTTTCCAGTGTCTTTCTCCCAGCTTGGAACTGAACCAGATGGAATATTTCTCCCAACAGTATCTTCAAGGATATGACAACTCAACCAATGCTCATTTATATCAGTTCACAATTTTAATCTGGTCCTAGAATAGCTTTCCCTACATACCAGTTGGTCAATACTTTCTCTCTTCCCCTGTCCTTAAAAACAAAGAAAAAACAACAACATCTTTTAATCATTTCATACAATAAGAGCTGAATATTACATCGGTCGTATTTCAGGCAAAAGAGAAACCACGGCCAATTTCTTTTGGTAAGAAATAATCCCGAAACACCGATGTGATTTCTTTTGGCCAATTTCTTTTGGTAAGAAATAATCCCGAAACACCGATGTGATTTTCCCATATGGAAAAGTTGTATTGATTTTATCTGAAGGAGGAAAAACAGCTACTATGATGGTACAAACCAGCAGAAAGATGTTTAAATGTTTATTGTGCTGTTTATAATATTGTACTGGAGAAATCGATGGCAATAAACATCATGGTTTAGCTGGCTTTGGAAGCACAGTCAAACAAACTCAACACATTGACTGTTCTGTAGTTTCCACGGTTTATCTAAGAGTTGTGAACAATGTTTCCTTTATGCTGAGAGTCAGGATTTTAGAAGAAGGAAGCTACTAATGTCTAAATTTGAAACCGTAACAGGTTCATGCAGGAATAATTAAACACTGGTTAGCTTGCAATAGGGTTAAAGAATAAAGTAATAAGCTAAAATGAAAGGACACTGTAAGAAATAACATTCTCAGTGGGCTGTAATGAGCTTCCCCAGCATCTTTAGTGTAATTTAATTCAGAAATGTGTTTTCTACACATTACTTAAGTGCCAACCGTATTAAAATCTGTTTTAGTACCAAGCTTACAGGACTGAACTTGGAATGTGTTATTCCCCACTGAGAAATTTTGTTAGCCTTCTCAAAATTCAGTTAGCATTCCTCAAAATAGTTCAGATTTATTTATTGAAAAGAGCCTTCATATCCAGCTCAGATTTCCATTCCTACCCTTCTTTGCAGTTGCAAAGATAGTTTTAACCAAGGGTGAAAAGCTAATTAGTAGCCTGAATACAGGCCCTCCAAATCATTTTGGGGGGGGGTGAATTTTACCAACACATTTTGGCAAAGAGAAATATGGCTTTCTGCCATTTTTGTCATCAGCTACTTAAAACAGTCGAGTCTTTGTTTATGCTTAATGCAACAATCAATAAATCCCAAGCTTAGATTCCCATGTCTTGAAAGTGAAGGGCCACCTATTTTATTATTATTATTCATTATTTATATCCCACCTTCATTATTTTTACCAATAATTCAAGGCAGCAAACCTATCTAGCACACCTTCCTCTTCCCGTTTTTCCCCACAACCACCACCCGGTGAGGCAGGTTGGAATGAGAAAGAGAATGAGAGATGGAGAGAGAGAGAGAGATGGAGAGAGAGAGAGAGAGAAAGAAAGGGAGAGAGAGAGAGATGGAGAGAGAGAGAGAGAGAGAAATGGAGAGAGATGGAGAGAGAGAGCAATAGCTAGATTAGATAGAAAGATAAACGATAGATAAATATAGATGAGAATGAGAGAGAGAATTTGTGTGTGTGTGTGTGTGTGTGTGTGTGTGTGTGTGTAGAGACAGAGAGAGACACAGAGAGAGAGAGAGAGATGGCGAGAGAGAGAAATGGAGAGAGATGGAGAGAGAGAGCAATAGATAGATTAGATAGAAAGATAAACGATAGATAGATATAGATGAGAATGAGAGAGAGAATTTGTGTGTGGAGACAGAGAGAGACAGAGACAGAAACACAGAGAGAGAGGCCCAAAGTCACTCAGCCAGGTTTCATGCCTAAACAGTCCTAACTTTTAGGACTAGAATTTCAACAGGGGTGAAATTCAAATTTTTTCCGTACCGGTTCAGTGGGCGTGGTTTGGTGGGTGTGGCAGGGGAAGGATACTGCAAAATCTCCATTCCCTCCCCACTCCTGGGGGAAGGATACTGCAAAATCCCCATTCCCTCCCCACTCCTGGGGGAAGGATATTGTAAAATCTCCATTCCCTCCCCACTCCAGGGGAAGGATACTGCACCCCATTCCCGCCCCACTCCAGGGGAAGGATATTGAAAAATCTCCATTCCCACCCCACTCCTGGGGGAAGGATATTGCAAAATCTCCATTCCCACCCCACTCCTGAGGGAAGGATATTGCAAAATCCCCATTCCCTCCCCACTCCTGGGGGAAGGATATTGCAAAATCTCCATTCCCACCCCACTCTGGGGCCAGCCAGAGGTGGTATTTGCCGGTTCTCCGAACTACTCAAAATTTCTGCTACCGGTTCTCCAGAACCTGCTGAATTTCACCCCTGCACCCCAAACTCTCCAACTCTTTTCCAGCCCTTCTAGAAACATACCTGTTTTGAATGTCAAAGCAGCATCTTAAGCTGAGGACAGGTTTCTTATCAAAGAAAGCTTCGTATTAAGTTTTGCACTCAGAAGAGTTTACAGCTGTTGCTCTTTTCGCCTCGTTAAGAAAAAAAAGATGTTGAGTGCAGCAGGAGGTTTATTGAGGTACCAGTCCAATTTTCCTTAGCAAAATCACTTTTCTTCTTTCTTTGTTTGAGTAGAAGTCGGCCATGATTCCCATTTCAGTTCTTTGCTCCAACATTTGGAGGTATTTAAGACAGGATTGGGAAACCATTTGTCTGAAATGGTATAATGGTATAAGAGCAGGGGGTTGGACTAGAAGACCTCTAAGGTCCATTCCCACTCTGTTACTTTGGCATTTATTTCTGTTATAAGAACATAGATACTGATAGAAATGTGTTCTTTGATACACAAAGCAATAACTGGAAAGAAGTGGAACAACTTGCCTCCAGAAGTTATAGGTGCACCAACACTGGAAGTTTTTAAGAAGAGATTAGATAACCATTTGTCTGAAGTGGTGTAGGGTTTCCTGCCTAAGCAGGGGGTTGGACTAGAAGACCTCCAAGGTCCCTTCTAACTCTGTTATTCTATTCTTCTCTAACTTTGAAAAGAGAACAACCCCCCCCCTTCCCAGTTCCTTGATCTGGTCTGGTTCAATTCATCTTGAAGGAACGGAGAGAAGATTTCCTTAACGTATGTATATAAACATGGATTTCCTATGTGATATTTTAAGAACGCTTTAAGTTACTTAATAAGTCCGTGTCTCTTATTTTAGAATAACATATTGCTGCTACATAATGATCTTGACCTTTTATATAATGATTCTCCTACACTGTACCAAACATAGCTCTAGACCTTTTACTCTCCTTGTAAAACAAGTCAGTAACAATTCACAGATCAAATTAAGCCCTTGCGCTAAGATTATATCTTTAGTAAGTTTAATGAACATAGGATACCTTGGAAAAGCTAAACATTAGTGTGGATTTCAAATGCCTATGCAATTACACCTATATACCTGGGTTTCCCTGAAAATAAGACCGGGTCTTATTTTCTTTGGGTCCCAAAATAAGAACTAGAACTTATTTTTTTGGGGGGGGGGTGTCTCATTTCCCCCCCATGTATGGGAGGCCCACTTCTTCTGCTTGCTCATGGCAGGGAAGGACCCCGCGTGGCCACCGGCCCACTTCTGGTTACTCGCGGCCGCAACAGAGCAGGAGGCTGAGTGACATGCCAGTGCCACAGCCACGAGGCGAGGCAGGGGGTGGAGCTGCCCCACATACCCTACACCGGCTTACCTCAGGGATCCCGCAGCCAGGCCATCCACACCTTGACACCTGCCTCACCTTGCGGCTGTGGCACCAGCACATCACTCAGCCTCCTGCAGCTGCAAGCAAGCAAAAGCAGTGGGCTAGCGGCCATGTGTGCTCCTGATAGCACTTAGCAATAGCACTTAGACTTATATACCGCTTTATAGTGCTTTACAGCCCTCTCTAAGCGGTTCACAGAGTCAGCATATTGCCCCCAACAATCTGGGTCCTCATTTTACCCACCTCGGAAGGATGGAAGGCTGAGTCAACCTTGAGCCGGTGAGATTTGAACCACTGAACTGCAGCTAGCAGTCAGCTGAAGTAGCCTGCAGTACTGCACTCTAACCACTGCGCCACCTCGGCATGCACATGGCTGCCATTGCTGCCGCCACGAGCCAGATGTCGGGACATGGATGGCCTGGCTGTGGGGGCCCTGAGGTAAGCCAGTTTGGGGCACGTGGGGCAGCTTCACCCCTCTGCCTCATGGTTGCAGCAACGTGAGAAACCATACGGAATGGGCGGCCGGCCAGCTGTGCAAGCTCTTAAGTAGGGCTTATTTTGGGGGGGGGGTAGGGCTTATATTAGGTGCCTGTGTAAAAACATGCTATGTCTTATTTTCGGGATAGATCTTATTTTCAGGGAAACAGCATTTCAAAAATAGCCTGTTGAGAGCTCTTGTCTTACTCTAGAGTGCTAGGCAAAACATAGTCACCAGCTGGCCATGCTCAAGTTACAACATTTCATTTACTGACTCTGAAGTTACAACGGTGGTGAAAAAAAGTGACTTATGCCTGTTTTTCACACTTACCACCTATGCCAGTGATGGCTAACCTTTTTTTCCTCGGGTGCTGAAAGTGCGCGCGCGACAGTGCATGTGTGCGTGCCCACACCCATAATGCAATGCCCCTCTGCGCTCCCCCCGCACATGCGTGCACAACCCCCCCCCCCGCGCCCTGGTTTATGCGCGCAGGACTCACTGAAGCCTCCGGCGCCTGTGGATGGCAAACAACGGATTCCGGCCCGCACCCCCCCCCCCGCGCCCCGGTGTGGGCCTAGCAGGCCTCCCCTGCCCCCCCCCCCGAGGCCCTCAGGAGGCCGGAAACGGCCCGTTTCCGGACTTCCGGTAGGCATGTTTTTCGCCCTCCCCAGGCTCTGGAGGCTTTCCTGGAGCCTGGGGAGGGCAAAAACGGCCTCCCCCAGCCCTCCGGAGGCTGGAAATGGCCCATTTCCGGACATCCAGGACCCCCATTTTTTGCCCTCCCAGAGCGTCCGCGCGAGCCCTGTACTTACCTGGCATCCAAAACGGGCTGCGTGGAGACTCCTGGGAGGGGAGGGGCAGCATGGGTGGGGCCAGCTGAAAATCCTATGCCTTTATTTTGACTGCCTGAGACACAAATACAGGTGGTCCTCAACTTATGACCACAATTGAGCCCAACATTTCTGTTGCTAAGTGAGACAATTGTTAAGTGAATTTTGCTCCATGCTACGACCTTTTTGGCCACAGTTGCTAAGTGAATCACTGCAGTTGTTATGTTAGTAAGACAGTTGTTAAGTCAATCTGGCTCCCACCATTGATTTTGCTTTGCTCAGAAGGACATAAAAGGGAATCACATGATTTTGGGACTCTGCAACTGTCATAGATATGAACCAAGCATCCAAATTTTGATCACATGACCATGGGGATGCTGCAATGGTCATAAGTGTGAAAAACAGTCATGAGTCAGTTTTTTTTCCAGTGATGTTATAACTTTGAATGGTCAATTTTCTTCTTCCAAACTCCTTTTATAGTTGTTTCCCTGCCAACATCTCTAGAAAACCTTCCACCAAAATGATTGAGATTGAGTATAGGTGGCAGTTAGGTGGTTGCTATCTATACCGGTAGATAGATATTGGATCCAAGTCACTTTAAGTAGGGGATAAACCAGAGGTGGTATTCAGCCAGTTCTGTCCGGTTCACTCGAACCGGTAGTGGAAATCGCGGGTGGCCCCGCCCACCCACCCCAGCTCTATGCTATCCTATTTGTGCATGTTTTTGAGGCCGGGTCCATGCGTGGAAGGCTAGTGTGCGAGTAAAGCACATGCGCAGTTGGCCATCCGTATGTGCAGAGGTGGCGCGTGTGAGTGAAGTGAGTGTGCGCGCACACACGCTCATATTTGCGAACCGGTAGGGAAGGTAAGTGAAAACCATCCCTGGGATACACCATGATTATCTCAAAGCTAATCAGGTTTTCCCTTTGCACGTGGAGTCACTGACAACAGCCAAATCCTTAATATCCCTCTGTGATCTTAAATGCGATCTGTGGAGAACATCAGGAAATCAGTTATCCTTCCCTCCAGGTTTTTTTTTTTTCCTTCTCCTTCTTTCCAAGAGGGGACATTTCAATTTGTGTTCTAATACGGCCAACTGCATTCTGAGTTAATGAAGTCACACTGTCAGACTAATTTAAGAACTTCTTGGATCGCTGTTGAATGGTGTTTTTTTTCCTTTCTTTCTTGGCTACAATCTATCCGCAGTCTGCAAATTTATGGATTATTGTCAGACTGTTTGTTTTCATCTTTTTTTTTTTTTGCAAACTTCTTTCTATATTCCATCCCTTTCTTCCAAAATAATAATAAGCACTCAGCCATGGAGTGATTTACTGAAGCTAGTACCTTGTCCATGGTTGCCATACTGTGATATCTGATGCAAACTGAAAGTACAGAAAGTATACAACTGAAACCATAGTAGAAAGGCAGAAAATGGTTCTTGAATTAGATTAGATTAGATTAGATTAGATTAGATTAGATTAGATTAGATTAGAATTCTTTATTGGCCAAGTGTGATTGGACACACAAGGAATTTGTCTTTGGTGCATATGCTCTCAGTGTACATAAAAAGACAAGATACATTCGTCAAGAATCATAAGGTACAACACTTAATGATAGTCATAGGGTACAAATAAGCAATCAAATCATACTAGGAAACAATCAATATAAATCGTAAGGATACAAGCAACGAAGTTACAGTCATGCAGTCATAAGTCATAAGTGGGAGGAGATGGGTGATAGGAACGATGAGAAGACTAATAGTAATAGTAATGCAGCCTTAGTGAATAGTTTGACAGTGGTGAGGGAATTATTTGTTTAGCAGAGTAATGGCTCTGATAAACAAACAGGAATAGGAATAATAGGGCATATATAGAACAATAGGAATCATCTTCCTATTCACAGTTTCCAGACCATTCTCCCTTCCTGAGAACACAGGACTGAATGTCAAAGAACTCTGCTCCGGGACTGAAATGTTAATGATTTATGGATTTGCCTATGGATAAGGAATGGGTTATGGAAAGAAGAGATACTTTCATGAAACCTTATAAGGATGAAGACATTTCTTTTGCGTGTTGTGATGAAGATTGGAAGTCGCTTCTTTATATATTTCTTGTCTCTTTTTCTTATTCTTTTTTTCTCATTTGGCTTTTTTCTTCATGTACTTTCCACTCTCTATTTTTATTTCTCTTTCTGAGTTTAGTTTGTAGTGTCTTTTTTTGATTGAAGAGTATATGCATAAGTACATGTACATGTATTTGTTCAATTTCTATGGCTTCCCATCTCAGTCAATGGCTCTGGGCATGTATGTATGCATATCTATCTATCTATCTATCTATCTATCTATCTATCTATCTATTACCTACCTACCTATCATCTATCTCTGTATATCCATCTATCCAAACAAACATCTATCTACCATCTATCTTATCTATCTATCTATCTCTCTATCTATCTATCTATCTATCTATCTATCTATCTATCTGTATCTATCTATCTATCTATCTATCTATCTATCTATCATCTATCTA
>QLTV01000991.1:454649-474121 GCA_003457575.1 Thermophis baileyi
CTATTCTATTCTATTCTATTCTATTCTATTCTATTCTATTCTATTCTATTCTATTCTATTCTATTCTATTCTATTCAAGTGATGATGCAAATATCCTTGGTTTCATCCAAGTATTTAAGTCACATCATTTGTATTGGTTCCCCTTTGATTTCCCTTTTGGATTCCCAAGGGAGTTTTACAGATGTGCTATTTGAGTAGCTCACAATTAAATTAAGTTAAAATAGTACGTGAATGCTACATTCTGAAACAGAATGTAGTGTTTGTAGTGTTGAACTGTGAGAGGTCCTTCGTGCTTTCTGAAGACATTTTATTAACCAAGTAGGTAACCTCATGAGTGCTAGAAGGGAGTGGAGTTTGTGGAGAGGAAGAGGAGGAGGAGGAGGAGGAGGAGGAGGAGGAGGAGGAGGAGGAGGCATGCTCTTTTTTTAATTTTTTTTTAATTTTATATACACAAAAAACATTACATAACATACAAACATACAATGGTAGGAATCCTAGATCCCAATTTTTTTTATAGCTCAAGATCAGTTCACAAAATTTTTGTATACTTATAATATGAATATTTTCAGGTATATTTGTAATTTGTGTTTTATACTTTTTTCTTCTATGTATATCTACTTTCTGGTCAATTTTTTGTATATGTCATATATCTCTTTTATGGATTTCTTTAATACATATTGCCTTTTCTATTTCTATATACATTCATTTACCTATATGTCTTTTCCATTTTATATACTGTAAATATATATATACATCTAACAAATTAAAATTTGCACTTTTCGTAAATCATATTCTAATACAAGATCAGAAAACAGTTTGAGTAATGTGTTTTCTTAGTTCTTTAATGAGTTTTATGGTCCTTTTTCATACCTGCTATTACATTAAAATCTCCAATTGTATGAAATTCTTCGTACTGTAATTCTAATAGTTTGCTTTACTCTTTTTCAATGTGGATTTCTTGTAATAGTATTACATCTATATCAAGTTTTTTGAGTTTTATAAAAGTTTTGCTTCTCTTTTTGGTGCATTGAATCCATTAAGATTAATGGAGATCAATTTAATTTCTTCTCCCTTTTCTATTTGTGTTGTGTTGTTTCTTGTAGCTCTAGTTTCTCTTACTATCCTATTTGTTATTCCTTCTTGTTCTATCATCTCTTTTTCCTGCGTTCTTTTAACTCTTCTATCTTTCTCTCTTTCCGCTGTAACTTCTTCTTCCCTACTTGTACTATCCAATTCTTCTTTACTTTCTTCCTTACTTTCTTCTTCTCCTTCCGTCATGAAGTATCTTTCATAGAACTCCTGGGCCTTTTCAATTGAATCTAATTTCACTTTTTTTTTTCTTGCCAGGTTACTAAAATTCCTTCTGGCAGCAGCCATCTAAACGGCTCTTTGTGTTTTATAAGGTGCTATGTTAAAAACTGGTATTGTCTTCTCGCGTTTCGGATCCGTCTTGGGGTGAGGAGGCATGGTCTTGGTGCCCTCTGAGCTTGGTTGTTTTCTTGTAAATGTTTCATTACCAAACTCAGTAACATCATTGAAAGGGTGGGGTCATTGGCGTCCAATCTAGCATTGAGGTCATCCAGCAGGATTACAAAAGTATCTGGATTCATCACTATAAGGTCAACATCTTCAGTTGAACCCCAGTTCAGTCCCTGGGGTTTTGATCCATGTTTTCTGCCTCATAGGGGGCATATAAGCCTTTATTATCAACAGGGCATCGTGATTGAGTTGGGTTTAATACTTCCATGGCATAGTCTTGAGTGGAGGGGGGGGCTTGATATGGCACATAGTATAGTGGAGATTCTCTCAGGCCATCTTCCATGTGTTGCTTCTCATTCTGCGATGTTATTGTGTTGCTTCTTGTTGAGGGGTCCTTGATGTTCTGTGAGCTTGGTTGTTTTCTTGCAGACGTTTCATCACCAAACTCCGTAACATCATCAGAAAGGAGGGGTGTTTGCTCTCGGTTTATATGTAATATAACCTTTCTCCCTAGTAGCACTGATGACATTACCAAGTTTGATAATGAGACGTCTGCAAGAAAACCACCAAGCTCAAAGAACACCAAGGACCCCATCCTACTTGCTCAGTATGAGCTCAAAATTCCTTGCTCTTTCAGTCAACAGATGAAAATTGATAGAAAGATGATAGGGGGATTTCCCTGCCTGGCACATATTATGAATTTCACAACTTTATTATGGCTTGCTTTCCTCCGGCAAACAAGGCCATCGTTCTATTTTTGCTATTAAACCTGCCTTCTTTTCCTTACATCAACATCCATCCATTTGAACATTCAAGCCCAGAGCTACCAAAGAGTATCTTCACTCCTATTTTGTTTTATTTTCATGTTATCACTCTGGATTGAGGGCGTTGACATCTTCTCCCCAGTTTCTCTTCGCTTTGATTGTTGACCTAGCTAAAAAAATAAAAAATAAAAAATGGGTCCCTCCAGCTAGAAGGTTTCTCAGCAAAGTGTGCCTTTTCATTTTGGACAACTGATGTGCTGATCTGTCCATTGTGTCGTGCTTCTTGTTTATGTTGCAGATCTCCAGAGAAGCACGAAGAGAGCATGCCGCCTTTTTAAAATCGAGCATTTTCTGATTTGGGTCTTGAAAGAGCTGCAGTATTCAGGAGGTATTACGGATGTTGCTTAGTTATAATGAGGACAGGGTAACTCTAAGCTGTTGCCACTGCGTTTGACATTTCCAGCATATCAATTGGGGGAAGAAGAAAAAAAAAGATTGCCTTTAGCCAATACATCCAGCTCTCCAAAAGTTAATCCTCAAAGTTCAAAGAGTGACCTTGGTTCTAATCACAAGTGGCTGGAGTGGAGTTAGAGCTTCAAGTCACATGCCCTTAAGATTCCCCCTATTAAATCAATGGTATTTAAATTACACAGCTTTGGCTGAACTCTATTTTTTTTTTAAATTGATGTACTTAAAAAAAAAAAGAGGGGGGGAGGGAGGAAACAATCCCTTCACATGGACAACCATGACCTAGATGAGGGAGAATCTCCGTAGACATTTAGCGATGCACTTTGGGATGAACGCCCTTCGAATGGTGCGGGAATATGAACGGATTTCCAGAAAAATTGCAGGTTACAGGAACCATCTGTGATTCAGTTTGAGATGCGGACAACACAGACTCATCCCCAACAGCAGAGGTGGTATTCACTTCCCTTCCCTACCGGTTTGCAAATGTGCACACGCATGCACGCACACTCGCTATGCTCACACGTGCCCCATCCACTCATGCGCACGGCCTTATGTGCATGAGCTTTGCTTCTGTGTGCGATTTGCACTCATGCGCATGGCTACAAAATGAACCTAAATAGGATGGCATAGCGCCAGGGCATATGGGCGGGTGGGCAGGCGCACCCGCAGGTCGCTACTACCGGTTCATACGAACCGGTACGAACCGGTAGAATACCACTTCTGCCCAACAGCCTGCACCTGTCTTCAACAGTGAAGGGACACAGGGCAGAAAAACATCCTGCAGAAAGCACAGCTCCACAACACACTCCCTTCAGCAGTTCCAAGAAGGCTCCACACCCATTTGCACTACTCAGGTGACTCTGAGGACACAGACAAACCTCCAAGTGGCCTCTCTAAAAGGATGCAAATGACCAGCTGTCCGCAAGGAGTATAAATCCTTCCATTCCCCACCATCCAGTCAGAGCTGAAGAAGCTTCTTGGATGAGAAGCGAAAAGTCTTCAAACAAAAACAAGGAAGTCCAGTTGCCTTTTGAAAAAAAAAACCACCTTTGTGATCCTTCATATATTGTTCAGCCTTCCCCATTCTTGATCTAGCAAGCAAAATACACTTTCCTATCTCTACAGGTAGTCCTCGACTTACGACCCAACATTTCTGTTGTTAAATGAGACATACGTTAAGTGAGTTTTGCCCCGTTTTACGACCTTTCTTGCCCCAGTTGTTAACCGAATCACTGCAGTCGATAAGTTAGTAACTCAGTTTTTAAAGAAGTGAATCTGGCTTCCCCATTGGCTTTGCCTGTCAGAAGGTCACAAAAGGGGGATCACATGACTTTGGGAGACTAAATCATAAATATGAGTCGGTTGCCAAACATCTGAATTTTGATCACATGACCACGGGGATGTTGCAAAGGTCATAACTGTGAAAAATGGTCATAAGCCACATTTTTTTTCAGTGCCATTGTGTTGTGACCCAGCACGGCAAGCCCCCAGGAAAATGACACACACACACTGTTTGCAAAACAAATAAGACTTTACTACTAATAATGCAGCTTAGTAGTAAGTTTGCTAAAGTTTTTCCAACACAGTTCTTGTTGAGAATCAAAGAACACTTTGGCCAGGAGTCAAAATACCAAAATGCAAACAGGTCATTAAGTCCCGAATTATCTTCACTTACTGGAGTTGGCCAAGAGCCCAGACTGGAGTAATTCCAACTAAGATATCCAAAGTTCTGACATCAGCCAGGAAAATAATTGCGTTGTCTCCAGCGACGGTTTCAGCTCTTCTGAAACCTTAAATAGTCTTAGGGCGTGGCCCATCAGTCTGCAGGTTTACAGGTGAGGAGACCTCCTCCTGCAGAGCTGCTCTTGCCGGCTAGCTGCCCTGCGTGCCCTAGCATCAATCAGAGGCTCCTCCTCTCCACTGGAGTCACTCATCTCCTTCTGGGGAGGTGCAGAAGGCCCTGGTTGGTTATCGTCCTCTGGCCCTGCGTCCTCCTTGGTCTCGGACTCAGGTGCCAGAGATACAGAATGATATTGCCACCCCATGGTCGGTTCTTGGTCTTCCGGATCCATGAGCAGCTGAGCGGGACTCGGGCAAGTCACAACACATTGTAACTTTGAACGGTCACTAAACAAACTGTTGTAAGTCAAGGACTACCTGCATTCGGTATCAATTCTGATCAAAACAGGGCACTACAGTTGCAGTCATTCATTTAGTGACCGTTCAAAGTGACTTATGACCATTTTTCACACTTACGACCATTGCAGCATCCCCATGGTTGAATGATTCCAAAATTTGGACTCTTGGCAGCTGGTTCTAATTTATGAGGGTTTCAATGTCCCGGGATTTGCATCTTTCTGACTAGCAAAGTCAATGGGGAAACCAGATTCACTTAACAACCACTTAACAATTGCAGTGATTGACTTAACAACTGTGGCAAGAAAGCTTGCAAATGGAGCAAACCAGGGGTGGGTTCCAACTTACCTCGCTGCCGGTTCGCTTCCTCCTGCGCCGCATGGGCACGCCTCGTGGGCGTGCACGCGCACTTCGCACACACATGCGCAGTAGCAAAAAATCCCCCCCCCAAAAAAAAGCCAAAAAAAAAAAGATGGCAACCGCATGCACAGTGCCAGAAGTCGGCTTCTGTGCATGCGCAGAAGAAAAAAAATTCAAAAAATTCCCCCAAAAAATAAAATAAAAAATAAATTCAAAAAAAAGATGGCTGTGTCCACGGACCGGCACAGACCGAATCGGATCCGTGACATCATAGTGACGTCACCAGCGTGTCGCTACCGGTTCGGGCAAACCGGTCCGAACCGGGAGGAACCCACACCTGGAGCAAACTCACTGAACAGCTGTCTTGCTTAGCAAAGGAAATTTTGGCCTTAGTTGTGCTCATCAGCTGAGCTACCTGTATAAGAGCCACTGTTGAGTTGAGCTACCTGTATAAGAGCCACTGATAACTCTTGCTCTATGCAAGAGTTTTTGTGATGGATAGAGATATGTGCAGGGAGTTCTCGAGTTACAACCCTAATTGAGAATTCTAAGTGTGACCATCGTAAAGTGAATCGACATGTGACTGGACTATCTTTTTTGTTTTTGTGGTAGGCATTGGGCCAACACAGCAAGTGGTGCGGTGGCCTAGAGGTAGAGCTCTTGCCTCACAATCAGGAGGCTGTGAGTTCAATCCCTAGGTAGAGGCAGATATTTCTCTCTTTGGGCACGGTGAGAATATATCTGCTGAATATAACTCCGCATTGGTGATAGGAAGGGCATCCGGCCAGTAATCACTCAGCCCCATTCAGTTGCCCAGACTCCACCACACAAGGGATTATGGGGTCATTAAAAGATGATGATGATTAAGCCAACACAACAGTTGTAAAGTGAACACCCTGGTTGTTAAGCAAATCCATTATTCACTAGGGATCATTTTTGCTGGAAATCAGAAGTAAACAACACAATCATGATCATGTGATGATGGGGTGTGGCAAACATCCATAAATGTGCGCTGATTGCTGAGCATCCGAAATATGAATGTATGATGGAATGTCAGAACTTTATAGGTACGCTTTGCAGGGTCCATCATAATTTTGAACAGTTGCTAAGCAACTGATCATAAATCAGGGAGTAACCTGGATTAGTTTCCTTGGGTATCCACCATTTTCAAGTCTAGGAACAATTCAGGAGTGTCATCTGCAATTGAGTGGTGCAGTAGCCTAGAGGTGGACCTCTCGCCTCACAATCAGGAGGCTGTGAGTTCGATCCTAGGTAGAGGCAGATATTTCTCTCTCTGGGCATGATGAGAATATATCTGCTGAATGTAACTCCGCATTGGTGACAGGAAGGGCATCCGGCCATTAAAACACTCAGCTCCATTCAGTTGCCCAGACTCCACCCCACAAGGAATTATGGGGTCGTTAAATGAAGATGCTCTGCAATGTTATAACCATAGTGAGTTCTATGAAAAAAGTTATTGCTCTAGGATATTTTTCTTCAATTTTTTAATTTGCACTTTTAGATTGTCCAGGAAAAAGTTATTTGCCTGTTATTTTTTCTTTTCTTCTAATGATTTGTCTCCTTTTTTTAAAAAAAAGAACTTACAACATTTGCTTAGTGACCGTCTGAAGTTACAATGGCACTGAAAAAAGTGACTTATGACCATTTTTCACACTTATGACCATTGCAGCATCCCCGTGGTCATGTGATTTACATTCAGATGCTTTCATATTTATGACGGTTGCAGTGTCCCGGGGTCACGTGATCCCCTTTTGCGACCTTCTGCCAAGCAAAGTCGATGGGGAAGCCAGATTCACTTAAGAACTGTGTTGCTAATTTAACAACTGCAGTGACTCACTTAACAACTGTGGCAAGAAAAGTCGTAAAATGGGGCAAAACTCACTTAACAAATTTCTCACTTAGCAACATTAACTTTGGGCGCAGTTGCGGTCGTACGTCGAGGACTACCTGTACATAAATATTTTGGGATAACTGCTTGGAATTAATCAACTAGCCAATGCAATTAACCAATGGAACAGTTTGCCTTCAGAAGTTGTGGGTGCTCCATCAGTGGAGGCTTTCAAGAAGAGACTGGACAGCCATTCATCTGAAATAGTATAGGGTCACCTGCTCAAGCAGGGGGTAGGACTAGAAGACCTCCGAGGTCCCTTCCAACTCTTATTATTCTAGGTTCTATGTTCAATTCATTCCCTAGGGTCTGTACTTAGCAGATCATACCATTTCCTAACATTGTTTCCTTTGTAATTCATTAAAGGTAAAGGTAAAGGTTCCCCTCGCACATACGTGCTAGTCGTTCCCGACTCTAGGGGGCAGTGCTCATCTCCGTTTCTAAGCCGAAGAGCCAGCACTGTCTGATGACGATTCCGTGGTCATGTGGCAGGCATGACTAAATGCCGAAGGCGCACGGAATGCTGTTACCTTCCCACCAAAGGTGGTCCCTATTTTTCTACTTGCATTTTTTACATGCTTTCGAACTGCTAGGTTGGCAGAAGCTAGGGGAAGTAACGGGAGCTCACTCTGTTACGCGGCGCTAGGGATTCGAACCGCTGAACTGCCAACCGTTCTGATCGACAAGCTCAGCATCTTAGCCACTGAGCCACCGCGTCCCCTGTAATTCATTAAGTACTGCTTTTCACCTTGAGTTGAAAGGTGGCTGGCTTCTTACTCATCTCATTTTCAACAACTGTTGAAACAGGCAAAGTTCTAATCCCACATTAGAACCAAAGCTGACCAGGTGACATTGGACCAGTCCCTTTCTCCCAGCTCTAGGAACGAAGCAAGGGAAAACCACTTCCCGAGAAAGCTTCCTGAGAAAACTGCAGGAAATTACCCAGGCAGTCTCTGAGAAATTGGGCACGACCGAACCGAAGGAACAATAAAACAGGTGAAGGCAACTGTCATTTCAGCTACTCAACTCAATTCTTGAAAAAACCAAAGAGCCCTTTCTTTTCATTCTCTCCGGGCAGACTTGGTGCATGGCACCTGTGCTTGCCACTCACTTACAAAGTAAGTACAATTTCTGGTTGATTCAGTTCTTCATGCAGGTGGGTTAAGAGGGCACTTAGTTTCTTTGTTGATGCCCCTTTTTGATCTAGCCTAGAATTAGGAGTTTCGTTGAAATATCATCTTTTCACTGATCAGGTTGCCAATACAGGAGACAGTATTGTGGCTTAGAGATCAACTCGCTTTTGACTGAATGACAGTCAAGAAAATGACGGCGGGTGAAATGTGAGAGCTTGGCCAGGAAATTCCTCCTTGTAGTTCTGCCCTCCTCAGTTCTGTATTTGGCTTTTAAGAGCCTTTAGATTAGAATTTTTCATTGTAACGATATCCCAAATTACATGGATTTCTTCAGGACCAAATCTGGATTTCTGCAGAAATCCATATAACAGGAAGCCATTTCATGAATCTCTTCCTTTCCATCTGATATTGAAACTCAGATCTTGTTACTTTATGACGTGTTGTAGAGTTGAGGATTGGGATCATGGTATCGTGAACAGTATCTATCCCAGTGATGGCGAACCTTTTCGGCACCAAGTGCCCAAACTGGAACGTGCGTGCATGTGCGTGCATGTGCGCGTGCCAGAGCACCGAAGAGCAGATGGCCGGTGCGTGCATGCCTGTTTTTTGGCCATTTTTTGGGCCATTTTCAGGCCATTTTCCATGCCGTTTTCAGGCCGTTTTTCGAGCCATTTTCGGACCATTTTTGGGCCGTTTTTCATGCCGTTTTGCAGGTGTTCTTTGGGCCATTTTTTGGGCCATTTTTTGGCCATTTTCAGGTCGTTTTCTGGGTCGTTTTCCGGGCCATTTTTGGGCACCCACGAAAACCAGCTGGCCGGCACGCATGTGCGTGCCGGAAACCAGAAAAGCAGCTGGCAACAGCGCGCATGCCCACAGAGAGGGCTCTGCGTGCCACCTCTGGCAGCGTGCCATAGGTTCACCATCACGGTTCTAGCCAGTGGACCAGGGGCAACACATACCAAACAAGGATATAGCTTCAGTTATGGTGTCAAAGCTGCTTTGCTGAACTTTTTGACTTCTTCTGTGAAACCCTTGTACTGAATGATGAACAACCTTCTGGTCAGAGAGAGATGGGTGAAGCTGAGTTTGGATGGCTCTGCCTATAAGGAACTAGGAACCAAATTTATCCTTTTTTTTTTTTTTTGAAGCTGCTGCTAATAGTTCCTGTTATCCTTTCTTCCATCCCAAAGCAGAAAATATTAGTTTTGAGTTGTTGCAGAAAACATGAGCAGAGATTGCATTTTCTGGAGACGGTTGATGCCAGCCTTATGTAGGACTGCGTATTGTAGGTATAGAAAAGAATTTCTGTAGCTCAGGATTAAAATGTGGACTTCTTGGTGCTCTCTGCTAAACCACATCTACACTCCATTCAAAAGAGATCAGAATTGACCACCATGCTATTCAAAAACCTAGGAAAGAAATGAAAAGACAAGAACTCATAAACTCAAGCAACATATACCCAGATAAGCAGGTGCATCACTTACACTCATGATGTTATCTAGTTGGGTAATGAAACATCTACAAGCAAAAAACTAAGCTCAAAGAGTACAGAGAAGTATAATAGCAATAGCAATAGCACTTAGACTTATATACCGCTTTACAGTGCTTTACAGAATCAGCATATTGCCCCCAACAATCTGGGTCCTCATTTTACCCACCTCGGAAGGATGGAAGGCTGAGTCAACCTTGAGCCAGTGAGATTTGAACCGCTGAACTGCAGCTAGCAGTCAGCTGAAGTAGCCTGCAGTACTGCACTCTAACCACTGCGCCACCTCGTACAAGTGATCAGTTCTGTTCTAGATCCACAAGTAAAAAATATTTCTGCAGTATCCCACTGTCTAATTTATCTCTTTGAGCCATAATATTCACTAAAGTATGTATCACCAGTGGTTCATGCGGCATCGTATCTTTCCACTTTTAAGCCATCCTACCTTGCTAAGACCATGCTTGGAATACTGCATCCAGCTTTGATCACCACAATATAAAAAGAGATGTTGAGACTCTAGAAAGAGAGCAGAGAAGAGCAACAAAGATGATGATGGGGCTGGAGGCTAAAACATTTGAAGAACAGTTGCAGGAATTGGGTACACCTAGTCTAATGAAAAGAAGGACAAGGGGTGACATGATAGCAGTCTTCCAATATCTGAGGGGCTGCCACAAAGAGGAGATCAACCTGTTCTCCAAAGCACATGAAGGCAGAACATGAAGCAATGGACGGAAACTAATCAAGGAGAGAACCAACTTAGAATGAAGGAGACATTTCCTGACAGTGAGAACAATCAGTGGAACTTCAGAAGTTGTGGGTGCTTCAACATTGGAGGCTTCAAGAAGAGACTGAACAGCCATTTGTGTGAAATGGTATAAGGCAGTGATGGCGAACCTTTTTGGCCATCACTGCCCAAACTGGAACGCATGTGCATGTGCGCGCGCTGGAGCGCCGGAAACCCAAAGACCAGCTGGCCGGCGCACTCATGCCTGTTTTTTGGCCGGTTTTCAGGCTGTTTTCAGGCCATTTTTCGGGCTGTTTTGGGGCCATTTTTCAGGCCAATTTTGGCCCAAAAAACAGCCTGAAAAACGGCCTGAAAATGGCCCAAAAACAGCCCCAAAAAAGGCCCAAAAATGGCCCCAAAACCAGCCTGTTTTGGGGGCATTTTTCAGACTGTTTTCAGGCCGTTTTCAGGCCATTTTCCAGTGCTCCGGCACCTGCAAAGACCAGCTGGCCAGCGCGCATGTGCACGCCAGAAACCAGAAGAGCAGCTGGCGATGGTGCACATGCCCACAGAGAGGGCTCTGCATGCCACCTCTGGCACGCATGCCATAGGTTTGCCATCCCGGGTATAGAGTGTCCTGCTTGAACCAGGGATTGGACTAGAACAGTGGTCCCCAACCTTTGCGGCTCAGCTGCCCAACTGGTGGGCGGGAGAGAAACTGGCCATGCGAGCAGGAGGCCAATGCGTACACACATGCATTTAGAGCTGAACTTATGCAAGTTGAGCTGCAAGCGCGTGCACGCACACACGCTGCCCTGCTGCTTGTGCATCTTGAGCTGCAAGCGTGTGCACCAGGGGTGGGTTCTGGCTTACCTCACTGCTGGTTTGCTTCCTCATGCACTGCGCACGTGCAAAGCACGCGTGCACATGCACAGTGCTAAAAACCCAGCTTCTGCGTGTGCACAGAAGCAAAAAACAAGATGGCTGCGCCTACAGCGCCGCCAAGAGAGCCAGTTTGGGGGCGTGTCCAGCCGGCCATCGCTGCCGGTTCGGCGAGCAGGGGGGGGGCGGAAATTCCCACTACCGGTTCTATAGAGCCGGTCCGAACCGGCAGGAACCCTCCTCTGGTGTGCACGTGTACACACAAGCTGCCCTGTCCCTCTAGTAAGTTGAGCTGTGCACACAGCCCATTTCTGAATAGGCCAGGTCCCAGTAGTGGGCCACGGCCTGGGGGTTGGGGACCCGTGGACTAGAAGTCCTCCAACATCCCTTCCGACTCTCTTATTTTCTTATTCTTTTATTGTGGCATATATCCTTTTTCATCAAATCTAGGCTTATATGTTTCTACTGAGCCATTTGCTTTACGTGACTTTACATATCCACTTATACCCATGTTTTTCTTATTAACTGGAAGAGATGTAAGACCCAGATATGATGATTAAACATAGATTTCATTTCTTTTTGCATCTTTTCGCTTTTTAGCTTCACATTTGGATTTGTGTGTGCTACCTTTTATATAAGCTGTTATATTGTTTTCAATAAGGCCAATTCGCATGGGAATTTTATTGGTTCTTGTTGAATACCTTAATTCACCCTTTTTGTCAGGCGACTCTCATTTCTGAATCTCTTTTATATCTGTGTCGAATTTGGCTCAGTATTTTGTTCTTATTGTGCTTCTATTGTTGACAGAGGTTCAGAAATCTTCTCCAAAAACCATAAAGATGCTTGTTGTTGTTTTATCATGCTTGGATTCAACATACTAAATCATTCACCTAATCAAATAGAATTGTGTTTGTTTTATTCTTTTCTAAAATTAGAATGCCAAGCAAATATCCTGTTGTGAGATGGATTGTGTTTGTCCACCCATCATTGCCATCACAGAATTAAATCTAGGACTAGGGGAGACATGATAGCAGTGTTCCAATATCTCAGGGGCTGACATAAAGAAGAGGGAGTCAAGCTATTCTCCAAAGTACCTGAGAACAGGACAAGAAGCAATGGGTGGAATCTAATCAAGGAGAGAAGCAGCCTAGAACTAAGGAGAAATTTCCCGACAATGAGAACAATTAATCAGAGGAACAACTTGCCTCCAGAAATGCTCCAACACTGGAAGTTTTTAAGAAGATATTGGATAACCATTTGTCTGAAGTGGTGTAGGGTTTCCTATCTAAGTAGGGGGTTGGACTAGAAGACCTCCAAGGTCCTTTCCAACTCTGTTATTCTGGTTTTTTTCCCCCCTGTTTTCTTGCTTTTGGTATGTGTTGCATATAGGCATACACATACAAACATACATATAGAAAGAGAGTGCTTCTTGCTTATGTAAGCAGTGCTGGGGTGGAGTTAAGTGCATCATTAGTTTAGAGACATTACATTCCAACAAAGGATTGAAGTCCAACGCCTCTTGAATTAGGTTTATGACAGGTGCAAAGAATCAAGGCCATAGGTTATAAGCTGCATTTCAGAAAGGTTTATTTCTCCAGCCTATACACAAGAATTTAATCAACTAAAGTTCAGTACTAAAGTGGCCCCACATAAGAGTCAATGGACTTCAAGAGGGGTTAGACATGGAGCCTTTGTGGCTACATAATGTCTCTAAGCTGATGACCGACTTAACTCCGTCCCTCAGCTCTGCCTTTTCTTCTTCTACAGGCTTCTTAGCCCAGTGTAAAGCTTTGATTCTGAACTAGCATTGAGTAACAAGTTCATCTATGAAGTGAATTGACTCTAAATGAAATTGTAATATCAGATTGAATTACTATCCTGAACTGGAAACATTTGAATTGATTCAGTGGGTTGGAATATCTATGTGATGTTCTGAATGAATCTGGAATATCAAATTGGATTGAATTGAAATTTCAGTCTGGTTTTATTTTTATTTTTTTTGGTTGTTGTTGTTGTTGTTGTTGTTTGGTTTTTAAGGCTACATTCACCACCCAGAGTCACAATTGTGAGAAGGACTACTATAGAAATTGACTAAATAAATAAATAAATAAGTCTGAATTAAATCAATAATTCAAATCAGACTGAAGCCAAACTGCATGTCCATATTGCTTCCCTTATTTTTATAGGCAGGATGGTGCAACTTGAACAAGTATTAATATTAATTGTGTTTTTAATATAATTAGTTTAAAAATGAAAGTCAAGGGATCTGGGCCAAAGAGAACAAACATCACAACTTATTGTGCTATGATGACAGTTTGCCTAGTGTCCCTTTCTACTTTCTGAAAACTTCATGCATATTCTAACACTTCAGTCCATTATTATTAATAAAACATAATCTGTGTTTTCAAGGTTAAAGGAAGGTACAGAGACAATAATTTGGTAAGAATACTCTCTTGTCTCTATTAAGACAAAAATTGAAATTGCACAGTGAATGACTTCATGTAATAACACTATCTCAACTTGTCATCCCCACCTTGAAGCCATTCTAGTATGTGTCTCTTGACTGGCTTTTCCAGGTTCTTTACCAATGGGGTGCTTAGAATCACTTCGCCCCACCCACCCCACCCCTCCCAGGAGTCCCCACGCGGCCCATTCTGGATGCAGGTAAGTGCAGGCCGCACACGGAGGATTGGGGAGGGCGAAAAACAGGCCTGCCGGAAGTTCGGGAAGGCCGGAAATGGCCCGTTTCCGGCCTCCAGAGGGCTTCCGGAGCCTGGGGAGGCCATTTTTGCCCTCCTGGAGGCTCGAGGAAAGCCTCTGGAGCCCGGGGAGGGCAAAAACTCCCCCCCCACTGCCGTGGTGCAGGAGGACGACTAGGCCATGCCCACCATGGCCACGCCCACCCAGCAACCGGGCAGAGAACCCCTTGCTAAAATTTTTGAAGCCCACCCATGATCTATTTCATATAGTTATATGAAGTCTGTTCTCAATTACTTTAGAAACATCATGCTGATGAATATGTTATTGAACATGGAATATTCTCCTATGAATGCTTCCAAGAAAGCCTATCCAAACTCATGTTATTCAACTCAGCTCATATTGTGTTCTTGGAGGTAGTTGCTATGTTCATCAAAAAGCCAACCAGCAAAGACAAGAAAAGCCAATATGGGTACAGTCCTGTATGGAAAGACTTATTTTCTAACATTGGTCACACTGACCATAAAAAATTTGCAGGAGAAAAAGGAGAAAGATCTCCCAAAATGAGATATTTATGATGCGTGTTTGTACAGCATATAGATTTCTATATGCACATTATATCGATTTTAATAAATTATACAAAAGGCAAACGAATTTGATCATGCTTATGCTAAAGTCAGGAGAAACAGGATTTCAGATTTTATCTGCCAGCATAAAAATATTTAAAATCTTGACAGTTTAACCTTGATAAAATTTAAAATTAATTGAAGCGATCTATACTAATGCCCTAGTCTACAACTTAGTTATGAATGTCCCAATTTGAAATAAGTAGACTTGTAAAAGGGAAACTGCTGTAAATACTGTAAGTAGAGTTCACATAAAGTTACTACATTAGGTGGCTTATCGGTGATTAATTATGTCCTTTTAATCCCCTGACATTACTAACACAGAAATAAGAATCTACCATAGATTTCTACAGATTTTTCCACCTCCCACACAAACTTTTGACTTTAAAAATACACAAAGAAATAGATAAATGCAGAGAAACACACACACAAATGCACACAAAGATATAGGTGTATGTCAGAGGTGGGTTCCTACTGGTTCTAACCAGTTCTTTAGAACCGTTAGTAACTCGGTGATGACATCACGGAGCTGGTTCCGTCGGTGTCTCTGTGGGCACTGCCATCTTGGATTTTGCTTCTTCGCATGCACAGAAGCTATTTTTCGATTGCTGCACATGTGCACGGCGTGACCCTGAGCGAACCGGCAGCAAAAGGATCCAGAACCCACCCCTGGTGTACGTGTATTTACGTACAGACAGGAATTATGCCCATGTATTAGAAGTTACTTCGGCAGTGCAATGGCTCAGTGGTTACGATGATGCACTTGTCTGCTGGAAAGCCAGCAGCCCAGGTTCGAGACCCAAGCATCATGCAACAGGATGAGTTCCCATCTTCGCCTAGCTCTTGCCCACCTAACAGTTTGAAAGCATGCAAATGCAAGTAGATAAATAGGTACCACTTTGGTGGGGGAGGAAACAGTGCTCTGTGACATCATGCTGGCCACATGACCATGGAAATGTCTTCAGACAACGCTGGCTCAATGGCCCTTGAAACGAAGAGGAGCAACCCCCACCCCCATAGTAGTTACAACTAGTGGAGTAAAATCTGCACCTTTCCTTTCTTTATTAGAAGTCACTTCATCATTGTGGGCTTGATCCTGTCTGCAAAGTGTTCTGGAAAGCAGTCTGGAACGCTTAATTGTATCAACATCTTCTCTAGATATTGTTAAGAGCCGAGGTGGCGCAGTGGTTAGAGTGCAGTACTGCAGGCTACTTCAGCTGACTGCTAGCTGTAGTTCGGCGGTTCAAATCTCACCGGCTCAAGGTTGACTCAGCCTTCCATCCTTCCGAGGTGGGTAAAATGAGGACCCAGATTGTTGGGGGCAATATGCTGACTCTGTGAACCGCTTAGAGAGGGCTGTAAAGCACTGTAAAGCGGTATATAAGTCTAAGTGCTATTGCTATTGCTATTAAGTCTACAAGGACAACTCTCCAAGCCAAAAAAGAGCACATTCTTCAATCCTGGAAATAGAAATTAATTTAGGCAGAAGAGTCTTGCACAAGAATCATACCTCCAGCTCTTGAATCAGATAAACCCATTCTTTCTTTCTTTCTTTCTTTCTTTTTTTCCCTAAGCTTGATTCAGAGCAATTCTGTTTCCCAAAGCACCCTTGAATGCATGAGAGTTTTACAAGCAAACGTTTGTCTCCTCCATGGAATTCGCTGCATAATTCTTGATCCAAATACTTAAAGCAAGGGAAGATTCGTCTCTTCCTTTCTACATTATGGCACAGTATCCTATAAGGGACCTGCATGGTTTATAATTTAATATGTTCTATAACTTGGCAGTCAAATTCAATAAGGTCATATTTTCATCAGAGAGATTTCTAAGCATCAGTAAGTCAAGATGAAAAAAAAAAGGGGGGGGAGCTAGATGTAGGAAGACGACAGAAGGAGAGAACAAAGAGAATATATACTGTGTTTCCCCGAAAATAAAACCTATCCCAAAAATAAGACCTAGCATGTTTTCTTGTATGTGTGCCCAATATACCCCCCCAAATAAGCCCTACTTAACCACCTGTGCAGCCAGCTGCCCACCCATTCCATTTGGCTGCTCACAGTGCTACTGACACGAGGTGAGGTGAGGCAAGGGGGCTGGAGCTGCCCCATTGCACATCGGCTTACCTCAGGGCCCCTGCAGCCGGGCTATCCATGCCCTGACAACTTCCTCATGGCGGAAGCACCGGCAACCATGTACACATGGCCGCTGGCCCACTTCTTCTTCCGGCGCTGGCGCAGCACTGGAGCAAGAGGCCGAGCGATGAACCTGTGCCGTGTCCACAAGGCAAGGCAGTTGTCAGGGCGTGGATGGCCTGGTTGCATCACTCGGCCTCCTGTGGTGCCATTCCGGTGCCAGAAGAAGAAGAGGATCACCGCCATCAGATGAGAGAGTTGTTGGGGTGGGGATGGCCTGGCTGTGGGGCCCCTGAGGTAAGCTGGTGTGGGGCGGGGGGGGAGCTGTCCCACAGGAGCTGTCCCTGGCAGTGCTGGCACTCAAAAGAAATAAGTCTTCCACCCAAAATAAGTCTTAGTGCTTATTTCGGTGCCTAAAAGAAAATAAGACAGGGTCTTATTTTCAGGAAAACGTGTGTGTGTGTGTGTGTGTGGTCTATCTATTTGTGGGTGTGGGTGTGGGTGTGGGTGTGCAATAATTATATATATAATTATACACACACACACACACACACACACACACACAAAACATACATACATACACATACACAAACAAACAAACAAACAAACAAACAAACAAACAAACAAACAAACAAACAAATAATAATAAAGGTAAAGGTGTGCTAGTCGTTCCTGACTCTAAGGGGCGGTGCTCATCTCTGTTTCTAAGCTGAAGAGCCAGCGCTGTCTGAAGACGTCTCCGTGGTCATGTGGCCGCCATGGGTAAATGCCGAAGGCGCATGGAACGCTGTTACCTTCCCACCAAAGTGGTCCCTATTTTTCTACTTGCATTTTTTACGTGCTTTCGAACTGCTAGGTTGGCAGAAGCTGGGGCAAGTAACGGGAGCTCACTCCATTATGCGGCGCTAGGGATTCGAACCACTGAACTTTTGACCAACCTTTTGATCGACAAGCTCAGCGTCTTAGTCACTGAGCCACTATTAATATATATTAATTTCACATTTTGCTTGTTATGACTATTGAACACAACTGTAAAACTATCGGTGTATTTTCTGGGTATAGAGTACCAATTTCTAAGGCAGCTCCAAAAAGATCCAGTGCAATAATTCAGACCGGATGCAATTAATTCATGTGCCATCATACTGGGATCTGACATTGTCAGGTAAGTTGTAAAGTGAGCATCCAGGTGGAAAGACAAGTTTAGAAGCGCATTCCAATTACAGATCTATTTTTTTAATGTAGCCATAAAGACCCATCCAAAATAAAATGCACTTTTATTCTTCAGTGTGTTTGTTTCCATTATAAAGTACCTTTGTTTTTCTAAGTCTTCATCTAACCCATTGCCACCTTCAGAAACCTCCTTTCTTTTTAGTAGATAAAAAGCAGAAACAGACCTCTGTGCAGTCTATTTATAAAGTATAGACAACAACGCTTCAGGAACAGTGGGAAGTAAATAAGAATATCCCCAAAATCTCTTCCTGGAACTGATTATTAATAAAGAACTAGCTGTTCCCAGAGGATATCACTGCATATAGTAATCAATTCTGCTGAAACCTCCAGCAGAATTAACAAGAATATATCTTGCTTAACTCCTGACATAAATCACTTACCTACTAAAATCGTCGCAGTCCCAAGCCTGAAATCAGATTTATATTGAAGTTTTAATTTAATTTTCTATAATTTTTGCATTTAAGTTTTCTCTGACTTCATGACTTGGTTTTCTTTCCCCCTCGCTACACCCTTGGAGAGAAAACCACAAGAACAACAAAAATGTGTTTCTGCTATCAGCTATTGAGGACTACATGCTGACAGCCGCAAGAATGTTTTATGCGCTAAAAAATGGAAAGATACACTCATTCGCACAATGGAAGAATGGCTGGAAAAAAGCGACGGAGCTAGCAGAGATGGCCAAATGAACTGTTCAATACATCCAATTTCATTTCCACTTGGAAGCTGCTTCTAGATTTTGTGCTTGCAAAAACACACACACACACACACACACACACACACACACACACCACAATTCTGACTTTGTGATCTGCGGATTAGGTAAGTTTGCTGCTATAGAAATGGCTAGTACATTCTGAGTATGCAAAAATTAAAAAAAATTGAGGCTGTAATTTTTATTACTTGTATTCTACTGCACTGAAAGGAAACAGAAATTACTGGGGTTTTTCCCCCTTGACCCCAACTTCTCGCTCAACTTTCACCCTTCCTATTATTGCTTTTTATTTTCACTTGTACTTTATATTCAGTAACAGAGTGGTCAATGCCTGGAATGCACTACCTGACTCTGTGGTTTCTTCCCCAAACCCAAAAAACTTTAACCTTAGACTGTCTACTGTCGACCTCACCCCATTCCTAAGAGGTCTGTAAGGGGCGTGCATAAGCGCACCAGCGTGCCTACCGTCCCTGTCCTACTGTCCTATTGTCCTCATCTATCTGTATTCACTTTGATTATGTTTATGTTTATACCTATACCTGCTATCTTGTACATGTTTGACAAACAAATAAATAAATAAAATAAATAAAATAAATAAATCTATCTCTATGGTGTCAAACCTGCGGTGTCAACGTTGCCATCACGTGACGTATCGCAACGTTCTCCCCCTTCGCGGCGCTGGGGGGGGCATGGCCTGCATGTGATGCATCTGGCCCACGGGCTGCCAGTGTGAC
>QLTV01000991.1:513723-526354 GCA_003457575.1 Thermophis baileyi
TATATATTAAAAGTAAGCATACAAATCAATACTGCACGAGAAAAGTTGATTGTGCAGTGGGGTCTCTCCCTTTGTTTTCTTCCCAAAGCTTCTTCTCAAAATTTGATCCGAAGGCTACAGAGACAGGAGGGGAGAATGCTCTCTCTCCTGTTTTATATGTGGAATCTACTATAATGAAATAACTATGCCATTGAGTTCTATCTTCATTAATTCATGGAAATATTGATAGTGTATCCGGGGAATGCCCCATCCCCATTAAACATTAAAGCAAGGCATGCCAAAGTGCTGTAGATCTTTTCTGCGCTGTTTTTTCTTGTTTTAGATAAGGATGAAAATAAGGGAGAGAAACGGAGAGAGAAAGAGAGAATAAATTTCATTGCCATCCCTGATGAAATATGGATCTCTTCAGGATTGTTTCTTTCTTACTTTCTTCCTTTTTCAGATAATGAACTTGATCTATTATTTCAGACTGTATTTTTATACCCAGGCTCCCTATTATTCCAGAAAGTCTTTTTGTTCCTGCAAGAATGTTAACTGATTGCTATTCTTCTACTTTGCATGCTCTTTTTTTACTGTCTGCTACTATTTACAGTATGTCATTCTGAATGATCTATCAAGTATTTTCAATACTTGACATTTCCATTTTAGATAACCACATAGGTTAACCATTCTGAATTTCCATACATACATACACATACATTTTGATTAACCAGGTTGGTTTCACGGGCTCCAAAGCCAAAATTACAAGGGCAAAATATAATGTCTATTGCCAATTTTATTTAATTCTAATTAATTCATATGGACTGACAAACCATAGTTGGCTAAGATTAAAAATGTGTCAGCAAATGAATTAACTAATTAACGATTGGTTTCTATTCATGCCTTTATTTTCACTAAAGTCAAGAGCTTGAGGAGATTGAAATGACTCAGGATATGGGAGAATTATTTCTGATGCAGATTGTCAAATCATTTTTAAAACTAATAAAAAAATATTATGTTCCCCATTTTTAGCACTCAATAAATTTCCTTCAGTTGTCATATGAAAATTCAATGGATTTTTGATATGTTTGGAAACTGCCTCCCCTCACCAGAAATAACTAGTTTGATATGACTGAAACATATCTAGTGCATTTGAGAGAATAGAATACCATCCTAAAAATACATGACATCCTTCCAAAGAAGCCAGTCAAAATCATTTTTTTGATTTCTTCCCCAAATTCAAGTATTTCTTCTGGAAAATAATTCCCCAATAATATCTATAAAATTTTGGGATAAATCAAAGGTCAATTATAATTTTCTAAATAAATAATCTTAACCTTTTAGATGTCACTTTCTTTAATGAGATCTATTTGACATCGCCTTTTCTTTTAATGACCCTGTAAAACCTTGCATCGGCTGAATGGAGCTGAGAATTTACTGACCGGATACCCTTCCTGATGCCTATGCAGAGTTCGCAGCGGACAAATACTCATTGCACCCAGAGAGAGAACTATCTGCCGCTACCCAGGATCGAACTCACAGCCTCCTGATTGTGAGGTGAGAGTTCCACTCTAGACGACTGTGCCACTATCTATTTGACATCTCCTACAGTAGTTAGCAAATAACTGTAAGTTAATAAACTAGAGGCTTATTTTCCAGCTTCTGCATTAAACTGAAAAAAAAAAGAGGAGGGCGCTTTAATTCCATTAATGTTAATAAGTCCATTATTTAAAGCATCTCAATCTTCTTTCAGACTTACAAGGAAGATTTCAAAGATTAATACACAACTGAAACCAGAGAGGCTCCTTTCGGGATTGAAGCACAAACAGTTGGAGAAAATTCATGGAACCTTGTTTCCATATACAGTATGATAACAGCAGCACATCTTTTATATACACAACAGGGGCAGAAGTGGGTTCTAACTTACCTCGCTGCTGGTTCGCTTCCTCCCGTGCCGCGTGGGCGCGCGCATGCGCAGTACTGAAAATCCAGCTTCTGCACATGCTCAGAAGCAAAAAACAGCTTCTGCGCGTGCGCAGAAGCGAAAAACAAAATGGCGGCACCTATAGCGGCGCCGAGAGAGCCGGTTCGGGGGCGTGTCCAGCCAGCCATTGCTGCCGGTTTGGCAAGCGCGGGGAAATTCCCGCTACTGGTTCTAAAGAACCGGTCCGAACCGGCAGGAACCCACCTCTGAACAGGGGAGAACTTTGACCTGAATGGATGGTGAAGTTGATGGAGCTGGCTCAGATAGCAAAATTAACAGTTTTATTAGAGAAAAGACATTGATTAATTTTAATGCTGATCGGAAGCCCCCTTTGGACATTGTGTGTCAAGCAGAAAAAAAAATGAAATTATGATATATGGGTTTGATGATTGGAAAATAGTAAGTAATAGAAAAAAATTAAAGTTGTGCTGTAAACTTAGAGCATGAGGTAATGTAAATGTTATACCTATATGTGTTGTAAAAGAAAATTGGAAGTAAATTCTACGTACAGTATTTATTTTTCTTTCTTCTACAGTGCTGCCTTTGTCTTTCCTTCTTTCCTTTATTTTTTGTTTCTTAAATATTTGCTTCTTTTAGTTTTTAATCCTTCTATATTAAAAAAAAATAACCTAATAAAGTTATTTTAAAAATATAACAAAAATCCTTATTTGCTTCCTTTCTTTTCTTTATTTAAAAAAAAGACAACTGAATTTAAATAATGGGCGAATGCATGAGAAGTCATTACTACATGTAGTAGGGTCTGAGTTCACTTCGGAGTTCAACCAAATCCAGTTCTCTCTTTGGGACTCACATATAGCCTTACGAGAGAATAATTAAACAAATTAGGGGAAAAAAATGTTCATCCATATTACCCAGAAATGCCTTGTGGTGGCAGTATTTTGAAGCTTAATCTCTGCATCACTAGCCATAGTCTGGATGCAACGGAGTAGAAGATCACGTAAAGACAGCAGGAATCCAGACATAAATGACTCTCTCTCTCTCTCTCCCATATATGCGTTCATTAGAAACAAACAAAAGTCCTTGTTAGGCTGTGTGTTTATTTAGAGAGGTTATTTATAGGAGCTGATTCTTTTGCTTGCCTTAATTAGATATTTTGCAATGGTTTACATCCTGAACCTGACATGTCTAGCAGCCAGAGGAGTGCAGAAGTCTCTGTTAGATATTGCACGTGCTGGCTTCAGAAATTATGTGAAACAGCTTCATTGTTTCACAGCTAAAAGCATTGCTCTCGTGTGCTCTCTCTCTTTCTTTCCACAATTCCCCTTCTCCTCTACTCCCTTCTCCTTCATATCCTCTCCCCTCCCATCTCTTTCTCCTCCCCTCCCCTTCTCTCCCCCTGCCCTCCTCTCCCTCTCTCCCTCTCTCCGTCCCTCTCCATCTCACACTCTCCATCCCCTTCTCCCTCCTCCTCCTCCTCCTCTGTAAGGGTGTTATACTTCTTCTCTCCCCTCCCCTCCTCTCCCTCTCTCCATCTCTCCATCCCCCTCCTTCTAGCAATAGCAATAGCACTTAGACTTATATACCGCTTCATAGTGCTTTACAGCCCTCTCTAAGCGGTTTACAGAGTTAGCATATTGCCCCCAACAATCTGGGTCCTCATTTTACCCACCTCAGAAGGATGGAAGGCTGAGTCAACCTTGAGCCGGTGAGATTTGAACCGCTGAACTGCAGCTAGCAGTCAGCTGAAGTAGCCTGCAGTGCTGCACTCTAACCACTGCGCCACCTTGGCTCTTCTCCCACTCTCCATCCCCTTCTCCCTCCTCCTCCTCCTCCTCCTCCTCTGTAAGGATGTTATACTTCTTCTCTCTCCCTCCCCTCCTCTCCCTCTCTCCCTCTCTCCATCACCCTCTGTCTCTCTCTCTCCCTCTCCCTCTCCCCGTCCTCCCTCTCCCTCTCTGTCTTCCTCCCCCTCCGTCTCTTTTTCTCTCTTTTCCTGAAGCATCTTCAAAGAGGTGGTTTGCTCAAAATACTGTTGGAATGAGCCATTCCTTCAAAGCTTTTCACAGCCCAGAAATCTAGCATGGGAAATCCCAGGATGGTCCTGTTGACATTTAGAGACATATCTCAGATCTGTCTCTTGCTAGTTGTCTCCTCCTCCTCCTCCTCCTCCTCCTCCTCCTCCTCCTCCTCCTCCTCCTCCTCCTCCTCCTCTTGTGTAAGGGTTTTATACTTCTTCAGGAGCACATCTGGGGATTCCATTGATGTCAGGGTAGACTGGAGGCCAGTAGCCTAGTTATCATCTGATTTAGTTGGGGAGACCATTTAGCTCACGAGTAAGATGTTCCTGCTGGCATTAGTAAGGGTTGGTAGTGTAAGAAGTAATCGCGCATCCCTCACTATATTGCACAATCCCCTGAAGCATTTCAGAAACTGTATAAAAATCCTTGCATCATCAAAGCTAATTATCATAAAAATCATCAAGCTAATTTGTCAGCTGCCCCAGAACCACATGCTGGTTCTGCTCATCAATAAATGGAATCCTTCTTTCCAATCAGCCTCCATTTTATTTTCTTTCTTGTCTTTCTCCCGGCTTGGAATTGAACCAGATGGACTTTTCTTCCTACAATAGCAATCCTCACGATGTATTTCTCAAGTGAAGGCATTTAAGCGGAGCAGGATTGGGATGCTATCAAAGTTAGGCATAACTTGTAAGGCCTTGGCATAGGGGAGAAGACTATTATCTAATGAACAGCACTCAGTCTGGAACCAGATAAGTAGATGAATTTGACTGGCGGGTCACTTTCAAGAACACCATTCAGAATGGTTGGAGGTATCACCTGAAGGCTCTTAAGAGCCAGACAGAGACCTCAAAGTTTGGGTTTTGGTGCTTTGAGCAATCAGGAAAGATCTGTCATCTTCATGACTGGGAGGGGTAAGCTTTGTTGAAAGGGTCCAATCTAGCATTGAGGTCCTCCACCAGGATTACAAAAACATCTGGATTTATCACTAAAATTTGCAGATGATACAACAGTGGTGGGACTCATCTCCGGGGAGGGGGGGGCAGAGGTGGGTTCCTGCCAGTTGGGACCGGTTCTTTAGAACCAGTAGCGGGAATTTCCCCCCGCTCGCCAAACCGGCAGCAATTGCCAGCTGGACACGCCCCCGAACCGGCTCTTTCAGCGGCGCCGTAGGTGCTGCCATCTTGTTTTTGCTTCTGCACATGGCAGAAGCTGGGTTTTTAGCACTGCGCGGCACACCCACGCAGCACACAAGGCACGCACGCCCAGGCTGCATGTGAGGAAGCGAACCGGCAGCGAGGTAAGCCAGAATCCACCCCTGGGGGGGGGATGAATCTGCCTATCGAGATGAGGTGGACCGGTTGCTTTCGTGGTGTGGAGACGTTCCGTTTGCCGACTTCCGGTTGGACCGGAAGTCCTGTTTTTTTGCTCTCCCCAAGCTTCAGAGCCTTTCTAAGAGCCTGGGGAGGGAGAAAATGGCCTTCCCCAACCCCCCCCCCTCAGAGGCCCTCCGGAGGGCAGAAATGGCCTGTTTCCCAACTTGAAACGGGCCATTTCTGACCTCCGGAGGGCCTCCGGGCGGGGAGGCCGTTTTCGCCCTCCCCAGGCTCCTAGAAAGGCTCTGAATCCTGGTGAGAGCGAAAAATGGATGTGCCATCACGTGCCGGGAGCAGGGGCAGTGATGCGCGCATGCGTGGGGGCCCCCGCATGGAATTATGGGTGTAGGCACGCGTGCGCGCGACCCCCCCCTGCGCTCCGCCTGGCCTATGCTTGCAGCAGTTCTGAAACGTTAGGAAATATTGCCCCTGTTTGCCCTAAACTGGTTTTGGGCATTGGTACAGTTAATATTGCAATAGATCAAATATTAATATCCAAAAAGAGCTACGACCTGCTATGATATGCTAGTACATTAAATTATGTACCACATTATTATGGCATTGTAATACAGTAAACAGTAGCAAAATAGCATTATAAAATGCAGTACTAAATTGCAAACTTCATTATGCTGGCGTGTTGACAAAATAAAAAGAAAATCAATGGTTCTATTCTGAAGTAAAATGCTAATTCTTGGAACTTTACTTTAAAAAAAATCTTTCCACATTTTTTTTTCCTTTTTAAAAATAGGCTTTTTAAGTCTGCAAAACAAAACATCCTTTCATGGAATTAAACCTAACCGAGATCTGAAGAGTTGTGTTGAAATAGATGAAATTGTCTTCTTTTTTTTTCTTTTCTTTTTTTTAACCATGATTCAAAATGGGTCCATTCCAAATATGTTAATTAGGGTTTGGTAGAATTAAGCCAAAGTATCTCAGATGTTCGTCCTTCCCACACATCATTTTCTCATCGCCCCCTTTGTTGAAATCACAATGGAATAAGAGAAGAATGTTCTTTTTCCCAATTCTGTGCATCAGTTGAGGTGGAACTCAAAATAGTGAATCAAAGTGGGCTTGTTTGGAATAAACCTGTAAAGTGGAAGTTAAGTTCTATTCAAAGGGATTTGAAATTACTAGGGATGCATAATAAATCCTTTTCTGTTTCAAAGGTCCCAGAGCAGGTTCTACGAAAATAATTACTTTTTTTTTATTTAGTTGTTGTTTTTTCCCCCAGTTCCTGGAAAGCATCCAAATGGGAAGACAAATGACCTACTTGTTTTACTAGTGGTAAGAAATACTGCATCATCATGAATCTCCAATATTCTTCCTGAAGTTGTGGTGAAACAATATCAACTTTAATACTGTCAAAGTTGTAATTAGCATGGTGGGAAAATGAGAAGACTGGGAAGGGAGAAACCTCCTATGAAAACATTATACATGTGTGTAGAGATTCCCAGTCATCCAAGTCACGGTGACCAGGATGACTGAGAATCTCTACAGACTTTTAGCTATACAATTTGGGATGAACACCCTTTGAACGGTGTGGGAGTAGGAATGGATTTCCAGAGGGAAAAATTGCAAACTACAGGAACCAGGAGCACCACTCGGGTGACCCTGAGGACACAGATAAACCTCCAAGTGGTTCAATGACCCTCTAAAAGGATGCAAATTTACCAGCTGTCTGCAAGGAGTATAAATCCTTCCATTCCCCACCATCCTGTCAGAGCTGAAGAAGCTTCTTGGATGAGAAGTGAAACGTCTTCAAAAGAAAAAAACAAGAAAAAGTCCAGTTGCCTCCTGAAAAAGCACCTTTCGGCCAACCATGACCTGGATCATGGAGTTTAAAGAACATGCCTCCTGAAAAAGCACCTTTGGGACAACCATGACCTGGATGATGGAGAATCTCTACAGACTTTTAGCTATGCAATTTGGGATGAACACCCTTGGAATGGCGTGGGAGTAGGAATGGATTTCCAAAGGGAAAAAGTGCAGACTACAGGAACCATTTGCACCATTCAGGTGACCCTGAGGACACAGATAAACCTCCAAGTGCTTCAATGCCTCTCTAAAAGAATGCAAATGACCAGATGACTGCAAGTAATATGAATCATTCCATTCCCCATCATCCAGTCAGAGCTGAAGAAGCTTCTTGGATGAGAAGCAAAATGTCTCCAAAGAAAAAGCAAGAAAGTCCAGTTGCCTCTGAAAAAGCACCTTTGGGACATTATGCATGTGTTCCAGGGGTGAAATTCAACCACCTCGGCCCAGTTTGGGCGAGGCGGTAGGGGCAATTTGAATTGGTTCGCCGAGCCGGTACAAATCGTCTCTGGTTGGCCCCGCCCACGCTTGCCCGGTCGCCTGGTCACCCTAACCGCTTCCTAACCTGCTTTCCAGCTCCATTCTCCGCTGCGCGTTCAGCTCCCTCTGCTCAGCTGGGCTTCGAGGGCGGGCAGCTCCTGGGCTCGTCAGGCTCCAGACAGACATCAGATTCCCACCCTCCAGCACCAGTTCAGGGGTTCCTTCCCCCAGCCCCCATGGGAGAGAGAGGGGGGGAAAGAGAGAGAGGGAGGGACGTGGCGGGGCATCCCAACACAGGCACCTCTGCTGGAAAAGCCATCCGGGAGGTGAGAGCGAGCCGAGAAGCCTCCGTTCCTCCTCCTTACCTTATCCCGCCCCCCAATCCTTTCCCAATTTCTTTGTCCCATTGGGAAGCGGGCTAAATTTTACTGTGCTGCAGCCCGGCGGGGAGGCGGGGCGTCCCATCACAGGCAGCTCTGCCGGAAAAGCCATCCTGGAGGCGAGAGGGAGCCGACACCCCGCAGGGTCACATTTTGGCTCCGCGTCGTCATGGGCTCCAGGAGGAGGAGAAGACCCCATCTCCCCCATTGGGAAGCTAAATTTCACTGTGCTGCTGCTCAAGACAGCAACAGCAAATGTACCGCGACAAAGGAGGAAATCTGTTTTGCACGGCTTTTTACTCCCACAAACAACGGCGAGAAACACGACAGTGCAGGAAGTTCTCAATTTACAACAGTTCATTTACTGACCCTTTGAAGTTATGACAGCACTGAAAAAAAAGTGACTTACGGCCATATTTCACACGTACAACCTCTGCCTTTGTTTTGACTGCCTGAGACACAAATACAGGTGGTCCCCAACTTACGACCACAATGGAGCCCAACATTTCTGTTGCTAAATGAGATATTTGTTAAGTGAGTTTTGCCCTATTTTACGACCTTTCTGGTCACAGTTGCTAAGTGAATCACTGCAGTTGTTAAGTTCATCACACGGTTGTTAAATCAATCTGGCTTCCTCCATGGACTTTGCTTGTCAGAAGGTCGCAAAAGGGGATCACGTGACCCTGGGACACTGCAACTGTCATAACTATGAACCAGTTGTCAAACATCCGAATGTAAATCACATGACTATGGGGATGCTGAAATGGTCATAAATGTTAAAAATGGTCATTAAGTCACTTTTTTCAGTGCTGTTGTAACTTCAAACGGTCATTAAATGAGCTGTTGTAAGTCAAGGACTACCTGTATATACTTTATATTAATATGATGTGGACAATCCCATCTACAGTAGCTGTTGTTCAGTTGCTAAGTTGTGTCCGGCTCTTTACAACCCCATGGTCCAGGCTTCCCTGTCCTCCACTTGTCTCCCAGAGTTTGCCCAAATTCATGTTCATTGAGTCAATGACACCATCTAACCATCTCCTCCTCTGCTGTTCCCTGTCTTCTTTTGCCTTGCATCTTTCCCAACATCAGGGTCTTGTCCAAGGAGTCCTCTCTTCTCATCTGGTGGCCAAAGTCTTTGAGCTTCACCTTCAGGATCTGTCCTTCCAAGGAACAATCATGGTTGATTACCTTTAGGATTGACTGATTTGATCTCCTTGCAGTCCTAGAGACTTCTCCGGCACCACAATTCAAAAGCATCAATTCTGTGCTCAGCCTTCTTTAGGGTCCAACTGTCACAGTTCCGAGCTCTCAGCCAAAGAAATAGCACGTCACACCGTCCTCGGAGTCACACGTCTTTAATTCAGGCCAGAAACTCGGTACGAAGTGAACCAAATAGAGTTTAAGTTAGCGCTACGTGCCACCACTTCACAGCTGACTATGAAGGGTCGGAACTCCCTGCCCCTCTCCAGCTGCTTCCAGACGCTGGCAATTACCATCTGTGGTGTCTCTGCATTTCTGGCTGCCTGCCTCCTCTCTGATCTGCCTTTCTGTAGTGCATTCGGCATCCATTGCTCTGCGATGCCCCCACCCCCTGTGAGTCCCTTCACCCTCTTCTTAGGGTGGACAGGCCCTCCCTAATGACAGGGTTCTTCCCCCTCCCCCCAGGGCATTCCCTCCCATGTGTGGCAACCCCGAGGTGGCACGCAGGAACTTTCATCATTTCGGGGGTTGACACCAACTCTCGCAGCCCAGGGGTGGGTTCCGAAAATTTCTACTACCACTCTGTGGGCGTGGCTTAGGGTTACATGCGCACGCGCTCCCCCGGTGCAATTCTGTGTCCGCGCATGCTCAGTCACTATAATCTGCCTGAAACACAGCTGAGGAGCTGATCAGCTGTGCTTCGGGCGAAGAATAAAGGACAGCATTAACCCGGGGATGGGTGGGAGGGCCCTTTCCGAAGCAGCAGCAGAGCACAAATGGCCCAAAACGTAAAAAAGCTGCCACAAATTCACGGAAAAAAATGGTGGCGCGCACGGACCGGCACTGACCAAGGTGTGTCCACGATGCCATCATGATATCACCAGCGCCTCGCTACCGGTTCGGGCAACCCAGTACGAACCGGGAGGAACCCACCCCTGTCGCAGCCATACATTGTTGTTGTTCAGTTGCTAAGTCATATCTGAGTCTACACAACCCCATGGACCACAGCACACCTGTCCTCCACTGTCTCCTGGAGTTTGCCTAGATTCATGTTCATTGGGTCAATGACACTACCTAACCATTGCCTCCTCTGCCATCTCCTTCTCCTTCTGCCTTCCATCTTTCCCAACATCAGGGTCTTCTCCAAAGAGTCCTGTCTTCCCATTAGGTGGCCAAAGTGTTTTGAGCTTCAGCTTCAGCGTCTATCCTCCCAAAGAATGGTCAGGGTTGATTTCCTTTAGGATGGACTGATTTGATCTCCTTGCAGTCCAAGGGACTCTCAAAAGTCTTCTCCAACACCCACCATTCAAAGCACCAATTCTTCTGTGCTCAACCTTCCTTATGGTCCAATGCTCGCAGCCATACAAAATGTTGTTATTTTTTTTAATGGCAAAGGTAACATTTACTCTAAGACCCAGCTAATGGGTGCAGTGACAAAGGTCCAGCAGAATATTAGATAAAATGCTAAGATCTCATCTCAGTTATTATAATTTTGTTTTCCAACTGAGAAGAGAGGCAAATCTGATTTCAACTTTCACATTAATTCTATAGAGCTGGCAAGAAATGATTGCCTTTGTCACTGGTGTTTGGTTATAATTAAAATTAATACCTAGCTCCAAGGATACTGGTTTTGAAGAAGGCCTGTTTATTGACTGCTGACTCTGTGGTAAATGGGTGGAAGTAATTTTGATGTATTATAACTGTGGAGCAGGGCTGATTTCTTTTCTCCTGATTATGGAGAATCTTGGAAAGGAGGGGGAGTGCCTGAACACATCAAAATAATGGTTGCTATGCTGTTTCATGCTGAATGTAATTTGCTTGTTCCAGAGGAGGTAATGAGTTCAAGGTTGGATGGCAGAAGTCGTTAAGATGAAAGAATTCATATTGCACCTACTCCTCAATGTGGAAATTACAATTTGTGCAAGGCAATGAAACCAATGTAAGGCATGGAGTGGACAGAGGTTTCAAATCCTGGAACCAAAGTGGTAGTGAAGTTCTAGTACCACTTTACAAAGCCTTAGTAAGACCACACTTGGAATACTGCATCCAGGTCTGGTCACCATGATATAAAAAAGATGTTGAGACTCTGGAAAGAGTACAGAGAACAGCAACAAAAATGATTAGAGGGCCGGAGGCTAAAACATACAAAGAATGGTTTGGGTCAGTGGTGGGTTGCTGCTGGTTCAGACCAGTTCTCCTGTACCAGTGGTGGAAATTTGCACCCGCTCACCGAACCGGCAGCGATGGCCAGCTGTCCACACCCCTGAACCAGTTCTCCGGTTGCCGCAGCTAGCAAAGAACCCTCTGTGCATGCGCAGAGGCTTCTGCGCATGCGCAGAGGGTCATTTCCCTGACGTGACGTAGGCACGCACGCGAGCGAAGCGAGTGGGCATGTGCAAAATGCGCACTTCCGTCACAATGCGAACCGGTAGGGAAGGTGAGTGGAACCCACCCCTGGTTTGGGTATGTCTAGTCTAATGAAAAAAAGGACTAGGGGCAACATGATAGCAGTGTTCCAATATGTGAAGGGCTCCTACAAAGATGAGAGGGTCAACCTATTTTCCAAAGCACCAAAAGGCAAGACGAGAAACAATGGATGGAAACTAACCAAGGAGAGAAGCCACCTAGAACTAAGGAGAAACTTCCTAACAGTGAGAGCAATTAACCAGTGGAACAGCTTGCCGTCAGAAGTTGTAGGTGCTCTATCACTGGAGGCTTTCAAAAAGAGACTGGAAAACCATTTGTCTGAAATGGTATAGGGTCTCCTGCTCGAGCAGGGGGTTGGACTAGAAGACCTCCGAGGTCTCTTCCAACTCTATTATTCAATGTTCATATGTATACCTAAGGGGAAAGGCCCCATTTTCTTTTTTGATTGATGGTGCCTCTTTGGATTGGACTATCATACTCTAATCCCTATTATATAGGAAGGAATAGATCGAACAGGTCATTGATTCCAGTGATTTACAAACCATTGGTTTTCTAGATCTTCCAAACAATAAGCCTTTCTCTGAGACTGTGCAACAGTTCTGTACGATATGTTTTTTCTTCTTGGTCATCTTAACCAATAATATCTAACATCACTGTTTCTTCCAGGGATATTGATTCGCTTTACTTTACTCTTCTTCGGTTTGTTTCAAATAATCTCTATTTTTTTCCCCTGTAAGCTTTCAGGGGCTGCCCAAAGAATGTGCTTTAACAGAATATCCTTTAAGAAAGATTTTTTAAATATATATATATAAATAGACTGAAGATTCTGTTCCAAAGAAATGAGAATCTGAATGTATCTATACATTTCATTTCTTCTGCTAAACTCACCTCAATGATTCAAATTGTGCTTCCTCCTCCTCTTCCTCCTCCTCCTCTTCCTCCTCCTCCTCCTCCTCCTCCCCCCCCCCCACCCCCCCCACTTCCTCTTCTACCGCTCCCCTGCCCCTG